>CM061535.1:79514737-79791384 GCA_030545055.2 Neoaliturus tenellus
ATTCCTTAAAAACAATAATGCTGCACCCTTACTATGTAACACAGACACTCTTTAGTATCTTATAAACATAAAAATTCGATTGTTTATTTAGGCCTAAACCTTAGTAGCCTAATCAAAGCGTTATATTGGTTAAAAACAAAAAAATAAGCAAGCATAAACTATCAATTTGTAAACTTGTTAGTTTAATAAATAAGTTTTTGAGAGTTTGAAAAGGCCTATAAATATTGTAATGTATCTATTTTGCTTAAAATATATATTGGTAATACCATCAGTAAAACATTTATTAGAGACGCCGTTATTGGACACATTACAAAAAGTGTATTAGTGAGGATGGGTCTGAAACCCGGGCCGTCTGATTTGGAGTAAGTCACGCTACCGACTGCGCCAATACTGTTATGTAAAGGGAAGTAAATGTAAAACATTACAACGTTGCAAACGACAAATTGATTGCACAAAGAATTTCCGATACATCAGTTTCTTTTAATACAAATGTGAGCAATTTATTTAAACTAAACCTTTACAATTTAGTCTTAATTTTAAAGCAATCAGCTATTTTACATAATTAAACAACTTTCTTTCCATTTAAAGGCTAATACATCATAATAATTGTAAACTTTTTTTGGTACTGAGCATAATAAACCAAATCCTTCATGAACTTTTGTTCATCAACTCTGTATTTAGACAAAATACCTCGTGTGTTTACAATCAGCTGATTGAAATCGTGTAAAATAAATAAATTGTTAAGGTTTGAAAATGTCGACTTTTTTATTTAAGGGAGTAAGATAACGTTAATTATATGATTAAGCAACTTTCTTTTCATAAATGACAATACATCATAATAATTGTAAAAGTTTTTAGGTATTGGCCATAATAAACCAAATCTTTCATGAGCTTTTGCTCATCCACTGTATTTAGACTAAATACCTCGTGTGTTTACAATCAGCTGATTGAAAGTGTGTAAAATAAATAAATTGTAAAGGTTTAAAAATGTCGATATTTTTAATTTAAGGAAGTAAGATAACGTTAAAGTAAATAAAATCTGCTAATATACAAAGGTTTACGTTTTATTTGGTACAAACTGCGTGTAAATTGGTCCAGTGGAAGTCTCAGACGAACTGTCCAAAGGATTGGAAATGTTGGCTTTTATCCCCATGTTAAATCTCCATAAGAAAAGTTTATTTTTCATTTTTGACCAATGTAACGTAAATATTTTTGAAATACGAATAAAACCTGCTAATATAGAACCGAAAACGTTTATTTTGGTACAACCCGCATGTAAATCGGTCCAGTAGAAGTCTCAGACGAACTGTCCAAAGGATTGAAAATGTTGGCTTTTTTCCCATGTTAAATCTCCATAAGAAAAGTTTATTTTTCATTTTTGACCAATGTAACGTAAATATTTCTGAAATACGAATAAAACCTGCTAATATAGAACCGAAAACGTTTATTTTGGTACAACCCGCATGTAAATCGGTCCAGTAGAAGTCACAGACGAAGTGTCCAAAGGTTTTTTAACTTTGTGTTTTAAATATATAGATGTTCTAATAATAATAACATACAGTGTAGAAAAAAGTCCGGATCGCCTTAGTAATTGATGAACCAATTTAATTTAAGTAATGAAACTTTGCACATGAATGTATGCATTAGCATATTATCTCTTTAAAATTATGATACATAATTTTAAGAGCTCTACATTCTGAGTAATATGTTACAAACCCAGCCTCAAAAGGTCTTATTTGTTTATATATTTATTTCTGTTCCTGCCTTCGAAGAAGACCAGTAGCCTTTCTCTCGTTCTCTCGCCTATCCACGTCGGACTGTCTACCGCGGAGTTAGATTCGCAAAACCACGGTACGTCGAGTCGCTTGACTTTATTCTGTTAGCGTATAAGTTCATTGATCAATTATTCGTCTAAATTCCTGTTCACAACCCGTAAAATTATCTCTGTAAATTACGACATTTAAATTAATCGTCCCTTTTCTTACTTACGACTACGAGTTGTCACATGTCGTCCGATCGGCGTGACTGCCTAGAGTAACCCAGACATACTTTGTATTTTTGGGTGAGGCAAGCTTACGAACCCCATTAAATATTTCATTAAATACCGAAAGTTATTCACCGACCCGCGAACCTTAGAATTGGCCGATTTATTCCGTCACGCCGAGCGACTTAGCGAATCTTACGTCTTTCCCCTCCGGGCATTTTTCAAGATAATTGGCGTCAACACTCCACAGTCTGCGCGCGGTCGCTGTGGAGTCAAATCTAAATTATAGGCTAAATTTCACCCCAAACAAATTTTACGAAGGGTAAGGATGAACCTCCCCAACACATTGAATTGATCGTTTTCCATCTAATTGTTGGGTTCTGAGCCCTGTGCGTTTTATTTTTATTTTAATTTTCTAACTTCAAATTGGCATCGCTTAAAAATTATCTCAAATCCAAAATTAATTTAATCGACCCCTGGAATTTTTGTTTGCTCCGCCTGAGCATTATCTGTGGCATTTATTTCGGTGACGTATTCCCGAGGTGGGGAAACTATTCGAAACGTTATTTATTTTCCCTTCCCCGGAATTACGTCACATTTTTGGCAATATTTGGCGAGGAAACCTTTACGAGGTGAAAGACGTCCAGACGCAGACGACACACGTCGTACACGTCAAAGACCTGAAGCCCTACCACCAACGCACGGTTGCAGATTAGAAGAGGTCTATTTTCGGTTTCTTTTCCCAGATGGGCTTTTCGTTTAGTTTCTTTTCTTTCGAAGATTTCTTTCTTTTATTGGAGTACGTTTTTCTTTTCGTTTTTTCTCTGTCTGTAACAAGTAGATTTGGTGGGCTTTCAGCGTCCTCGTGGCGTATTTTCTTCCAAACGTGGACCACTGTTTTCGATTTGTTTCGTCTTCACGACGAACGCTTTCGCACCGTAACCACGACGTAAGAGAACTTTTTTTTCTCTTTTTTTTGCCGAAGTTCGTAGGGGGTGTAAGGTGTCAGATTTTGAGGGGGTTAAATAACGTGTCTATGTAAACAAACGCTCAAGACTTACCCAGAATAAATCACATAGTACAAACGACAACACAGGATAGGCTGGGCTATAGGCTAGGTTAGGCCTACGTCAAGCCTCAGCCCAGCCCTAGGACCGGCATAATAACATTTTATTGAACATCACATATTTCACCATAATTGATCACTATTACTGTTGACATCAAATAGCCTTCCTTAAATACACTTGAAAACTTTTATTTCAACCATAATCTACGTAAATAACTGCCGACAACCGAAATAGCTTCAAGGAACAAAACATAAACATAACCTCAAAGAGCGTTTGTTGAGACCCGGCGGACCCGGCGTTTGTTGAGTGACGTTGGGACTTTTCTTCTTCTTCGCGTCAGCTGGTGAACCGGCAGTTTTTTCGTCAAACGCCGGAAGTTCAATTCGACGTCATTTTAACCAGCTGATTCCTCCAACCGTGGTGGGGGAAGGAAAGCTCCGACCTCGTGTGGAAAGATTATTCTTCTACTGACTACGAGACGAGTAGCACGACGAGCTCCGTACACGTTATTCCGCCATCTCCCCGGTACGTTTTATCCGGTTAGAATATTAGTTTTCGTCCATATTCCTTTTCCACGTAAATTAAAATAAGTTTTTCTAAATTATCAAACCATCACGACCATTTTATTTCGTTTTCCCCGTAGTTTATTGTAATTAAATTCTCGCCGGCTAACCTGTCACGGTTTGTCCGGAACGACCGTTCGCCGAACTATATTATAATTTTTGTCAAGTCTTTACATTGAACTCGATTTATTAACTATTTTCTAACACCACAAACGACGTTATTTGTATTTAATTTTATTGTAAATTTTCATCTTAAGACAGACACGCATGCCTGCGTCGTCTGGTGACTGCCTAAAGTAACTCAAATATATTCTTATATTTGGGTGAGGCCTACGAATCATCTACTCGCGAGCGTTAATTAATTAATTAAACCTTTTCAACCTTTAGTTCACGTAAATTCAAAATCTTTTTCGAGGGCAAGGATGAACGCACCCAACACTTCGAATTAATCGTTATTTTAGTTAAGGTTGGGTTCTGAGCCCTGTGCGTTTATTTTAATTTTTTTAAAATTCTAATTGGCATCGCTTAAAAATTATTTCTAATCGGCAATTAATTTAATCGACCCCTGGAATTTTTGTTTGCTCCGTCTGAGCATTATCCGTGACATTTTCCCGGTGACGTATTTTCGAAGTTGGGAAACCATTCGGAACGTTATTTATTTTTCCCTCCTCCGGAATTACGCCACATTTTTGGCCATTACGCCAAAAATGTGACGTAATTCCGGAGTAGGGAAAAATAAATAACGTTGCGAATGGTTTCCCCACTTCGGAAATACGTCACCGAGAAAAATGCCACGGATAATCTCAGACGGAGATAAAAATAATTCTAGGGGTCGATTGAATTAATTGCTGATTAGAAATAATTTTGAACGATGCCAATTAGAATTTAGAAATTAAAATAAACGCACAGGGCTCAGAACCCAACCGTAACTAGAATAACGATAAATTCGAAGTGTTGGGTGCGTTCATCCTTGCCCTCGAAAAAGATTTTAGAATTTACGTAGAACGGAGGTTTAGAAGGTTTAATTAATTAAGTAAACGTTTGCGGGTAGATGATTCTGTAGGCCTCACCCAAATATAAGAATATATTTGAGTTACTTTAGGCAATCTCAGGACGACACGCGGGCATGCGTGTCCGACGTTCGATGAAAACTAATAAACAATAAATTAGAAAATAAATTTAGAAAATATGGATAACGTCTGTTGAGCGTCAGAAACTAAAATGAATAAATAAAGATGAACTGGGAATCGTCGTGAAGATATAATTAAAACTCGGTGAACGGTCGTTCCGGACAAACCGTGACAGGTTAGCCGGTGAAGAATTAAATTAAAATAAACTACGGAGAAAATTTAATTAACGGATACTATTGGTCTGATAATTTAGAAAAACTGATTTTGATAAACGTGAAAAATAAATATGAACGAAAGCTAATAATCTAACCGGATAGAACGTACCGGGGAGAAGGAGAAATATCGTGTATGGAGCTCGTCGTACTACTCGTTTCGTAGACGGTAGAGGAATAATCTCTCCACACGAGGTCAGAGCTTTCCTTCCCCACCACGGTCGGAGGAATCAGCTGGTTAAAATATCGTCGTCTTCAACTTCCGGCGTTTGACGAAAAAACTGCCGGTACACCAGCTGACACGAAGAAGAAGAAAAGTCCCTAACACCACGTCACTACTAACGTCGGGTCTCAACAAACGCTCTTTGAGGTTATGTTTATGTTTTGGTCGTTAAAGTTGGTTCGGGTTTCTGCAGTTATTTACGTAGATACCGTATTTCCGGAGAAGGGAAAAATAAATAACGTCCGAATGGTTTCCTAACTTCGAAAATACGTCACCGAAATAAATGCCACAGATAATGCTCAGACGGAGCAAACAAAAATTCCAGGGGTCAATTGAATTAATTTTGGATTTGAAATAATTTTTTTAAGCGATGCCAATTAGAATTTAGAAAATTAAAATAAAACGCACAGGGCTCAGAACCCAACCGTAACTAAAATAACGATCAATTAAAAGTGTTGGGTGTGTTCATCCTTGCCCTCGAAAAGGATTTTGGAATATTCGTGAACTGAAGATTTAAAAGGGTTTATTAATTAATCGACGTTTGCGAGTAGGTGATTCTGTAGGCCTCACCCAAATATAAGAATATATTTGAGTTACTTTAGGCAGTCACCAGACGATACGCAGGCATGCGTGCCTGTCCTAAGATGAAAAATTAATCAAAGAAATAAATCGGGAAAATACGAATAACGTCGTTTGAGCGTCAGAAACTAAAATGAATGGATAAAGATGAACTGGAAATTGTCGTGAAGATATAATTAAGATTCGTGCACGGTCGTCTCGGACAAACCGAGACAGGTTAGCCGGTGAAGAATTAAACTAAAAATAAACTACGGAGAAAATGGAATTAACTGATAGTATTGGTTTGGTAATTTAGAAAAACCGATTTTAATGAACGTGGAAAATAAGTAAAAACGAAAACTAATATTCTAACCGGATAGAACGTGCCGGGGAGAAGGTGAAATAGCGTGTACGGAGTAGGTCGTGTTTCTCGTTTCGTAGTCGGTAGAAGAATAATCTTTCCACACGAGGTCAGAGCTTTCCTTCCCCCACCACGGTCGGAGGGATCAGCTGGTTAAAATGACGTCGAATTGAACTTCCGGCGTTTGACGAAAAAACTGCCGGTACACCAGCTGACGCGAAGAAGAAGAAAAGTCCGAACGTCACTGACGTCTGTCGCCGGGTCTCAACAAACGCTCTTTGGGGTTATGTTTATGTTTTGGTCGTTAAAGTTGGTTCGGGTTTCTGCAGTTATTTACGTAGATTATGGTTGAAATAAAAGTATTCTCAATGAAGGCTATATTTGATGTCAACAGAAATGGTGGTTAATTATAGTGAAATCTGTGAAGTTCAATAAAATGTGACTAAGCCGGTCCTAGGGTTGGGCTGAGGCTTGACGTAGGCCTAACCTAGCCTATAGCCCAGCCTATCCTGTGTTCTCGTTTGTACTATGTGATTTATTCTGGGTGAGTCTTGAGCGTTTGTTTACATAGACACGTTATTTACCCCTCCTAAAATATGACACCTTACACCCCCTACGAACTTCGGCAAAAAAAGAGAAAAAAAGTTCTCTTACGTCGGGGTTACGGTGCAAAAGCAATCGTTGTGAAGACGAAAAAGATAAAGCGGTCCACGTTTGGAAGAAAGTACGTCACAAGGACGCTGAAAGCCCACCAAGTCTACTACTTGTTACAGACAGAAAAAAACGAAACGAAAAACGTACTCCAATAAAAGAAAGAAATCTTTGAAAGAAAAAAAACAAAACAAAAAGCCCATCTGGGAAAAGAAAACGAAAATCAACCTCTTCTAATCTGTAACCGTGCGTTGGTGGTAGGGCTTCAGGTCTTTGACATGTACGACGTGTGTCGTCTGCGTCTGGACGTCTTTCACCTCGTAAAGGTTTACTCCCTGACGTCCTGTCACTTCGCATGGGCCTCCAAACTTGGGCGCTAGTTTGCCGACGATGGCGTCCGTTGCCGAAGAGAGGGTGTGCAGGCGTCGCAACACCCGATCTCCCTTCTTGTACGTCACCTCCCGACGTCGGAGGTTGTAGTACTTAGCCTGCTGATTATACGCGGTCTTGAGGTTCTTGTGTGCCTTCTCGTAGATCTGTCGAAATTCGAGTAGACGTTTCTGGTGAGTTTCTTCTTCCGAAGGTTCGTCACCCTCGGCCACTTGTTGCAAGGTAGGCCCCGAGATTGCGTTGGGCACCTTTAATTCACGGCCAAGGCACATCATTGCCGGCGTATACGATGTAGAATCGTGGACGGCGGTGTTGATGGCAAACTGAAATTCACCAAGATGGAGATCCCACGACCTATGATTCTCCTTGACGAATTGGGAGATCATGGTCTTCACCACCCGGTTTGCGCGTTCCACCGGGTTTGACTGTGGGCTGTACGGCGCCGTGTTAGTGAAGCGGATGTTCCAATCGGTAGCCAAGTTCCTAAAGAGGTTTGATACGAACTGAGTCCCGTTGTCAACGATGATCGATTCCGGGGCTCCGTAACGTAGTAGCACCTCTTTAGTTTTGGCAGTGACGTTCTTGGCTGTAGCGTTTCCGATTGGACACAGTTCGACCCACTTACTAAACTTGTCCTGGATCACCAGCAGGAATCGATGACCTCTACCTGACCTGGGTAACGGGCCTATCAGGTCAGCAGAAATGCAGTACCAGGGGCCTTTCGGGCTCCTGCAATACATCTTCCCTGCTGGTTTTTCCTGCGCTACTTTGTATTTCTGGCAGGTATCACAGGACCGCACGTAGCTCTTCACATCTTTTCGCCATCCAGGCCAGAAATATTCTTCTCCGATCCGACGAAGGGTCTTCTTAACACCGAGGTGTCCGGCTGTGGCGACGTCGTGATTTTGTCGTAACACCGCCTCTATCTGGTCCGGGGGTACACACATTTTCCAGAGGAGGTTATTGTCACCTCTTCTCTAGGACGAGCGCGATAAAGGCGGTTCGAGACGATCCGATAACGTTTCTGGCGTTTGGGTGCGTGGTCACCGCCGCAAACAGGTGGTCGTACACCCCAGACGTTCGGGGTCGTCAGCTGTGTCGTCCGTCGTCGCAGCTTCCGATTTACCGACGGGGCGTATTTTCGATGGGAGTCGGCTTCCGGCTTGGGCGTTGGCCTCGTCGCTTTCTCGTCACGTTTGCAACTTCCAGAGTTGGAGAGGGTGAGTCGGCGTGGTCGGGTCGGTCACCGTAGTCAACGGACTGTCTTGAGAGAGCGTCCGCGACTCGGTTTAAAGTTCCTTTCCGATACCGGATCTCGAAGTCGTACTGCTGCAACTCCATCACCCACCGAGCCAATCGTCCGCTCGGCTCATGGAGTTTCATGAGCATTTCAGCGCGACGTGGTCGGTTACCGCGATGAACTTGTAGCCTTCAAGGTACGGCTTGAACTTACGAACCGCCCAAACCAACGCAAGGCACTCCTTCTCGGTCGTCGTGTAGTTCTTCTCCGGGTCCGTGAGCAAGCGACTGGCGTACGCGATGACAACTTCCTTTCCCTCCCTGTCCTGAGTTAAGGCGGCGCCTAAACCCGTATTTGAGGCGTCGCGTCGACTGTAGGACAAAGGGCACAGAGAAGTCCGGGCAAGCCAGGATAGGAGTGGAAGCGAGACGCGTTTGAGTTCCTCGAACGACGCTTCCTGCTCCGATCCCCACCGCCACCGTGAGTTCTTCTTCAACAGCTGTCTCAACGGTGCGGTTACATCGGCGAACTTATCGGACGAAGCGACGATACCACGACGCGAGACCGAGAAAACTTCTAAGCGTTTTTAGCGTTAGTCGGCCTCGGGAACTCCTCGATGGCGCGCACCTTCTCTGGATCAGTCGAAATACCCTCGCTGTTGACGACGTGTCCGAGATACTTAAGTTCCTTCTTGCAGAAGCTGCACTTCTCCGGGTTTAACCGCAGGCCCGCCTTCCGAAGGCGTTCGAAGACCACCCGGAGAGACTGCAAGTGCTCCTCGAACATGGCAGATACAACAACGAGGTCGTCGAGGTAGGCGAAGACCTTCGGCTCTAGCTCAGGTCCGATGACCTTATCGAGGAGCCTTTGGAAGGTCGCTCCGGCCGAGTGGAGGCCGAACGGCATCACGGTAAACTGGAAGAGGCCCAGTCCCGGGACTGTGAATGCCGCTATCGGTCGGCTCTCCTTCGCCAACGGAACTTGCCAATAGCCCTGTTTAAGATCCAGGGTACTGATGTATCGCCGCTTGCCTCAGTTTCTCGAGAATCGCGTTGATTCTGGGCAGCGGATACGCGTCGGGGATCGAGCTATCGTTTACGCGGCGCATGTCGATGCAGAAACGATATTTGCCTTTGCTCTTCCTCGTCAGTACCACTGGCGAACTCCAGGGACTATCGGACGGTTCGATGATTCCGTCGCGGAGCATGGTCGCCACCTCCTCGTTGATGATCGCTTGCATCGCGGTGGTTTCTTGGGTAATACCGCTGTTTAACGGGGACTGCGTTGTCTTTGAGCCGTATCGTATGCTCAGCCAGCGTAGTCTTCCCTCAACGCGTCAAACAATGGCAACTCGTGTCCCAAGAAAGCCGCAAGCCTCGTGTCTTCGTCGGCGGTCAAACAGCTTAAAGCGTTTACGTCGCGGGTAGGATCGTCAAGTGTAGAAGCGTCATCGTCGGATTTTGGAGTTTCGTCATCGAGTATCGGATCGTCGTCAAGTACAGGTGTGTCGTCGTCATCGTCGTGGTCGAGTGTCGGGGCGTCGTCGTTATTAAGGCGTACTTGTATGAGGTTGAGATCCGTGATGCACCTCATACCAAGTACTACCTCTGTCGTCAATCCGGGGACGAATATGGCGTCCAAGAGCATAACGTCGGCCGTTCACCCGGCAGTCGACGCGATAGGAGTCGGCGACTCGGCAGCTAGAGCCATCGGCCATCCGCAGCTCCACCCTCTTTACGTTGGGGTTTATGCCGCTTCTGCGGAGGTGCTCTGCTGCCCGAGGTCCTATCAGGTTGACCACGGAGCCGGTGTCGACGAGGGCCCGAAACGTCTCGCCCTCGATCGTTACGTCGGCAAAGGGTCGAGTGTCGCTGGGGTTTTCCACGGTGCGACGGTGCCAGTGAACGCCTTTACGGCCTCGAGCCATTTTCCCCACTCCTCGGAGGTCGTGCGCTGTTTCGGTGCGGGGCTCAGGGGACCTCCGGCCCGACTGAGTCCGGTTCCCGTTTCCCGACTTGCAACGGCATCGGCGGGTCGAGATGCCTTCTCGCTTGCACCAAAATCATTTTAGTACTTTGGTTTTCGCACTCGCGGAACATATGGCCCGTCTCGTCGCAGTTCCAAAGACCAGGTCGTCGCGGTCTGGAGTTCTCGATCGCGCCCCAGCCGGGCTGGGTGACCTGGCGCGCCGGGCGTAATCGGTCTTCGCCGGTCGGTCGTGACGGGAGGGCGACGTGCCTCGGGCGAGTTGTCACGGAAAGTCACCCGTGACTGGCGTCGGTCACCCGAGGTTTCTCTCGGTTTTGGAGTGAACCTCGGGTTTGGCGACGCTACCAAGCGTGTCTTGGCCCACGCCCGCGCTGTCGTAGGCCTTGTCGGACTTGCGTTTGTGGACGTAGGCCGTTTCCGTCACCCAGCGCGAGAGAAGGCGACGGCGGCGGACGAAAACTTTGACGGCTTCGCAGGTACAACTCGTAATCCTCGGCCCGCTCCATCAATCCTTCCAGAGTGCTAAAGTCACCACGACGTACCATGACCTTATATTCCGGGCGCATGTTGCAATAGACAAGGTCGAGTTTGGCTTGTTCAGAGAGAGTGCCGCTCCGGCGGATCAGGGTTGTAATCGCCGTGACGTAGTTGCGAATCGATTCGCCCTCACCCTGAGTCCGCTTACGAATTTCTTGGTCCAAGTCGTGCCGATATCCGGTGCAGGAATTGGGCCTCGAAGCTTCGTTTGAAGTCGGCGAACGAGTTACCACTGGTCCTTGGTAGTGCGGTACCAGAGAAGGCGCCATCCCTTGCAACAGCTCCGGCATCACTCTCAAAGTTTCGTCTGGAGAGATCGAGTAGGCGGTGTCAGCTCCTCCAATCTCTCCAGGAAGGAAACGGCGTCCTTCCTCGAGTCGAACCGCAAGTTCCACTTGCGAACCAAGTTGCAAAGCTCCGGAAAGTCGTATGCAACTTTGGTTCCACCCTGAGTGCAGTGGAAACCGTTGGAGGGAAGCGAGGATCGCCGTAGTAGTGCGATGGCGGATGGGTCGGAAGGTATGGCGGACCGTATCCCGGAACGAGGTGTCGGGGCGGCTCGTCGCGCGTCGTGACTGTTGGCCCCGGCAGGCCGGCGTAGGGCGTCGGCTCGCGAAACCGTTCGCTGTACGTAACATCGGGCGCGAGTGTAGGATGTGCTGCCGTACGCGGTGGGGCTAAATGGAAGTCTGGGTTACGTGATAGCGATCACCCAAGACTGCCTCCTTCCTCGTAATCGATACCAGAGTCCGACGGACGGCTTCCGAGTCCGCGTTCGGCGAAAGGCCTAAGATCTCCCGGACGCTGGCGAGCTCGTGCATTATCGGCGGCGGGAGGTACTAGCCATTGGGCCGCGGTGGTCGGTGGCGGCAAACTCGCAGCTTGTTTTGATAAATTCTCGTGCCGATCCTCGTCGTCGTGGTCATGTGGGCGGATGGTCGGCATTTGCGCACCCAGAGTTGGAGCTGTCGATGGCAGCGAGCCGGCAGTCCAAATGGTTTTCCAAAAATCGCCAGAACCGTTTCCGCAACTCGGCCACGGTACCTTCCGTGTCTAGATTAAAATTTGCCAGTTCCGCGATCAATTGAGTTTTATTTAATACGTGTATCCACCCGACGCGAGAATCCTCCAGCGGAGATTTATCGGTACCTCCCAATGGCAACTGGGTCGGGGCCGTTGTCGTGACCGTCGCGGTCGTCCCATGCACCAAGACAGACGTAGTCGCTGTCTCAGTTGTCGGGACCGTCGTCGTCGCAGGGGTCGTTTTCGCGGTTTTGTCGGGTTCTTACTCCCGGCGTTGTCGCGCTCGATGACGTTGAACGCCAACAAAAGCTTGAAGGGTCGTAGAAATAATTCTAAATTCTTCATGATATTTCGGATGAAGGTTTTTTTAGTTTAAAAGTAGGGCAACTCAAGTCCCTGTTCGGGCGCCAAAAATGTGACGTATTTCCGGAGAAGGGAAAAATAAATAACGTCCGAATGGTTTCCTAACTTCGAAAATACGTCACCGAAATAAATGCCACAGATAATGCTCAGACGGAGCAAACAAAAATTCCAGGGGTCGATTGAATTAATTTTGGATTTGAAATAATTTTTTAAGCGATGCCAATTAGAATTTAGAAAATTAAAATAAAACGCACAGGGCTCAGAACCCAACCGTAACTAAAATAACGATCAATTAAAAGTGTTGGGTGCGTTCATCCTTGCCCTCGAAAAGGATTTTGGAATATTCGTGAACTGAAGATTTAAAAGGGTTTATTAATTAATCGACGTTTGCGAGTAGGTGATTCTGTAGGCCTCACCCAAATATAAGAATATATTTGAGTTACTTTAGGCAGTCACCAGACAATACGCAGGCATGCGTGCCTGTCCTAAGATGAAAAATTAATCAAAGAAATAAATCCGGGGAAAATACGAATAACGTCGTTTGAGCGTCAGAAACTAAAATGAATGGATATTAAGATTCGTGCACGGTCGTCTCGGACAAACCGAGACAGGTTAGCCGGTGAAGAATTAAACTAAAAATAAACTACGGAGAAAATGGAATTAACTGATAGTATTGGTTTGGTAATTTAGAAAAACCGATTTTAATGAACGTGGAAAATAAGTAAAAACGAAAACTAATATTCTAACCGGATAGAACGTGCCGGGGAGAAGGTGAAATAGCGTGTACGGAGTAGGTCGTGTTTCTCGTTTCGTAGTCGGTAGAAGAATAATCTTTCCACACGAGGTCAGAGCTTTCCTTCCCCCACCACGGTCGGAGGGATCAGCTGGTTAAAATGACGTCGAATTGAACTTCCGGCGTTTGACGAAAAAACTGCCGGTACACCACCTGACGCGAAGAAGAAGAAAAGTCCGAACGTCACTGACGTCTGTCGCCGGGTCTCAACAAACGCTCTTTGGGGTTATGTTTATGTTTTGGTCGTTAAAGTTGGTTCGGGTTTCTGCAGTTATTTACGTAGATTATGGTTGAAATAAAAGTATTCTCAATGAAGGCTATATTTGATGTCAACAGAAATGGTGGTTAATTATAGTGAAATCTGTGAAGTTCAATAAAATGTGACTAAGCCGGTCCTAGGGTTGGGCTGAGGCTTGACGTAGGCCTAACCTAGCCTATAGCCCAGCCTATCCTGTGTTCTCGTTTGTACTATGTGATTTATTCTGGGTGAGTCTTGAGCGTTTGTTTACATAGACACGTTATTTACCCCTCCTAAAATATGACACCTTACAAACGGCGTAAGCCACAAAGATATACAAAGATACCAAAATTACATACACTAATAATTACATGCTATAATTTAGCTATGAGTTAGCAGAATATCAAATAACATAATAATATAGATAGATGATCACGGGTGCATTTCAAAATAAATAAACATGCACTATAAGCTACTCAATACACGCTCAACATATCATGTAAAAAAAAAAAAAATTACAACTAATTTTCAATTGACTAAATATAAGTAAATAGATAAATAGATATAGGTCTAGTGTATCGGGAGTTTGCGGCAAGCACTTTTTGTTTATGGTAATATAATTTTAATTCGGAGTTGGATTCCCTGTAGTTTTTGACTAGGTCATCTTTTTAAGATTGCGTTTACGGTATCGTTGTCTATTACTATAGACTTGTAATTTGATGAACATATTGACCTATGCTTACATTTAAGATTTCCTTCTTACTCTCTCCCTATAGGCCGTCTCCCTAGAGAGTTATAAATCCTGCAAATGTCTAAAAAAGGTAGATTTAAATAGCCTATATAAATTCACTGTCACAGTCCACCGTAAATAATCTACCACCCGATCACCTTATCTGGCCGGTGGTCATTTCTTATCAGTAAATTCAAGGAATAGGTTTATTTACTT
The DNA here is from genome assembly GCA_030545055.2 of Neoaliturus tenellus. Classification (NCBI taxonomy): domain Eukaryota; kingdom Metazoa; phylum Arthropoda; class Insecta; order Hemiptera; family Cicadellidae; genus Neoaliturus; species Neoaliturus tenellus. The sequence continues at coordinate 79,529,006 of CM061535.1, forward strand.
ATTGCCAATCAATAGTGACAAACACCGTGGGAGGCTGTGACTCAAACAGAACACAATAATACTCCATACGTCTGGAGACATCACCATCCCTTCATTAATTCCTTCCAAGTGTCAAAGACTGAAATCAAATTATTGTATTATAAATGGTAGCAAAGTTATGAAGGTGGATTAGAGCATCAGTAGCCTCGCACGGCCGCGCCGTACCTTACGCTGACTTCAGCACTAGCCTCCACGCGGGACGGGGTACACGGACTGCTCCTATTGGCTGAGAATCAGCAGTCGCCCGTCCGATGTAGAGTTGAACAGTAGCGCGTCTCCCCGCCCCATTCATTTATAAACCATGTAAATTCCATGTAAAACTATTTATAAACCATTTATTTGTTCCATGTAAAAATTGTAAGTTGAAAATTTATTTGTAAATTAGGTGATAATCCCTTGTAAAGTTCGATAAAAGTGTATTAATCGGAATTATTGTGATGATATCTTTGTCTATTATGCAGCGTTTGAAGAAACCTGAAAACCTGTGTAGATAAATCTTGCTTGTTAAAAAGCTTACCTAGCTTTCTTTTAGGGTGCTTTTTAATGACCTTAGTCGCTGGGGAGATGAAGTTGAAATTTACAGAGTATTGCTGATCAGAAAAAGGCCATTCGCGCTCCTGGCTGATGCCTATGAGTATGATGCTCCTTGGAGGCTTCTTTTATTAAAGAAGGAGTCATGACTTGTGTAGCTTATTTATTTTTATATCCTTTAGACAATATAAAGCAAGATTTGCAGTATTTTAACCGTAGGGGTGACTGTCATGCACAACAACACTAGGAATAGAGATATGCTTGATATCCCTTTTGTTAGACTGAGGAAAAGTCAAAGAAATTCTAGCCAACTCAGCATGAAGCTATTAAATCATATTGTTTGTACAGCCTGGACCAACCGAAATCACAATTCCAAAGCAGTCTTCGGCTTCCTTATAGGCTTTTCCTTTATACTTAGTCAATGACTTCTTCAGTATTCCTATTGAGGCTGTAAGTACTTCTTTTCACATTTTGCGACGAGTTTTGTGTTGTGTGTGTGCGTGGTTTTTTGCCTTTGGCTGGTTTGCCATTTTTATTTGTTTTACATAAGTTAGTCTTAAGTTTGTGATTATGCCAATTGCATGTATATGCCAAAAGGAAAATAAATATTTTTATTTTTATTTGAGCGTTAGAGTTCATTGTTTTTTCGGTTACATAAATAAACTATTTTTGCTCCCAATCGCTTTTATTTCTTGCCTTCCTCCACTCGGGTATTACATCACAAAGTTCCATTATTGAGACTAAATTATTTAAAAAATGATTAGGCCGTTCCGTGACTTTGTTCTTAAAACTATTTATTTATACCTTTATAGGTAGAGATATACAGATATGTGGTAAAAACACCACTATGATATAAGTTACTGACAACAAACATACTTAACCATTGGTATTTATTAATTACAAACGCATTAAAAGCTACACAAAGAATTCATTTCCTGACTTACAAACGAACATTTGAGGATTCATTCCTCAGGAGTAATATAAACCCTCTTTATCTCATGGCTCAATATTTCAAAGAGTCCATTGTTTTTCAAAAAGCTGTTAACCATTCTTCTCATCGGTTTATCATTACAAAGTAACGAAATACAAAGTTGCCTTTGGATTAAATGAGACAGGCGCCGTTCAGAGTGGAACTTTGTTAACTGAACTGAAACACTTCGGTTGTAGTCCGCCACAGCGACAGGCCACAGCGTCACAACAATGATCTAGACTCAGTCATGAAGGCTTTCTATAGCATAAACGTTAAGTAGTTAGTTTTATTTTAGCCAACTCTGTAAATATGTATATACTGAAATAATATGGGAATACCTTATACGACTTTTATTTCATTCAATTTAAAATTGTATTCTAAAATATAATTAATAATTTCCACGACAAAACCATTTCTTGTACATAATAGACATATATTTTAACAAATTCTACATACAGGGTGTCCCAAAAAGTGATTACACATTACATTGTACATATTTAATGAGCGTTTACAGAGGATCGTAAAAAAGTCAAATATGAATAATTGTAAGGCTGGTTTTCTAAAGTTTTTTTTAGTACCCTTCAACAATAACTAAGCTGTCCATCGTTGTTAGCAAGCTTGAATTAAAAAATCGTTACACTTGCACGCTGGAGGATGAAAGGTTTATTGAGATTATGTGGCAAGTGTACAACGAAGATTTCGAACTGTTTTTCGGTCAGAACAAAGGTTAGGTAGGCCTTGACTGTCAAATGAAGCTGTTAACAGCATTCGAGATGGCTATCTTTAAACCTCAGAAAGTCACTTCGCGGACTGCTGGAGGTGAGTTAAAAGTATCTAAGTCTAGTTGTAACAGAGTTCTCTACTAGATGTTACACGTTTGAGAATTTCCAGCTATGAGGAAGCTTCGGTTAAATTTGCAAAAAATCCATCATAATATTCGGTCAGAGCTGAAACACAGATTTGAGTTTTTGAGCGAATAAGGAAGAACACGCAGAGTTTGGGCAATGAAAACAAGGTAGAAAAAAGTAAGAAAATTGGAGAATAAGATGTATGTATACTTAAGTTTAGACATTTAATAATAAAATGTTTATGCCAGTTTATTTTTAAACCATTCTTTTGGGACAACCCTGTAAATTTACGTGTGACTGGAGTGATAAGATGTTTAATAACAATGAATTATTATGATAAATGTTAGAGAGAGCTAAAGGGACAGCTATTTAACTACTGATTTTGACAAGCCCAACTTTTACAATTGAAAAATAGGCCTACTAGACATTTTAATTATTTAAAAATGAATATGTTTAACTTTGAGGAAATCATGAGACAAAAAAATAAATTGTATGAGACAAAAGGTTGTACAGGGTGATTCAAAAAGAATGACCCGATTTTAACTTTTGATATTATTTATAGTACCGCATTACTGCCACTGAAATTGCATTATCTACACAAGGGCGGTCTAGAGTTTTAGAAAATCACCACTAGATGTCTAATTAAGCGCTAACTGTGGGTGTGGCGTCAGTCACAAACTTTGATCATAAGCCAAGGTTTAAGGGCCCTACCTTTTTAGAAAAACACAATGAACTGTGCATCTTACCTAGAAAATACTACGCTAAAGGCTATTTCCAAAACTTACTGCTGAATCTGAAAACTTCATCTATCAAGAAAAATATGATATCATCTATCGACAAGCACCGCCACTCTGGCACAATGATATTCGCGGTTTCCTCAATACCAATTGCCCCAGACGTTGGATAGGGTGCACAGGACCGCGAGACACGGCTTTCCATTCTTGTCCTTCAAGGTCACCCAACATAACACCGTGAACTTTTTCCTGAGGAGATAGATACGTAAAAGAACGTGTTAATGGTCCCTCTTTAGCTCGTGACATCGAGGAGCTTAAAGCCAGGATATGAGAGATGCATAGTAGCTACAGTCCATGAGTTCGGTTTTCCTCTAAATGTCATCCGAGCCTCCAATGGAGGGCACATGGAACATTTGTAGTACATAATCATAAAATTTATGTTTCTGTGAGTAATTTGATGTAACATTTGTTTGAGTGCACCATTTTTTGAAACAATTATAGTTTTCTGAAATCAGGTCATTCTTTTTTAATCACCCTGTATTTTCAATTGTTTAAACATAAATGCCTCGATTGTTAAGATCGATCAATAAGCAACAGAGTAAATGGGAAAATGTATTACTACGAATACACTTTATGTAAGACATATTCAAATCTAATTAAATTTCACTAGATATTTTATAATTCAATACGAAACATTAAAGAACAATAGTTTACAAATTTAATTGTAGCTAAAAAGATTTTAAAGTATTAGATAGAATACAACCATAATATAGTACAAGAATTACTATATAGAGCTACAAATAAGAAATATCATATCAGTAACGATGTACTACAAAAATGTACTATGACATTCAACAGCTAGTGTGGCTACAGATTTTCAGAACTCATATCACAAGACAAAATACCCTCCGCCGCAGCAGACCTGCGTACTCATCGAATTTCCAAATTAGTAATATTAATGTCGACCAGATGAACCTGTAAACAAAATTTTATCACATGCTCATAAACAGGGAAAAAATGTCTATTTCTCCTTGTGATAAATATAGGGAAAGAGTATGCAGGTATGCTGCTAGTACACTGAAGTAGGTTTTTAACATAAAAAAATATTTTGACCATATGAAGCCATTTACTAAGATTCATCAATATCTGTCAATAAATAAAGGAGTTTGCTTATTCTTCATATGATTAACATGGGAAAAGAGTATGCAGGTTTGCTGCCATAAGAAGTACAAACCAAGATTTGTCTCCTAAATGGATGCATCTCAACCAAATGAAACTAAATACCAAGTTTCATCCAAAAATATTGGTTAATAAAGTGAAACACATCCTTATTTTCCATAAGATTCACACTGGAGCCTAAAAATACAATGTACTGTCTTTAGACTTTTTAATATCTCGGTAACCAATGGAGATAGACTGCCTATGTAAATAAATAACTCTGTATTTTATTCTATCAACGATTTTATCGAGAAAAAGCTCCGTTTTTCGTAGCAGTGAGACAAAAAGCTTCGTGAGCTGTATAGAAAACAGTATGACTTTTGTATCTTGAGTTCTATTATAAAATGTACTTGATATAAATATTTTCATCCAACTACATAAGTTTGATTCATGTCATGAAGAGTAAGCAACCAAAAGAAAAAATCAGCTGTTCAGACGATGGCCTGAACAGAATTTTGGATAACTCGTTTTGACATTTATTTGTCCCTATTTTATTTTGTGCATTCATTGACTGGACTGCAGCGCTATCGGCGGTTGTCTAAGCAAGCGACGCAACTAGCGCTGCTGCGGGAAAACTGGAACTACCTCGCGACTTCCAATAACGCTGCGTTCCATGTGTGTATGCAAACAGTTTTGGAATTTATAATAGGTTTTGTGCTCTTGGAAACCGGTTTCATCAATGCTACTTAAAAGATAATTTATAAGTAATATAATAATGTATTTTCATATGATAAATTAATCATAGGAAAGAAAAAAATGATAAATTACATATTAACTCTCGTATTTTAGGTAGTATAGTAGTTGCCATATAAACTTGATTCCTTTCCAGTTCAGTTATCCTCGATATGATTTGACATTTGATTATTAATTGAAAGGTGCCGGGCTTTGGCTGTTTAAAGGTCTAGCCCACTTGGTGCCTAATAAATTTTTATTACTTGTTAGATTTTGTAAGAAGAACTAATTGTACAATTTTTTTGTTTGCTTTTAGAGTATCATTCTATTTTTATTGCAACTTCAAACTAAAAATTCATTAAAACAAAAACGTATATTTATAACCAATATTGTAGTCTCTGACATTGAGAAAGTTTACACACAATAACAAAACATGGCCATAACACCCCGGTTGTGGCATGGCTATACCGTGTAAAAAAATGTACATTTAACTCAAAACGTAATTTTAATATTTTTTTTTTTACGAAACATAGCTTTTTCTACTACACAACCTGGAGGGATGTAATTGAAAGTTAAATACGTGGTAGTTTGTATGCATAGAGCGTAATCGACGCAGGAGACAAGACCTGTATGAGTTACTACTAAGCTCTCAAGTCTCAAGCCAGTGATCGATACGACGAGGGTCAGTCATTAGATGTTAATGAAACTTGTGTTAGCCCTAGTCCAGGTATTAGTTTCACATTAACCTAAAGTTTTAAATTATAAATACTAAGCTAAATCGGTCTGGCGTAATGTGGATGTCTGGAGGGATTGTTAGTTTTCAATAACAGGTTAGTTACTTCAACTAGTATGTAAATCTAAATAGTAGAAAAGGCGAAGTTCACACTATCATGCTATAACACTATTATGATATAGATTTTGCTTGAATAAATTATATATTTTCGATTTGGTCAGCTGTGACTGGAACCTTCCAACAATATTTTTAAGTGAAACAAAGTAGTTTTGATAGTGTAATTATAAAACACTACTTCTTAATAGCTGATTCATAAATAACTAAAAAAAATCACTTTAGAATATTACATGAGTTTTTCTTATTTTGAATCATATTTATGTAGTCTTCATTAGGACTTTCATTATCTGATAAAAATTTCCTTCCCTTAAGTTGGATATTGTAATAAATATGGTTCCATTTCTTGAAGAAAGTCTTAAATAAAAAAGAATTATAGAAACAAATGATAGCGCCAAAACTGCCATATGACAGGTTTAATGTACACAGGTAAATTTAAAACTAACTGCCATATGTCAGGTTTAATGTAGGCATAGACAGGTACATTAAATTTATAAATGGATGTAATTTGAGTCACTCTTTCAAAGAATGTGTCGATAAAAAATAAAATTGTTTTTATTATATTCCTAATTTTATCTGATTTGTATAATTTAATTTATATCGTGTAAGTTGCAGGAGGGAAAAAATTCACTTTCAAGTAACTCACAAATTTCGATTGTTATAAAAATAACACTGAAAACAGTGGAAAGTAGCCATTGTACTTCTTCCACTTTAAACATAAATTCAAATGGCGAACACTCAAAACTTTCTGTAATAACTTGTAACTACGTAAACTTAAAATTACACCTTATCCTGACTATTCATTTCAAAGCTGGTATTGTTAGTGGCTTGTTTGGAGACGGTTTTATGCGAAATATAAAACATCTATCAAGGATTGTTATATACATTTATTGCATTTAGCTCATCTACATAGAAGAGTTTTTTCGTGTTGTGATAATTCTGCATTATTAAAGTTCAGTTCTGTCTTTCTTACGTAATGAACGGGTTCAAAGACTACAAAGGATACCTCAAAATACATTCAATTCAGAGTGAATCACTATCATCGTAAATATTTCCCAAAACCTCTTCCGAGGACAAATCCCCAGCCCCCAAAATGTATGCGATGGGAGAAAACGTTATTCGTCATGTCATACTCAAACATTTTTTGTTTCAGGGTGTGTCACAAATCCGACCACAAAAGACTGAATACGTCCTAAGTTGTTAAATTTATAATTTCACAAAAATTACTCAAAATTTGATCACTTAGTGATTCCGGCTCATTTTGACAATCATAAATGAAAATATTCGTTGGATATTGTTGTTGACATTTCTTTGATTTAGTACCAATTTTGTTCACACTACATTTATTGTTTGTTTAGAGAATATTTGTATATAATATCATCCATCCAGATACACATACAAATGAAGTGTTTGATACAACGTGCCTACATCTTAACAAACAATCTATCTATTTAACAATAATTTAAAAGTGCACGTAAGAAAGGGTGAATCACAGACGAAAGTGTCCAAACTATTCCTAAGAGCCTACTCGGAACAGGGCTGGACACACTCAAGGAACCAATCTTTTAGGCCTTTGTTACGTTGTCAAGCGTTTTTGTGTTTTGATTAGTTTCTGTCTCGAGTATAGTAAGTAGTAACTTAAGAATGAGGATTCACTTCCAAATCAAGATATCGAGTTTTACATTCCTTAAAATTATTTTTGTAAGTAAATTAAGCATATTAATAATTTGTAACAATATTAAAATATTTATTTGCGATTTGTTATTATTTAAAAAAGTTTTAGTGGATAAAACAACGACAATTGTTAATGTCAGAATGGGTAAAATTATATCTTATTAGAATAACATATTTGTTGTATATTTCTAAAATTGATAACTACATTATTTGCCAGTAGCCTACTTTATGTTATTCAGTTTTAATTTGTCTATAACAGCTGATTATAATTTACAATTAGGATGTTTGTTTATGTTTATCAATCCAGGTTTTGTTAATACTTTAAAGTCAATTTATTAAATGTTTTTTCAATGTATTCACCTCGTTATTTCTATTTTTATTTTTATTTCTATTAATACCAGTTAAAGACACAATAGTTTTTTGGCGACGATAAAATGCATTCAATTGTTTTAAAGAACTATCAGTGTAAAATTTTTAGTAAATGAAAATAACTAGAAGATGGATCAAGGTAAGGCAAGGTACCCAATTTCAAGCCTTCAACTCGAACCATAGTTTTCAACTGTATTACGTCAATTCAAACAGCATTTTCATTCAATTCTCGTCAACTCGAAGTAGTTTCAATTTTTTACAATGGATCCTGATCAATTTTCACAGTTTATGCAATTAATGTCTCAACAACAACAGGCCATTCTTACTACAATTGCAACCCTTGTGAGTGGTAAAGATAAAAACCCTGAAAACACAACCTCATCTAATCTAATTCCTTTTGAAAATTTTGATTCGAAAAAAGAGAAATTTTCTTGCTATCTTGAACGATTTGAAAACTATTGTTTGATGAGAAATGTTTCTGACAAGGAGAAACAAGCCCAGCTTCTGTGTGTTTCAATTGGATCTATCCATTACAATAACCTTGCCTCATATTTAGGTCCTGAAAATCCTGTCAATAAACTTAGTTATGATCTCTTAATCAAATCGTTCAAACAAATGCTCATGCCTAAGAAAAGTGCTGTGGTATCTCAACACTATTTTCTAAATATATATCAAAAGGAGAACCAGTCAATCTCTGAATTCGTAGCTGATCTCCAACGTGACTTAACAGAGTGTGAGTTTGTAACAAAGTGTGAATGTGAAAAATCTGTATCCATTGCTGACACCTTCCTTAGAGCCCAGTTCATTCGTGGCTTAAGAGATAATTGGTTAAGAGAAAACATTTTGCAGTCTAACTTGTCCTCTTTCGATGAAATCCTAACTAAAGCCATTGCCCTAGAAGCTTCAAAAATAGAAAGTAAGCAACTCACTCAAAGTCAAAACACTGTTCGACCCTCTTTTTCAACCAATGAGATCAGTAACACTAGTAAAGTTTCTAGCTCCTGCAATAAATTTTCTAGAGGTCGGTCTAGATCACAGTCAACCCATAGGACTAACAAAAATAGGTCAAATTCTCGTAACCCTCGACCCAACTTCAAAGCCCTAGGTATCGAGAATCTGTGTATCAGGTGTGGAAGAAGTAACCACAAAGTAAATGACTGTCGCACCGATTGTACAAAGCTGTTCTGTAATTTATGTAAGAAAAGCGGACATGTAGCTAAGGTTTGCATTAAATCTCTAATGAGTTAAGCAAAAGTAAAGCAAAACACCCATTCTTTCGATGATGACTCAAACCCTAATCAATCAGACTCAGCCAAAGGCTATGGTATAAACAAAGTTGAGCTATGTTCTCCTAATGAAAACAACAATATTGTCGATTTGTTTGAGGTCTCGCCTGACATAGACAAATACTTAGTTGATGTCACAATCAATGGTAAAGAACAAAAATTTGAGGTAGATTCTGGCGCAAAGTATTCCCTAATTGCAGATGATGATTTTCAACGCCTTAACCTAAATATTCCCCTACATGACACCAACTTGCTTTTCAAATCATACACCGGGAACATCATAAAACCTAAGGGAAAAGTAATTGTCAATGTTCAATACAATGGCAAATCAATGCAGGGAGAGTTACACATAGTTCCACCGGGTTTTGATGCCTTACTAGGTAGACAATGGATAAGGGAATTAAACATTGATCTTCAACAAGTATACAATCAAATGAAATCCAGCCCAATTTCAAATGTTCAATCTAACAAGTCTACAGATGAAATTTTCCAGACCTTTTCAAGTGTGTTTGAAGAAAAAGTAGGATGTGTACCCGGTATCAAAGTTTCTCTTCAACTTCGAGAAGGAGCAAAACCGATTTTCACTCGTGAACGTATTGTGCCTCATGCTCTACGTGAACTTGTCAACAAAGAATTAGACGAACTTGAATCGAGTGGAATAATAACTCCAACAAATTGTAGCGACTGGGGATCACCCTTAGTTGTCATACCGAAGCCTAACGGAAGCGTACGATTATGCGTCGATTACAAGTGTGGGGTTAACGAAAGAATAGTGCAAGCCAATCATCCAATCAGAAGAATTGATGATGTTTTGAGTAGTCTCCGTAACTCACGTTACTTCTGCAAACTCGATTTGTTCAAGGCATACCTTCACTTAGAAGTCGATGAAGAAAGCAGTAAAATCCAGACGATTTCGACTCACAGAGGTACTTACCTGATGAAAAGATTAAGTTTTGGCATTAAAACAGCTCCCTCAGAATTTAACAGAATCCTCTCCCAGATTTTAAAAGGAGTTCCCAAAACCGAAGCATACTTTGACGACATAATTATACATGGAAGTACGCTTGAAGAATGCACTTCCAACCTTGAACGTTGCCTTCAAAGACTTTCGGATTATGATCTTCATGTCAACAAACAAAAATGCTCTTTCTTTTCAGAATCAATTGAATATTTAGGACACATTATTGAACACAATAAAATAAAGAAATCTCCAGCAAAAACTGAAGCAATCAAGAACATGCCTCGACCTTCCAATCCTGATGAAGTAAGAAGATTCTTAGGACTTGTGACGTACTACGCAAGGTTCATACCTAACTTTTCAACCGTAACCTACCCTCTTCGATGTCTTTTAAGAAAAGGAGAACGTTGGCTATGGAGTTCACAATGTGAATCTGCTTTTCTGAAGTTGAAGACTGAACTTTGTAGTGATCGCGTTCTTGTCCCATTCGACCCAAGCCTTCCTCTGAACCTAACTACAGATGCCAGCCCTACTGGAGTTGCCGCCATATTGAGCCACAGTATCGAAGGAATTGAAAGACCAATTTCCTACGCCTCAAGATCACTGACTCAGGCTGAAATGAATTATAGTCAATTGGATCGCGAAGCTCTAGCGATTATATTTGGAGTCAATCACTTCTACTACTACCTATTCGGTAAACATTTCTATCTCATCACAGACAACCAACCACTATCAAGAATTCTCCATCAAAACAAAATACTTCCACAAATGACATCTGCACGTCTTTTACGATACGCAGCTTTTTTATCTGGTTTCAACTACTCAGTCAAATTTAAGAAAGGAGAGGAAAACAAAAACGTTGATTGCTTATCTAGGACTCCAGTAAAACAACTTAGACCTTCAAATGATCAAATAATAGGTGATGAAGTAAATGAAGTGTACATCGACAAGATCTTTCAGATTTCAAATGAAGAAATAACCTATTCAACAATCAAGACCGAGACAGAAAAAGATCAAGAACTGGCCAAATTGGTAAAAGAACTTCAAAATAAAGCCGAAGACTCTGAATTTACACTCATAGATGGAGTAGTTTTCCGAGGAGAAAGAATATTCATACCAAGAACTCTAAGGTCGAAGATACTCAAAGAACTTCATGAGACACATCTAGGGATGACTAAAATGAAACAGTTGTCAAGAAGATACGTTTACTGGCCCGGCTTGGACAAAGATATTGAAAGAATAGTTCGAAGCTGTGAACAATGCGCTTTAACGAAGTCGAATCCTCCAAAACAAGTTCACTTTTGGGACACACCTGAAAGTAACTGGGAACGAGTGCATATTGATTATGCAGGACCAATTGATAACAATTATTTTCTAATCTGTGTTGATGCTAAATCAAAGTGGGCAGAAGTCAAAATTTCAAAAGATGCCCCTGACTCCTTTAAGACCATCACTCTCCTAGAAGATATATTTTCTTTTCATGGTTATCCAAAACAAATGGTATCAGACAACGCTACCATCTTCAAGAGTAATGATTTTCAAACCTACTGTAAAAACAATGGAATTTATCAAAAGTTTATCGCTCCTGGTCATCCAGCGACTAACGGCCTGGCCGAGAGAAACGTTCAAACATTAAAGCACAAACTTCTAGCGACATCAAATGAACAAATGATTCAAGAAAGGCTAAAGAAAATATTATTTAGATATCGAGCTACACCCCTAGCATGCGAGAAGTCACCAGCTGAACTCTACTTGAATCGAAAACTCAGGATTCGATTGAATGCTATTTTCCCTAACAATTCACAACCTTCAAAGAATGACTGCAAATCCTCAAGAAGCTTAAATGTCAAGGATAGAGTGCAAGTCAGGTTTTTCAAAAACAACAAGAACGTTTGGGAATTTGGTGAAGTGTACAAGAAAATTGGAAAACTTCATTACTTGGTTCAATTGGACAGTGGGAGGATAATAAAAAGACATATAAACCAGCTGTATTCCACACTAGTCAACAAAACATCGAAGAAGTCTATCTCTTTTGGACCGACTCAGTGTTTTGAGGTCCCACGAATCCGACAGCCTCGAAATGATAACGTTCATGAAGAAATACCAAACCAAGAAATCCCACCGGACGAGGTACCTGCACGGGAAATAGCAATGCAAAACCAAAGGCGTTCACAAAGAACAAGGAAACAACCTGAGCGCTTCAAAGACTATGTAATGTGAATAAGTTCAATAATCTTTTCTATTTTTTCAATGGACTTTTGAATTTAAGTGGGGAAGAATGTTGTATATTTCTAAAATTGATAACTACATTATTTGCCAGTAGCCTACTTTATGTTATTCAATTTTAATTTGTCTATAACAGCTGATTATAATTTACAATTAGGATGTTTGTTTATGTTTATCAATCCAGGTTTTGTTAATACTTTAAAGTCAATTTATTAAATGTTTTTTCAATGTATTCACCTCGTTATTTCTATTTTTATTTTTATTTCTATTAATACCAGTTAAAGACACAATAATATTACAGCAAACAAACATCGACCTCAAAGGAACAAAAGAGGCGGAACCGACAGCAACTAAAAGTTTGCACTTAATTGCTGATAGCGAAACTTTAAAATTGCATAATTTCGAGCACAATTATCTCCGACGTCTAGATTTCAGCGTTTGTCTCCAACCAATCTTAACCATAACATAAACCTTGCTTTACGAAGGATCTTCAAAACCTCGTTTGACAGACAGTTCTTGTTGAACATCTTTGCATTGTAATGAGAAGGTAAGCTGGCGTTACTCCTAAAGCCAACACAGAAAACGCTTATGTATCGGCATTCTTAACATTTATTTTTTAAAGAGGTATGCCTACTTAAATCTAAAAAGGTTATACCGGGTTTATCACGTAAGATGTCACGAATTGATGACAGAACAATAGTTTGTCCTACAATATTGAAACAAACTATTTCCCTCTACATCACCCAAATGAATAATTTAAAAATACTTTTAACGTTGTATAAATACAGGGTGTAAAAGAACTGGTGTCTCAGGTTCGAATCTTAGAAATTTAAAAACAAACACATGGCATATTATACACCATTTGATACAAGCATTTTGGTGAAAGCTGAATTTTCGTTTCAAAATGGCGTCCATATTCTGGGATAAAATAAAAGATTACTTAATAACTTTTAATTATTTTATTAGCTTTACAATTATATGTCACATGGCCAATTTTATTAGAAAACTAAAATATGCAAAATATTTATATATATATTTTTTAAACTTTTACAAAAACATAACTCAAAAGTTTTAAATGCAAACATAAGGAACGTTGTACTATAACATTAAAGCTCATCTTGGACTGAGCAATTTTGTAACTTATAAAGTAGTATTTTCTATTCTTTCGCAATGATAAGGAGAAGTATTATTTTCCTTATGATTTGAATGTCAACAATATAAGATAGCGTTAGTACATGGTAGTAGGCCCAATTCTTACATTGTTGTCATACCTTTAAATTAACATGAAAGTTATAGGAAAAACGACATATTTGTGTTATTACTACCAAACCAAAAGAGATATACGGCATGAGTGTAAATTACTAAGTTAGTAAAAAATATACTCCCCGTCGCAGCAGACCTGCGTACTCATCGAATTTCCAAATTAGTAATATTAATTTTTACCAGATAACCCTGAAAACAAAATGTCATCACTTGCTCATAAATAGGGATATAAATGTCTATTCTCCTTATGATATATATAAGGAAAGAGCATGCAGGTATGCTGCCATGGGGAACACTAAAAGTAGGTTTTTAGACTAAGCAAAATTTATTTAGACCATATTGAGCTATATTCTAAGTTTCATCTATATCTGTCCATAAATAAACAAGTTTGCCTATTTTTCATATGATTTACATGGAAAAAGAGTATGTAGGATTGCTGCCATGATAAACACCAAAACCTAGATTTTTTACCATTTATGGATGAATCTCAACCAAATGATGCTAAATACCAAGTTTCATCCAAAAATATTTGTTAATAAGTGAAATATTAACACATCCTTATTCTCCATAAGATTAACATTGGAGCCCCAAAATACAATGTACTGTCTTTAGACTTTTTAATAGCTCGGTAACCAATGGAGATAGAGCAAAGCTTCAAAATACTAAATTGTGTGTTTTTTTTTAGCTAAATCCAATGGTTAAAATAAAAAATTAATTTTTTTTAATTACATATAAAAAATGCAAAAAACCCATTTTGGGGTACAAACCCCCTCAAAACTACCTCTTCCGGAAGGTCGATATGTCTGGTTTACGAACTCATTCTAATAAACGTAGGATTACACATCTCTACCAAATTTGGTGTCGATCGAACCATTTTTACGAGAGTTATCGTGTCTAGGTACACATATATACATATATAAAAATTTTAATGACTATTACGAGTAGATTTTTGGTCTCTGGGCACCTCAAAACGAAAAAGTAACATGGTCCCGGGCTTAGGTCTTACCATGAGACCTACGGTAATAGCTTATTCTCTATAGGAAATTCGCTAAAACTTAATAGTTTAAAAACTTATGAATCACTTGCAAAGACAAGTTTTTTATGACCTTGTACTGGATCTGAAGATGGTGAGAAATCGTCGAAACGCGTAATCCAACCAGGATTCTACAGGATCATTACAACCTTTTCACAAGTCTAAATTTAACGAAAGCTTTAAGTTAATGCACTAAAACGATTTTTTTTGCATTTAATATGCTTTACCTTTATTATGTTTAAAAAATGTTAAATAGGCCTATTCCAAATTTTATTTTTTAAATCAAGGTAGTCTTTAGAGGTATAACTCAAAGCATAGTCTATTTTAAATCAGTATTTTGGATCAGGAGTTATCTGTAACAAATAATAGAAGAATTTGCAGTGTATTCCGTTAATTATGAATTTCGTTATAAAAATGACCGCTATTTTGAATTAAACAAAATTACTCAGTTCTGTTTGGATCAACATGTTTTAAAATTGAATAAAAGAGTAGAGAAGGAAAAGTAACTTTTAAAAATCATTGCATTTAATTTGGAGGTAATTAGTTTTTATTTTCAAGTTGTAGACACACTGTTGATCTGCAACTAATTTCAAACACCCGGAATATAGACTATAGCAGCTAGAGTCGACTTGTAGGTAGTCTTTAAAATCATAACAATCTACAATAATTCTTTAAGCATTTATTTTATTTTTATTTTTATTTCTACATATATAAACATCAGGGTGAGAAAACCATTAATATTTTAGATTAGTATATAGAGTTAAAATCGTTACAAGATTGAAAATATACAATTTAAAACAACTGACCTGACATAGGTGTAAAATAAAACAGAAATTTAAAAACGCAGTTAAAAACTATGGAATTTCATACCCTTGTAAAGCCGACATTGGATATTCAAGAAGTTGGACCGTCTGATGAAGCTAATATAATATCGGACGGAAATAGGACGATATGAAAGGAATTTGTTTCATTTCACATAATCAAGAAACAAATTCTTACGCCTTTGAATATTCATAATATTGTTACTTCTTATTCTATTTCCTATGATGAAGAGGAACAGTTTTTACTTCTAAAATAAAGTAAGTTTTTATTATTTAAAGAGGTTGTCCATGCAAGTATTTTATTTAATACAGTATAAGGAATAGTTTGAGAAAGAGAAACCTCTATTTGCACAGTTTGATTGGTCAATCACAAGATCAAGTGGGTTAGTTTTCAACAAACGAGAAGCAGCGATTCAGTCAATCTTTATCTTAGATCTGACATTATCCTAAAGGTCTAGCATTCTTAACCTTTTAAAAAGCTATATACTATTTAACCCTGCACTATTTAACCAGAGAATGACATTTCCACTTCAATGAATAAAATATACGCTTGTTACACTGTGATGTTCTAGAGTACCGGTAGTCAAATATTTAACCAAATTTGTTTTATCACTAATACAGTATGTATGACAAAAAGTGCGGCGTTTGTATTTCCATATGATAAAATGTTAAGTTTGTTTGGAAACTAACATTTACTTTCTTTAACAATATATTTTTCTCATTTTATTTTTTACTGAGGTTGATCTTTTTAACTTAAATAATTTAATCTATTGTTAATAATATATTAAATGTTGTTAATGATTTAATATATTGTTTAATCCCACATAAAAACACACAGAATAAAACATAGGCATAACTAAAAAAAATATTTTTTTAGAATAAGTGATGTTAAAAAATATTCAACTTACTTTAAAAATCTAACTTTTTCCAAAAGAGTATATGCCATGTATGATGGGAGAAAGTAAAATGATAGGCTTCAAAGATAAATTTAGACTTCTTGAATTAGGTTCATAGTGTTTCATGTAAAATGGTTAGTGACATAAAACGGCATTATTTACTTAGTTCAAGTTATCCCCCTAGAAGTTGTTGTTTGAAAATGTTCCGTTTAAAACAAAGTATTTTGCCTTATTTTCTGGTAGCTATATTAACTTTTTTTAAGAAAGTGAAGAAACCTCAAAACAGGCAGAACCTAATGAGGTCTTCTTTATATTCTCAGTACCTTATTAAGTTAGAAAATATTACTGTGCATAACTGTAAAATATGTATGTTTCAGGAAATAAAAAATCTATTTTATTTTAGTTATTCTCATATAAATATAAGCTTTATAAATATAAATACTTAACTAACTACATTCATAAAAATATATGATTTATTTCAAACGAAATAGCATTGGATTCTCGACTAAGAGAACGGTATAAGGAGATGGGTTCTTACTTTGGAGTGGGATAATTTGTGTTACATTATAAGAGCGTCTAAAACCTTTGGTTTCAGAGAAAGAATTTTATAAAATGAAATTGTCCGCGTCTCATTTATTGCATCCACTTCAAATGAATCTTGCTATTGGAATAGTACGTAATTTAATGTTATTATTTCAACTTGGTATTTACCATTTATTTTAAAATTCAGATTTGTATAAATTTTTTAATGACACGTTTTATAACATGATCACTTATTTATATCAACCAAATGAAAAATTTTGAAGTTTTTATGAACATTATTATTTGAATGGCTTGTTATGGTCATTGAAAAGGCTTAAAAATAATTAATTTTAGGTAGCAATTATAAAAAAACGACAGTCATGAAACCTTGACTTTAAGTCACAGTTAATGAATATCACGAAGGCAGATGATATGATTATTTTTTAACTATGTGTAAAAAACGCAAGTTATAATACTAACTGAATCAACGATGGATTAAAGGCAATACTTTGAAGAATTTAATCGCCGGTGAGGTGGAATCGGTAGTATGTTTCACCAATACAAAGTAAATTACGAAAATGAGGCACTGAAGTTTATTCCGCTTGAGAGAGAGGAGCTAAATCCCTCCAAAATGACCGCTTACATGCACCCCTGTTTTTGCCCCCCTCCCCCCCCCCCCCAAGTTTCACACACTTCTATCGCCAATTTCCCCTCTTTCTCCCTCTAGAAACTTTTTAATATATTAATTAATTTATCATCTTATTAGCTTATTCCTTTAAAAATACAATTTTAAGCAATTTATCCATCTCCAAAACAGTCATGACCGACTTACCACACCGGGGCCTCATTGTTACTTAAAACTAAGTGAAATCACTTGAATTAAAATAAGTAGATAGCAATTTTACAAAGAAATATTTCGATTCTTGCAATTGAAATGTTTTGACAGGATATGATTTGTGGTAATAATTCACAAAAGTCAATATTTTCTATGGCGAGTGATCTTAACTCTTCCAGGCGAATAGTCAGAAACGGAAAATGGGTGGAATCGAAAATCCTTACAAGTATAGTCCAATCAGTTACTCTCTTTTTACTTTATTACCTTCTTCTTGAATCAAATGCAATCAAACTTTTAAATAACAACACGACAAACCTTGTTACAATGTTTTATATTCTTCCTTTTAATGAGCTAACTGTCTGGATGTATTTTACCATAAAAAATGAAAACAATGGGTCTAAGTAGTAACTTATAGTTTTAATGGATGTTGCATTATTTTTGCGGTGTATTACCGTTATGGATATCGTATCGTATTATTTTTAAAGGAAAATTATTGCTTTAATATTGCAAATATAAAAATTTCCAATCTTGTAATTTAATTATTTTTTAGAAAACCTCTCTAACAGATAATATTGTGAGGATGAAATTACCACCAGTAGAACAAACGTAAACTTTTTTGGTGTACGAGAAACTGTCCGTCAGTTTTGTCAGTCGGAAATGTAAAATCACTTCAAACGAGCGATTGTGACATGTTTATTTGAAAACGGATACGGACGTCAGAAACCCCTCAACTGATACTCTGTTATTCTCTTTTGTGTTTAAATTTTTGCTAATATACATACTTAACATTAAATAAAAATACCAACGGTAAATAAGCAAAGAGTTTTTTTCAATTGGCAATATTTTGACAACATCTTTAAAAGGAGTCATGCTTTTGTGCTTTAAGTTATATCTTAAAGGCATTAAAGTAATAAAGTTCGATAATGTAAATTGGTTTTAAATTACTAAACATCGCTGCAAAAACAATCAGTGTTGAGTTGGAAAAAAATGTTATGGGTGATAATGGGAAATGGTGAAGTTTTTTTTTTAATTCGTAACCGTATGTGCTTTTCAAGAGTGAAAAATTACTTTTATAGGAAAGTTAACGAGAAAACGTATTGATATTATTTTCGATTATTCATTAAAAGGGAATCTCTAAGAAAAAATAGCAAGACTTTATTCTAATATCTTATTGTAAAAATATTGCCTGTTCGAAGTTTCCGCCGAATATTTATTTTTCCCGATTTGCACTCAATGTAGAATTCAGCGAATAAGCCAAATGAAAAAATGGCACTTATACCTTGACAAATGTCATCCATGTAAATATTTTATATTCGCCTACGGCTCGACGACTCATGCACTCTTTAGTTTGTTCCCCCTAATTAGTTAGTCTCAAGCGTTTTAAACAAAATACAGATCAAAGTTCAAAATTGGTCCAGGGTCTAGAGATTCGCTAGTATGTTTTATGTTTGAACTTGGGTGTAGTTTCAAAATATGTGGATTATAAGGACGCATTTTCTTCCATATTACCACTAAGTTAAGCCCAGTTAAAGTTAAAGCCCAGGGAATAATAATAATAAGGAATAAAGTAATCCATATACAAAAGCAATAAAAAATCCATTTAAAAACGATATAAATAAAACTTTAAAAAATGATTAAATATAACGTGTAAAATTTAACTTTTAAAGATATGTTTATTGAAAGACGCAGTATATTTCCCTATTAGGAACATAACAAAATTGAACGTTCGATTTCAAAGTAGGAAAAACGCTCATAAAAAATCCATTAATCCAAACAACTATAAATCAACTAAATCAAATAAAAATGGTATATACCAAAACCATGTCGTTACAAGCATTATAAGATGGAGAGGTCAGGGAATAACAATTCCACGGGTTGGGGGAGGGGGTGATTTTTTTGGGGTTAGTATCAATGCATGCACCAAATACAGTTGGGAATATTTTTCAACTATTATGCTTTTTGAGGTTGAAGGAGTTGAGGTACTGAGAAATTCCTAAGAACTAAAATTTGAGGATATTTAAAAATAAAATGTAATACTGGAAAAACATATCTCGATATAGAAGTACATTTACCAGGTTAAAGTTAATTACAAATACTATATGGGGCCGTCCATAAATTACGTCATCTGAAAATAGGGGGGGAGGGTCCAGATTGAAAATGACGGTGAGGTGATGTGCAAGGGGGTGGGGTCGGCTTTGATATGACGTCATTTTAAATATGATGTTTTTAAATCAAATTTTAACAGTAAAAACGATGATAAATTCTAACACAACTCAACTATTATAAAATAATTATCTATAGAAATACATTAGACTATTTTAAGGCGTTGTTTTTAATGGTTTATTTTTCCATTGAGAAAGTCATTTTGGCTTTATTTTCTGAAGGTAAATTCAGATTTGATTGGTCATTTTTTTTAGTTTATCATGTAGTGTTCAACAAGCATTATTTTTAACTTAAAACGGAGGTTTGTTAAAAATGACGTCATTTTTCCGAGAGGGGGGGGGGGGGGGTCAGACAAATTATGATGGTAGGATGATTTTAGGGGAGGGGGGGGGGTCCAAAAATGGCCAAAAAAGCGATGACGTAATTTATGGACGGCCCCTATATGAAAAACTATTAAGAATTTGTTATTTTTTACAATGATTTTTTGACTAAACTTTGATTGAAATTAAATTGGCAAATGGTTGCTACTACAGTAAGACCTATTTGAGATCATAAAATGTACTGAATGCGTAAAGCATCTATGTGTCATAAATTAACAAATATTTAAATAACGCAATTTTCGTGGACGAATTTTGAAAGTACGCCCCTTTTTAGGGGTGAAGGGAATGAGATACGTTTAGATTTCGTAAAACCGAACTAGATGAACGCCTTAAATAAAATAAATTACTGCCAGGTATTTATAATACCTGCTAAATATAATAAATTATATTTAGCAGGTAAAACTAAATTTATAACTAGATATGAAAAAATGTTAAGGATTTCATGTTTTTCAATTTTTTTTTTTTTTTGACTAAAATTAGATTGAAATTGGCCAACGGCTAATACAATAGTAAGACCTAGATGAGAAGATTCATAATATTTGCTAAATTTTATTACCTATGTGCAATAATAGTAATACAAAATAAAAAATAGCAAAATTTTTGTGAAAGAATTTTGAAATGTTGAAATAATCACCTTTAAAAAGGGTTTAAAACCCTTTTTAAAGTTGAAGGGGTGAGATACGGCAAAACTTCATAGGACCTAACTTTTAAAGTGTCTAACTCCTGACTAACGACTTTCCCTAAGATTTGAGGTAGGACCAAATCAAATTATAGGATTTCAAGGAATAGGCTTCAAATCAAGGAATAGGATTTCAAATATTACAGCGAAAATAGAAAAAAAAACCTTACATAGTTATGTAATCGATTTCAACCCTTTATTATTTTTTAGGGGGGGTTGAAATTTCCTTGAAATTCCGTTGAAATATCCCTTTTTTGGGGAATCTTTTTACCATACACGTAATTTTTGTGCGTAATTTCAAGTTTCTAGCTCAATTGGATGTGATCAGGATTTACTCTCGCAGGTGAGTTACCCTTGTGGATGTATAGAAATTAAAATTTATTTTATTATTACCATGTTATTTAAAAATATATCAAATAAAACAGCAGACAAAAGAAACAAAGTAGAACGAGGAACGAAATATGTTTATAGCAAAAGTTATCTCAGTCCCCCGTGCTCTGACTAATATTACCCAGTTAGACGGCGGCCAAGAAGAAACTTTTAAAAGTTTTACTTGTACTAATTCTAGACTATAATGAAGTATTCACTCGTTTCGATGTTGGCCATATTTCCTTAAAAATAAAATAGTCCCGTTTTTATTTTAAACTACTACAAAAGTTGTCCATTTGTTTATTATGGGTCTCCAGTTTTAGAATGCAGTTTCAAACTTTGAAAGATATAATTCTTCTTCAATCATCTCAAAACTACTCTCTTCTATTTATGATAAATTAAACATAATGAAACATCTTTGTAGAGAATAAAAAATAATGTAGCATGTAGCCCATAGTATCTTATCAAAATAACAGATCAAAATAATATCAAACTATATGTCTAAAAATTCCATGAGTAGCACTTTTGTCGCTCATATGGTCAAGTTATTTCTTATAATTTCAATAATGGTATGGGTGGTTTAAGAATAAATCAACTCAGAGCAACAAAACTCTGAAATGATGTTTATACAATAATGAGACGATATTAACGTTTAAAGATCCCAACTGTTCAATAAAGTTTAAAAATGTACAGTTGAGAAAAAAAATGCTTCCTCGATATAAACTTTGTTTACATCATAGTAATACAAAACAACAACTTTAGAGAGAAAAAATTGTGTGGTAATTAGAACTTTTGAATGCTTATATTTAATTTCAATAAAAACCTGGATAAAAAACTAAATAAAGAAAAAATTACTAGACATTAAAAATTGAAAGTAATCTTACTGCTTTCGAAACCAGGTCGTCGTGACAGTGTGATATTGTGATCGGGAGAAGGGAAGTCGGCATCGCACCAGCACGGATTGCCTGCACTCGCCTACTGTGGTACTGCGGAGCGGAGCGGAACATAGGGAGGCTGAGACCACCCCCTGCGGCATCCCGCCGCCGCCCACCGCCCACCACCCGCAGCCCTCCGACTCACCGACCCTCCGACTCTCCGACCCAGCATCTCACCGACCCTCCGACTCTCCGACCCAGCATCTCACCGACCCTCCGACTCTCCGACCCAGCATCTCACCGACCCTCCGACTCTCCGACCCAGCATCTCACCGACCCTCCGACTCTCCGACCCAGCATCTCACCGACCCTCCGACTCTCCGACCAAGAATCTCACCGACCCTCCGACTCTCCGACCCAGCATCTCACCGACCCTCCGACTCTCCGACCCAGCATCTCACCGACCCTCCGACTCTCCGACCCAGCATCTCACCGACCCTCCGACTCTCCAACCCAGCATCTCACCGACCCTCCGACTCTCCGACCAAGAATCTCACCGACCCTCCGACTCTCCGACCCAGCATCTCACCGACCCTCCGACTCTCCGACCCAGCATCTCACCGACCCTCCGACTCTCCGACCAAGAATCTCACCGACCCTCCGACTCTCCGACCCAGCATCTCACCGACCCTGCGACTCTCCGACCAAGAATCTCACCGACCCTCCGACTCTCCGACCCAGCATCTCACCGACCCTCCGACTCTCCGACCAAGAATCTCACCGACCCTCCGACTCTCCGACCCAAAATCTCACCGACCCTCCGACTCTCCGACCCAGCATCTCACCGACCCTCCGACTCTTCTACCCAGCATCTCACCGACCCTCCGACTCTCCGACCCAGCATCTCACCGACCCTCCGACTCTCCGACCCAGCATCTCACCGACCCTCCGACTCTCCGAACCAGCATCTCACCGAACCTCCGACCCAGAATCTCACCGACCCTCCGACCCAGCATCTCACCGACTCTCCGACCCGCCGACCCAGCATCTCACCGACTCTCCGACCCGCCGACATAGCATCTCACTAACTCTCCGACCTAGCAGCCCGCCAACTCGCCGAACCTCCGACACAGCAAAACACCAACTCACTGACCCGATGACCCTGCGACCCAGTAACTCGACAACTCAAAGACCCTCCTACCTAACAACTATTGAACCGTCGACCCAGCAAACTCGCCAACCCGCCGACCCAGCATCTCACCGACAGCTCAGTAAGTGTAGCCTTCTTTCGATTCCAATTCGAAATAGCATAATAAAGTAGCTGGATTACAAACAATTACCAATTTATGTTTAAAACTATTCGTGTACCCTAACATATTGTACATTGATGTGTAGGATCTGAATGAACAGCGTGCTTAATTTCTAGGGACCTCACACCGAAACATATTACAAATTCGGCCTTAGGTCTTATCATGACTACTACAGAAATAGCGTTTTTCCTGTACAGAAATTCACTAAAAACATTAAAAGAGCAGCAAATAGGTTTGTGTTTCGTCTGTTGTTAGTATATTGTAAAGACACATTTGTATAATGAACTGTCCTAAATGAACAAGGAGTCTTTCCGGTAATTTATGTTTTAAAATTATTATGTATATAAAAGGCTATAGCTTAATTTATAATTTGGTCATGAAGTTGTTTTCAAACGAATAATAAAATCATGTTTCATGGTTTTTTTTCATTTGGGTACTTTTCATTTTGGAAATTAAGTTTATTACTTTTTCATTTCCCAACTGAATTATGAAATACTGCAAGTAAATTTTACTTTTGGCTACTATCTGAAATTAAGAACGTTGTGATTTTAAAGTATATAAATTTGAAACATGAACTTACATAAATTGAAAACGTATCACAGTATTATTGTTATACCTCTAAGAATATTTTTTTTTATTTTTACTTCGTTCATTGATTGTTAATTTAATTTATTCTTTCGTTTGAGAGATGATGACTTTTTATGTTTGCTGTAAACAGTTTATTTTATTTAAATTAATTTACTTCTGATGATTTCGTATACATTGAATGTAGTTTATTCATATAGTTTAAATTTAATTGTATATTTGGGCTTTGGACATAAATACCGACAAACTGAATTAATAAAACTGAAATTTTATTGCAATAAGATTCCACGGATAAAATCAAAATAACTTAATGGCCATTGAAATAGTTTATTTAAGACACAGACACATTCTAATTCGTACTTTTAAGGTAAATATGGCTGAGGGTGAACGTAATGAATACTGTTCACTGTGTTGTAAGAAAAATCTCTTAAATAAACTATAAAATGTTAAATTTATTCGAAAAAAATGAATGTAATCTAAACTTTGAAGAACCTTCTACACTATGTTTAAACAGATTTTTGTGGGCAAATTAAAAAACGTACCACACATGCACTGTGAGAGGAGTACTTGTTTATAACAAAAAGAGCACGTCTAAAATAGAAAAATATGTGTAAAATATTTTTTCAGGGATTTACAATATGAACATTTCATACGCTAGTAAATCAGTGCAAAATAAAACAGCCAAGAAACAAATTGAGACTAAATCATTTTCTTTGACACCAAGATTACACTAAAAGTAATAAAAAAATGTAATATCCTGTGTCTTTCGTGTAAAACAATTGTAGAGCGAATTCGCGAATGGTTCGCAATTAAAAACAAAATTGTTTGCGAATGCGAATTTACACTTGTCATGGTTTAGTGCACCTTACTGACAGTAAATATATTAAAAACAACCTTGATGAAATAGCCGATTTTATGTTACACAAAAAAGTAGACTACACTTTCACTCCAGATAAATAGCGTAATTCAACCTTCCTAAAAATAAATGCTTCCTGGCCTAAACCACTTGATACGGTTGGGTGGGGGCCACATAGAGGCCGTAAAATAAATGTCTCATTGTTTGTTTGTAGTCAGCTGGAGCGCTGATTGGTTGAGACCACGAGGAAAGTACGAGAAGAAAATCCGTTGTTTTTTCTTAAACATAGTTAAGTGTGTTGTTACTGTAAAGTATGCTGATTACCAGTACTTTGGTAGGTTTGGGGAGAAACGACTCGAAGTGTTGACAGGCACATCACCTGCTTGTTTGCTATTCTTTGTTGGATGAGACGCTTTTTGTACATTGTGGAAATTTAAGTTGCTCAGGAGTCATATCAGACTTTAAAGCCAGGTTAACGTTTGCAGTAGGCCTAAGTGAATCCGCCCTTCTCAACAAATATTGCTCTATTGGTTTATATATATATATATATATATATATATATATATATATATATATATATATATAATTTGTATGTTCTTGAGTATTAAAATAGAATACAATTCAATTAGTAGCTGTTTGATATTTAGAAAATCCATGAACTTATATCATTCACTCAATTTATCAGTTTTTTTTTTCCAATTTTACAGTACTTTTTTGTTTGGTAATAAACAATTTCTCGACGACTAGCTTTATATCTCATAAAATTATGCCATACTCATTTTAGATCCATGAAGAATGATTAATCTTAAATAATTACTAATATTCATCTTACATCGAATTGATGATTGAAAACAATTCCTACCAACAAACCTAAATATCAACAAACAAAAATTAAATATAGCACATGGAAATATTTTAGATGCGTTGAGTTATATAATCTCGCTATGACTTACGCAATGTCTAGTGTGCTGCAGAAAAATATAGTAGGTTTCTATAAAATAACTCCGCCCTTTCCATGGTATATTATAACCGTTTAGTTTAAACTATTTAAAAGAAAGTATAAATAGAATATAAGGTAAATTCGTCAAATTTTATATGTCAAATTGAACTACTGAGAAAAAGTCTAAATGTTTTAATGTCGGTTTACAATTCCGAAATAAACAAAACCATTGGGATAAAGTTCGGAATATTTCTACAAAAAAGTGGATAATAACTATAGATAAATGTTTACAAGAAAACCCTCTCCATCACTGAAATTCCTTGTAACGTCTTTATAATATATACAGCCCCATGTGTAACTGACTCACTCACTTATATGGGATATGAAATTCTGACGTAACTATATAAGCTAGAGACTTGAAATTCGGCATACGTTTAGCCTGAATGGTCAATGTTAAGTATAAAATCTTAAACTTGCAAATTTGTATTTTTAACCTGCTAAAAAAAATCAAAATGGCGGATTTCTGAAATTGTAGTTTTAGTTTTTTGGCTCTAGCGGTTAAACGCTTGGTGCTATCTAAAATCTGAGAACAATACTACGATAGGGAATTTAATTTTCTACAATTTCGGTCCTTTGACTTTTTATCATATCTCGCACCGTTAAGCCTCCAGAGCGTTTTTAATGAAATGCCAATTTCGGTTTACGGGCTCTAGTGACTAAACGGATGGTTGTAAAAATTTTCTTAAGGTTTATTTTGATATATCTTTTTAATATCTACAATTTTCCCCCTTATATATTTTGCCGTATCTCTACTCGTTTACTCACAAAATTAAATTTTCACTTTTTCCGGATTTTGTGAACCTAAGTAGTGGGAAAACACCGGTTCTGGTCCACTATAGAGAAATCGTAATTTTAGTATTTCAGCTTTAGCGGCCAAATGTATCTCTTCTCGTTTACTTAAAAAATACATTTTCACTTTTTCCGGATTTTGTGAACCTAAGTAGTAGGAAAACACCGGTTCTGGTCCACTAGAGAAATCGTAATTTTAGTATTTCAGCTCTAGCGGCCTAATGTCTAGTCTTATCTTAAATCTGAGAGCAATATTACGATAGGGAATTGGATGATCTACAATTTTGGCCCTTTGACTTTTTGTCGTACATCGCACCGTTAACCCTCCAAACTGATTTTTGTGAAATTTATATTTAGATTTAGGGCTCTAGCGACTAAATGGTTTGTCCTACAAAAATGTTTAAATGACAACTTTTATAGGTCTTTTTAATATATACAATTTTGATTCTAACATACTTTGCCGTATCTCTTTCCGTTTACTCTCAAAATACATTTTTCACTTTTTCCCAGTTTTTGTAATAACTAAGTAGTGGCTTTTGGCCAACTAGAGAAATCGTAATTTTAGTATTTCAGCTCTAGCGGCTAAACGGTTAGGCCTTTTAGAGATTTGAGACTACTACGGTACTGAATTGGATGAACTACGATTGGTCCTGTGACTTTTTGTCGTACATCTTACCAATTGCGTAAATCTCCAGACTATTTTTTGTGCAATAGCGTTTTCAGTTTTTCCACTCTACTGACAAAACGATTGGTCCTATCGAAAAATGTTGCTGAACCTTTAAATGTTTCAGAACCTTTTGCAGTATCTTTACACATCAACTCTCAAAACAGATTTATTACAGGATGGTAAACTCAAGAGAGCTTTGGTATCTCGTAAACCAGAATAGTTACCGAAAACTTGAAATTGGGGACCTTTCCTCCTTTTAAGAGACTATTAAAAATATGAATTCAGCTATTGTCGGGGCTGGTGTTATTAATTGACATACTTTTAGTAAGTTCCTCCTCGGATTTTAGGGAATCTTTTTAAAACTTTGGAGTATTTTGTGATTTCTATCTCGTTTATCAGATTTCAAATTATTTTGTTTTAATGTTATTTATTGTTTTCACTGATTTATTTGCAACAATTTTTGACGAATTAAAAAGCTTTAATTATTATTGATTGTGAGAAGTGCGCATTAGCCTTTTGTTACTGTCTTGGCTGTGCACTTCTTTGGTAAAGCTAACCTGTTTAATACTCGACTTTTTTATTTACAAACTAATTCAGCGAACACATTGGAGTTGAACCCTCAACAAGCCCGTTCACTGCATTAAGTGTTTACAGCAATTACGGAATTGGGGCAACAAATTAAGGAGTGGACCCTCCATTCAGCATAACACCCTGAATACATAATCATTATATCACACTCAAAATATTTTAACAAATTTTAACTACGAAGAATTATTAAAACCGATTCATAGGAGATTTTCAAAGCTGGTTTTGTTACTGTCTTTTTGTTCAGTTCTTCGGTGGAACTAACCAATTTCATACTTGACTTTTTATTAATTTACGAATTTAGGGACACCCCTAAGGGGGCATGGGGGCGGAGCCCCCATCGAGCCGTAAGCGAGTATTACGTATATGATTGACAACTTTTTGATTTTCTATCAGCTATTATGTGATGAAATGGAGTATCCAGGAAACCAACCTACTAGGTATTTTTACAATATTTGAGTACCGTAATCATAATGCCAGTCATAACTATCATGATGTCAGTGATGGAGGGCATCCCTAGTACAAAGATTTTGTCTTTAAATTTTGCAACTAAGTTTATGATTAATGAAGATACATCATAAAAGATTGCATTATTCTCCGTTCTTCAGAATTGTAAACAAGATATGGAAAAATTTTGATGATTAGATAAATGCCTAGGTAGGCCTATATGTTGTACATTCATCGGTAGTTAAATCGGATATTTGTAATAAAACTTTATTAGTTTACAAATGTTGCTAACATTAATGTAAGTTGTTAACTTTAAACTAACTTAAACTACATACATAGATAGACCAACAGAATCAATTTTACTTATATTACTTATATGAAAGAAAATTATTTCAATACGGGAGATAGTTGTGTTAACACCAGAGAGATTAATCGTACACCAACCATAAAATAATAATTTATTAAATAATTATGTTGTTATTAAGGTAAAGTTTTTGTTTTTGGTGTTATTGTTAACATTTACACGGCTTATGGCAGACCGTGGACCGAATTCGGCAGCTTCTGACTTCTTTCTTGGGGCCAGAAGAAAAGAAGATCTTAGGATTGAATTCTGTTGGAAATAACATCATGGCTCAGAGTCCAAAAATGTGTGCAAAACCGAGGACACCGACTTGCTGACACTTTGAGATCATAGTTCTTTAGAGTGTTCTTTAATTCACACCTTTAGATCTTCTTGTGTTCCTGGCGTATCATCCTGTATGTACGACTGTATTTAATATAGCCCCAAAGAAAAAAGTCAGAAGCTGTCAAATCCGGTAAGCAGATGGCAAGGCAGCATCTTCATTTACAAGGTAAAACATTAATTTCCGTTCATTTATAAATAATTAATGGTAAAATCACAAAAACTGCATTATTGGTGGTTTCTCCAAATCGTGCTCTCTCGTTGCCTCAACCAGATGATTTGTTGAAAATAGTTTAATGTAAGCGGTTACAATATCAGTTATAATAAACGGTTATCGAATCTACACGGTTTTTTATGAGCCCAGTTATTATACTACCAGTGGTAATGGAGAAACACGAAGTACCAGCATGAACGATAAGCCCAGATTCGAACCCGGGACCGCGCTGGCGCGTGGAGGGCACAAGCCGCCTAGGTCGCGCCGCGCCGCCCGTCAAATCGACACCTCCCCACCACCTTCCACGAACCGCTTCTTTTTATATCCTCGGTTGATTTGCATATTTATTAACAGGGATATTTAGTAGAAGACAGGTTCCGTAGAGGATCTCGAATACGTTTAAAATACTATCATATTAATATTAGCAGGTTCTCCGCGACGGATTCGCGGCGGCCAGCTGTTTTCTGCGCAATTACTGACGTCCGTTTTTTAACGCGTGCCTTTCTCCTCTCGACCCGCACGATTTACAGTTATCACTCGAGTTTTCTAACTAAATATCACACGATGTTTCGTAATCGACTCAAAACACTGCGACTAAAAAAACTGTAAAATTAAAAAGCTTCATGCTTAACCGTAAGTGAATGACAAAATACTTGTAAAGAATAAGCAGTAGTAGTGATGAATTGAAAGATTTATTTAAATGTACTATAAATGGTGCAATGATACTAAAGGGGAGCTTTTTCCTCCTTTTCAAATATGTTACTCTTTAACGCTAAACCTCTCACTTAAAATGATCTTTAGAACATATTTCATCAACTGCTCTGCAGTCGGTTGTTCTTGATAGAAGCTTTGCGGGGATAATATCGTTTTTCGCTTTTGGGAGGGAATGACTTGAGCTGGTGTCGAGGTTATCAGCCATTAGTTTGTATACCATAATAAAACTGCAATACCAGACTATCAGCTGGTAATTTTTAATACAAATAACAACATGGATTGTCCATTTAGGATCAATCTTATAAAAAGAAAACAATTGATACTGTCCGGTGATGACTTGTTGGCAAGAGAGGGGGTTGCGGGGTGAGGGGGAACCTGAAGCATGTCATTGGCCAAAACAATTTACTTTTCTTTCTTTTTTTTATTCAATCATATGTTATTATATGTTTTGGTAAGCTATCAACAAAACCAAAACACACAGCATCCCTATGATTTTTTCTTTTATTTTGCAGTCAGCTGTCTTTCTCTACATTGAATAAGGCTAGCTGGTTTGTCAACCAAGATAATTGTTTACTTTTTTAGCAAAATTTATTCATGTAGAATAGTACAATCTAAGTTAGTTTTTATTCCATGGTTAATCAAATGACCGGTAGGTTTCAGATAATTTCCGCTCGCCCCCAAACCCCCTCAGTGGCCAACAAGTCATTTCCCGAGAGTAAAATATTAGTTTTTTTAAGTACCTAGATAAAAGGAGCAGTATAATTAAAAAATACAGATCATTACTTGGGCCTTAGGATGCTTTTCAATCCTTGGTATTTTTGATAACTCGTCTTCCGCCTCGGTTTGGAACTTGACCTCAAGGTCCACTTTTATACAATAGTTTTGAAATACACTGTTATTTTTAACTGTTTATTTCAGTATGATTAAATTAAGGTAACTTTTTGCGATACCTTGCGTTCATAACTTTTATAATAGTTTTAAACCTGTATTAATATCGAGTTATTTCTTTTTTTCAATGCGTTTTAAGGACCGTAGAAAATCGCAGGAGCTTGTCTCTCATATTTCACTATAGGTTTAGTTAAGGCCTCGAGTGCCTTGAGTAATCAGGGACAGGCTAAGGGGCGCTGTGTCTGGGAAAATAAAAGTTGCATCTCTTTCCCTCGACCACTTCAAGAGAACAGATTAAAAGTTATTGACATTATTTACTAAACGTTAATAAAAATGTACACTGGCCACAATTATGAAGAATTGTGATGAAAGTAACTAATGATATTTGTGCACGATCGTTCAATGAAAAGCTGTTTATGTTCTTTAAAAATGAATTTGTTAAGGGCCGAAGCTTAACCATTGACTACACACTCCACTAGATTGCCATCGCAATGTTAATATCCTTCGGCGCGACCTAGTGGCGCCTTTGGGTAATTAACTAGTAAAGTGTAATTCTTTAACAGACGAAGTTTTTATAGCATCATCACGTTCTACATATATATTTTTAAATTAAGTAATTTATTTGATAACATGGATTTAACTGTGACTGAACATCAAATGAATAATTTTTAAATTATCATTTGTAAATTTAACTTATAGTCCAGTAAATAGAGACAAAAAAAAGGGGTGTTTGCTTACAAACGGTCCGGTAGTTCTAAATTTTTTATATGTTGTCTAGGATGGTTAGTAGATGTTTAAAATGCAAAATGCACAATTTTCCCCCTCCGCGCCCGCCGCCATATTGAAAAAATACGAAAAAATCCGTACTTTTTCAGATTTTTGGTTATATCATCGTTAGGGTTGAATTTTATATAGGAGATACTAGTGTAAATGTTGTAGACAATTAAATTTCCTATATTTTACATATTTAATTTGTCTATCTAGGACTTATGGTTACGGAGATATTCACTTTTAAAAATGTATAAATATTTCTTTTTAGCGAATTCAATATAGGGAATACGCTACTACGGTAGTAGCCATGGTAAGACCTAAGCCCGGGACCATGTTACTTTTTCATTTTGAGGTCCCCAGAAGCCAAAAACACCGTTCGTTCATTTTCATATGTATGAATATGTATATATAGGTATATATATATAGATATATACATATATGTGTCCGTGGTACTGATAACTTTTGAATGGAACCTCCGATTTTGATGAAATTTGGTATGAAAGTGTAAGACCAGGTCTATTTTCATGGGTTCGCAAACCAGCATTGTCGGGCTATGGGAACGGAGTTTTATGGGGTTTCAAAGGGGTCAAAATGGGATTTTGGCACTTTTGGACCTTAATTTTTAAAATTCATAAATTTTAACTGAAACCATTTAAAAGAGCTTAAAAAAACAAACAATTTGGTATTTTGAATTTTTATCTTAGCATAACTGGTTACGGGGAAAATCCAAAAATGTGTTTTCCATGTTATTCTTATGGGAAATCATAAAATCCCATATCTTGCTTATTTATTGATATAACTTAATCAAATTTGGTATGTACATTATCTAGATAAGGTTTAAGTTATACTTGTTTACCAAACCCATATGGCGGCAAACCTACATACTCACCCCCATGGGATTTATGGGGAAAATAAAAATTGCCAGAGCTTAATACAATTTTGTGTTTACATTTACCAATTATTGATTAACTAAGACTAACAACACCCAATGGCGGCAAACCTACATACTCGATCTTATGGTGTTTTTATGGGGAAAGTAAATAATCTGAAATTCCATTGGAAATTCGCTGAGTACGCAGGTCTGCTGCGAAAAAAAATCTGCTGCTATGTGAAAAAAATCTGGTACGATTTATTTTAATTTAAAGTTGTAGCAAAGAATGGTAAACAATTTATGCATTTTTATGAGATAAAATCATACGCAACAGTAACAAATATCAATATGGTGTTGTTTTGATTTTTTACTTTTTTTACGTCATTTTATCAAGTCAGTTAAAAGAAATGTATATAATTAAATTATCGTGAAGAGATATTATAATATTCGTTTTCCTACATAAGGCTATAACATAATTAGTGTTCCAATATAAAAATTCTGGAAAGCAAAAAATACCCCCGTCGCAGCAGACCAGCGTACTCAGCGAATTTCCAATGGAATTTCAGATTATTTACTTTCCCCATAAAAACACCATAAGATCGAGTATGTAGGTTTGCCGCCATTGGGTGTTGTTAGTCTTAGTTAATCAATAATTGGTAAATGTAAACACAAAATTGTATTAAGCTCTGGCAATTTTTATTTTCCCCATAAATCCCATGGGGGTGAGTATGTAGGTTTGCCGCCATATAGGTTTTGTAAACAAGTATAACTTAAACCTTATCTAGATAATGTACATACCAAATTTGATTAAGTTATGTCAATAAATAAGCAAGATATGGGATTTTATGATTTCCCATAAGAATAACATGGAAAACACATTTTTGGATTTTCCCCGTAACCAGTTATGCTAAGATAAAAATTCAAAAATACCAAATTGTTTGTTTTTTTAAGCTATTTTAAATGGTTTTAGTTAAAATTTATAAATTTTAAAAATTAAGGTCCAACAGTGCCAAAATCCCATTTTTGACCCCTTTGAAACCCCATAAAACCCCGTTCCCATAACCCGACAATGCTGGTTTGCGAACCCATGAAAATAGACCTGGTCTTACACTTTCATACCAAATTTCATCAAAATCGGAGGTTCCCTTCAAAATTTATCAGTACCACGGACACATATATGTATATATCTACATATATATATATATATATACCTATATATACAAATTCATATATATGAAAATGAACGAACGGTGTTTTTAGCTTCTGGGGACCTCAAAATGAAAAAGTAACATGGTCCCGGGCTTAGGTCTTACCATGGCTACTACCGTAATAGCGTATTCCCTACATTGAATTCGCTAAAAAGAAAATATTTATACATTTTTAAAAGTGAATATCTCTGTAACCATAAGTCCTAGATAGACAAATTAAATATGTAAAATATAGGAAATTTAATTGTCTACAACATTTACATTAGTGTGTCCTATATAAAATTCAACCCTAACGATGATATAACCAAAAATCTGAAAAAAAGTACGGAGGGGGGAAAATTGTGCATTTTGCATTTTGAACAACTACTAACCATCCTAGACAACATATAAAAAATTTAGAACTACCGGACCGTTTGTAAGCAAACATCCCTCTATTCACTGGACTATTATGATTCTGTGCATAAAAATGAGTAAAACTTTTCTACTCTTAAGACGCCGTTACTGATCTCTTCTTCGTATTAGTGACGGACTTAAGTTATCCTATTTCATGAACACGCAAATATTTTGAATGTAGGAAGGTTGCTCCGAAGTAATTTAGTACAAAACAGAAAACGGGAGAACCGCGTGAGAGGAAGTTGCCCGTCACGGGGATGCGTGCGCGGCCGCAAACCGACACCGGAGCCGAAAACCGTCACCGTCGACGACACAGACACCATCGGCACCTTCACCGACACCTGGGCTAAGTCGGTGCCGGTCAAGAGCATAGCCGATGTCTACAGGTTTGCTGAGTAGCCTAGACACCATCGGTACCGTCACCGACACCTGGGCTAAGTCGGTGCCGGTCAAGAGCATAGCCGATGTCTACAGGTTTGCTGAGTAGCCTAGACACCATCGGTACCGTCACCGACACCTGGGCTAAGTCGGTGCCGGTCACGAGCATAGCCGATGTCTACAGGTTTGCTGAGTAGCCTAGACACCATCGGTACCGTCACCGACACCTGGGCTAAGTCGGTGCCGGTCACGAGCATAGCCGATGTCTACAGGTTTGCTGAGTAGCCCAGACACCATCGGTACCTTCACCGACACCTGGGCTAAGTCGGTGCCGGTCAAGAGCATAGCCGATGTCTACAGGTTTTCTGAGTAGCCCAGACACCATCGGTACCGTCACCGACACCTGGGCAAAGTAGGTGCCGGTCAAGAGCATAGCCGATGTCTACAGGTTTTCTGAGTAGCCCAGACACCATCGGTACCGTCACAGACACCTGGGCAAAGTCGGTGCCGGTCAAGAGCATATCCGCTGTCTACAGGTTTGCTGAGTAGCCCAGACACCATCGGTACCGTCACCGACACCTGGGCTAAGTCGGTGACGGTCAAGAGCATAGCCGATGTCTACAGGTTTGCTGAGTAGCCCAGACACCATCGGTACCTTCACCGACACCTGGGCTAAGTCGGTGCCGGTCAAGAGCATAGCCGATGTCTACAGGTTTGCTGAGTAGCCCAGACACCATCGGTACCGTCACCGACACCTGGGCTAAGTCGGTGCCGGTCAAGAGCATAGCCGATGTCTACAGGTTTGCTGAGTAGCCTAGACACCATCGGTACCGTCACCGACACCTGGGCAAAGTAGGTGCCGGTCAAGAGCATAGCCGATGTCTACAGGTTTGCTGAGTAGCCTAGACACCATCGGTACCGTCACCGACACCTGGGCAAAGTAGGTGCCGGTCAAGAGCATAGCCGATGTCTACAGGTTTGCTGAGTAGCCTAGACACCATCGGTACCGTCACCGACACCTGGGCTAAGTCGGTGCCGGTCAAGAACATAGCCGATGTCTACAGGTTTGCTGAGTAGCCTAGACACCATCGGTACCGTCACCGTCACCTTGGCAAAGTAGGTGCCGGTCAAGAGCATAGCCGATGTCTACAGGTTTTCTGAGTAGCCCAGACACCATCGGTACCGTCACAGACACCTGGGCAAAGTCGGTGCCGGTCAAGAGCATAGCCGCTGTCTACAGTTTTTTTACCGCTATTCACTCGACCAAGAAAGTATTAGGCAAAGAAGTTACAATTTGTAAAGTTTTACCTTTAATCTAATAAACTCGTATTAGAATACCAAATCAATGGAGAAACGTGTTAACAAAATCGGACTTAGTACCCATAAAACTAACATTGATAGCACGACTAAAGCAGTGTCAGTCAAGACAAGAATTAAATTTTAAATTTTATATATTTAACCTTCAATAAACTGATGACAAATGTTTAACAAACAATTCAAATTTTCAATTTCATCAGGAGCAGTCATGACTATATTTTTTTATCTAGATTATATAGCTAAATCAATTAAATGGTCACAGGATGGTGACACGATAAGCGCTTATTGTCGGTAATACCTACATTTCCTCAGTTAGTTCCCCAAGAATATAGTTCGAGTCGTGGCTAATTTGGTTAATATATTTTAGCGTTGAGGCCAATGGTCAATGGTTTTACTTTGCGATTCCTCTTAAACAGCTGATGGTATGGGTGGATAAAGCATTGATGCTACCATTACTATATTACTCTGTTTTATACTCGGAATATTAGTTAAAAATAAAAAAAAATAAAAACGACACTAAAGAGTTCCATTGTGAATTGTAAAATTTTTTAACAGTAATATACTTTGTGTCGACAACCATGGTGGTCGCAGACAATTTACGATTGCTCTTATGAAATGTAGCACAAATGTGTAAGCCACAGTCATTTTGGGGCCTGGAACCTGTGTTTTTAAAGTTGATTATACACAGCTTGATAAAAATAAAAAAATAAACCTTGCATGCCAATATAGACGTTATTCAACATTCCAAACATTGAGTTATAGATTTATATAAGGTCTAGATGAACAGATAAGTATATTTAATAATATATTTAAACTCCTAAATGTAATTTTTTGAAAACACATGTTGATATTTCTTTAAAATAAAAAAAGTAAAAAATAACAAAAAACAAAGCAGAATGAAACTCCAGGCGATTAAAAGAGTTTGATAAACATTTTAGGAGAATCGTGTTGCTTGCTGTTTTTAGGAGTTGGTATAGTTGTAGATGACCGGCAAGCTAGAGTGATCGCGAGTGTGTTTTGTGGCCGTGTCGCAACTGTACTCAGTCGTCGCGATCTGGCACGACCTCTATCACGACCTCAACTGGCCCTCCGCCACTCCGTTATGACTGGCGGACCTCAATTTACATGTTTAAATCTTAATCGCTCCCTCACTATCACGCTTTCGCACCCGCAGGTTTTATTTGAATTTCTGATAGGATCGTCTCTACCGGGAGTGTAAAATTTTCGTGAAACGCGATAAGTTTCATTATGAGAACCGGGAGATTGCGGAACACTTGACTTGTTGCATGGCATATGTATTTTTTGAGAAGTTATTATAGCAGCCTTTCCCTGAGAAAACTGCAGTTTTGAGCAACATTTGAATTATTATGGAATATGTTACTAAACCAGTGGTCAGTACTTTATTGTGTACAGTTCGTTAAGAGTCATCTTCACCCCTGGGCCAGTAGCCCATTGTTGCGCAGTCGGCAATGTTAACCATATGGCTTATAATGCAAAACATTGTATTTTATTCCCTTGTTTCGGACGCAATTTTTCAACCGATTTTCTTTTAATTTGTTAAGTGTTTAGTTGAATATTTATATTAGGCCCCTAATAACTCGAAATTTTGAAAATTTAACAAATATTACTAAGGAAAATCTAGTTACTTTGCAAAATACCATGTTTTAGCATAAAAGCCGGTCAACATTGCCGATTTCGCAACAATGGGCTACTGGCCCAAGGTGAAGGTGACTCTAAAGCAGTAAGTTGGTATATTCAAATGTAACTTTTTGTTTATTTGTCGTTTCATTTAAAAATAAAATTATTGTTTTTTAAGTACGAATGTTTTATCGAAAACTTAAAATAGACAAACATCGGAAAAAAAACTTAGCTCAAAAAATTGTGGAAAATCCTACAAATCAGATTTATAATATTTGCTATGCAATAATTTGTTAATAAAACAATTGCGTCATATTTTTTGTTCATGTAAATTTTAACATCACTCGGTTTAAATTTTAATGTGGTGAGGATTTAGGCTAACGCTTTTTTCACATCAATTTTCCCAAACTGTTGGTCACCGAACACAGTGACTGACTATCTGTAGTCATTTCTCTAAGGTTGGAGAAATCTACAAGCCTGGTTGCTATGGAAACGGGCGAGCTGCAAATGGCGCGCGCTATGTCGTTCGCGGGAGCGGCATAAGTCGGTGCCAAAGTGTTGACTCACTTGCTCATATCTGTTTTTATTTTATGAAACAATAAAAAAAAAATAATAAAAAAAATAAAAAAATAAAAAATAAAAAACAGACACATTAAGCTGTTTGTAATAATTTCGTCCTGAAAGTTACGTTTTTTATAGCCTTGGCCAATGAAATTTCACGATACAGAAATCCGACTGTTGTTCGTGTGCGATAACCTCAAAACGTTTAGTTTGTAAAATAGGCCTATTCATGGTTTCTAGGTTGTTGTTCAATGATTCAAAACCAGACAATTATTGAATATTGTTCTAAAAATGTATTAAATAAGATCGTATTAAAACCATCCACAAAAAGAAAATTATAAAGATTCATGTGTCCCTGATGATTAATGGAACGCCAAAACAAACGGAACAATCAAATACCAAGTTTAGGCCGTGCCTTCCTATTCACGTTGTAAAAGACAAACGGTGACCCCCGCACATTTCACTTTTAAAACATAAGAATTTACCTGTATTATGCTAAACCAGTAAAAAGGTAAGTTAATATGTGTATAATGTTGATAATTATTTTAGTTTTAATCTTAATCTTCGGTAATAATTGCATTGGCCAGAGACTTTAAAGAGATATAGGACGTAGGCTAACCCTGAGGATAGTCGTGTATTTAAAGGAAATGCTGCAAATATACTCATCATGCTCCTTAACATGTGCATTTCTTTTGAATTTTGCATGGTTTGCAAACTGTAGATTAATTAGAATTAAGGATTGTGACGATGTCCAGTGAATGTTTGTAATGCTTGACGACAATAAATATTGATTATTGCTTAATAATTGATACTTAAATCATGAAAATTTGTTTAGTAGTTACTAAGAAATAGTGTTTCAATTGTATAACTTATTAAGATATAGGCCTATAAAGATTTAAAATTTACTCCAAGGCATACATTCTTACCATTGCAGGTTTTTATTTATTATTTTTTTATAGATTGCTCAACTAATAACATTAAACAGCCAATTCTACATTTAAATAAATTTCTTGATAAAAGAATTACAGAAAGTTACACAAGAATATGTATTTAAAACAGGATATTTTTTCCGGTAAGGGGGGTCACAAATTTTATTTTATTTTTAAGGGGGGGGTCCCGGTCCGGTTGGGGGGGGGGTGAGTCTTGGTCCAAGGGGGGGTGGGCACCTCTGCTACTTTTAATGGGAGAGATTTCAGATTAGTACGCAAGTCAATTGTGACTATGGAATTTAAAACTTAAAATTGGTATTTAAAATACTTGAGTATTTTTACAAATCCGGCATATAACACCGTTTATTATATATGTACTTTTGTGATTACTATATGTACTATATGTACTTTGAATTTACAGTATTTACTATAAAACGTTTTACTATATGTATTTACTATATGTACTTTTATAGATTCATTCAATTTAAAACTTGAATCAATGCAATTTTGAGAAAGAGCCTAACTTAAATCAGCAGATCTAATGATATGTCGACTCAATGATTGAACTTTCAAATTAAGCGCTGGTACAAGTGGAAACATTGAGCTATTACGGTGGAAAACGTTGACAAACTATGGCCATTGTTATTATTTATCACTACGCAGCACAGAATATTTATACGACGTAAAAGAAATGTTCAAACTATTAAATTAAAAATGACATTTATTGATATTCAAAATATCAAGTAGCTAGGAAGTTAAAGTGCAATTTTGGAGTTTATACAGTTTTATTTACACTTTCACAAACTTTTGGTTGGTTAATGCAAATAACATTTTTAAAAAAGGGCAGTTTTAATTATTTTTACAATTTTTATAGAAAAAGTTTTTAACACTATTTGACATGTATTGAAAATAAAATTTTGATATTTATTTAAAGAAAACTCAGTGACTTGTGAACCTAAATTTAACCTTACTTAAGCGTCAAATTTACATTCCTTAATATAATCAAATTTCAAAAATGTGATAATACATTTTAAGTCCAAAAATATGATTTGCTATGTAGGTACAGTATACGTAGCTACTGACCTCTAATTCTCTTTTGAACCCTCAGTTTTAAATAGGACAAACAATTATGTAGTTATTAGTACACTTAAGATCAGTTTGCATAATGTAACACGAAACTATTACATAATGTTGTAAATGTGTGTTATTTTTATGATGAAGTTAAAAATTATAAGTTAAACGACTTTGTTGTATTTCAACACTGTTTTCAAGTTCAACGTTGTTGAAACATAAAATTTTACAAGTTTATCATTTAACAAAAATAATTTTAAATACCCTCTCATATAACAGTGTAAATGTTAAAATTTTGTAAACTTAACACCTTTATCAGTAGTGTGAAATTGTTGGTGCTGGCCCAGTTCAAGGTCACCTGAGGGATGACGTCATCGAGGTCAATGACCTCACCGATGACGTCATCGATGACGTCATCGATTGCGTCATCGGTGACGTCATCACTAATGACGTCATTTCTATGACGTCACACTCATGACGTCACAGAAATGACGTGCTGATGACGTCATCACCCCTTACGTCATCAAAACGACGTCACCGACGCCACTGAGGTCAAGGTCACGCCGAAACTTAAAATTTTTTGGCACTTTTGCCGTTTCTCGCACTACGCTCCGAGTTTCAGTCCGAGTCCCCGTGACCTTGACCACTCGGAGCGAATTTTCGACGAGAAACGGCAAAAGTGCCAAGTTAAACTCGAGTTTCTGACATGACTCAGCCTAAATGGGCAATCGGTTATCCCTCAGGTGACCCTGAACCAGCACAACACCAACAATTTCATATTACTGTGACCTTGAAAACCTAACAACGGAGCGCCGACACCGATGCGCACCCCACGACAGCCACCGAGTGACTGGTTGTCAGGCTCCGTGTACTCTAGGTATATCGGC
This sequence comes from Neoaliturus tenellus, assembly GCA_030545055.2. Lineage (NCBI taxonomy): Eukaryota > Metazoa > Arthropoda > Insecta > Hemiptera > Cicadellidae > Neoaliturus > Neoaliturus tenellus. The sequence continues at coordinate 79,569,975 of CM061535.1, forward strand.
TTGAGAGACTAAGACTCTAAACTGTCAGGAATGGGGGTAACTAACTGAATTTTGCAAGGAAAAGTCATTTCATCCAATATTTTAAACAAATCTTCATCAGTAAAACCGACATTAGTCTGTTTTGTATAAAACTTAGGGTGTCCGCGCAACAGTTTGCGCCACTTAGCTAAAGTCGAAACCCTCTTAACTTTGAGTGGTGGACAGTGAGCAACTAATAAAGCCTTAACACGGCTAAGTTTCTTACCTAAAGTGTCCTGCGACATGGCTTCACCTCACAAAAGTCCGCACAATACTGAGAGACTGCTTGTAGCGCATGAGTCAAGGGAAAAGAGGTGGGGGAAACAGCAGGAGTGGGGGAAAGTCACAGTGGTGGGGGAAGGTGAGGTAGTACGCTGGAGTATCGCATCACTTCACCATGAGCTGTCCTACAGTCAACACACTGTTCTCTTGGCCCGAGTTGGCACTAGAAGAAACATTTCTGTACAGCTTAGGCTGTGAGAGCCGAGGAAGCAAAGTCAAAGTGGAAATTGTGTTAAACTCCAAGATGAAGAGTCTCCTAAATAAACTAATTGTATCCCTATAATCCCCTATAACTTTAGAGAAATACCACTTCATTAAGCGACACCTTATACTTTGGCAAAACGAAGTGGAAATGGAAAAGATTACAGTAAAATTAATTTAACTTAAAGCTTGGACCGGACACTCATGGCGATACTACGTGGCGTGCAAACGCCACCCTAAACATTACAAGTTAGGTTATTAAGCACCTCTGGTACGATAACCGATGTGCTAGAGTTAAAGTGTGATGACCTTGAGTCAAAACACTGAAATACTACAAGTCGATATCGTCCCAGAGTTAAAGTGTAGTGACATACATTCAGAACTTGTAAAATTACTTACATATAGAGAGCTAGAGAACAGCGAGACGCACCGCATGGAAGCCGGAGACATACTGGCGAAGCGGTGTTGTGCAGCCTAGGGACCCAGTTGTGGTGGGGGTATAGCCAAGACTTAGAGTACAAGTGTTGTGGGTGACCTTGACCCACTTAACTTACCCCCCCCCCCCGACAAAAAGTGCGAGCCCCCCCCCTCCCCCACCCCCACCCCCACCCCCTCCCCCACCCCTGATATCCTGGGCGTGGCAGCCCCGGTGGGGATATAAGGGGGCCCAGCCAGAGCCGGCTCGCAGTCCGCTCCCGCGCGTTGAACGTGAACGATCGGGACGGACTGCCATAGGCATCACTAAACATTGAATGGCGCCTTCAGTGTTTAGCGAAGTCTACTCTAACTTTAAGACTTGTATTAGTTGTAAGATATTGCGCTTGCGTTTGGGTATTGCGAATTGTTTTATATGAGAGTGTTTTACTTGTACCTTATGTCTCCTGTGTGTCTTTTATCCTTTGTGTCTTGTTTGTTATATGTGTTTAATGTGTATGTGCTTGTTCCAGCATTGACTATGTTGAGCTCTATCGTGTGTTGTAAGTGTGTTATATTTTTCTAAAGTGTATACGCTTGTTGTAGCATTTCCCCTTGAGCTTTTGCAATGCTCAAAGTAAATTGTAAAGACAGGGAACGGGAGTAGGCCCCCGTGTAAAGTTACTTTTGTATAATTGTTAGGCTCCTCTCATGCATGCTTCAATGCGGCTGAGAAATAGGAGTTGGTCCGTTTGTACGCTTATACGGGGGTAATGAGCCGATGGCATCTGCACTCGGACCGAGGACGTAAGCCACTAGGGTGTCCTCAGTTAGTTTCCCTTCTGGAAACTCAAAATTATGTAAATGAAACTTTGTTAGCGATTTGTGTTTTTTGTCCCCAAGGCCCCCGAACATTCGTGGTTCGCCATGGATGTACGGGGGCCGAAATTTTTTAATGTCCGTGTGGCCTTGACCCACATAGGACTTGTAAAAATTTACTGCATTGCTAAATTAAAAATATTAAAGATAGGGTTACGGGAGTAGGCCCCCGTGTAAAGCCACTTTTTATAATTGTTAGGCTCCTCTCATGCATGCTTCAATGCGGCTGAGAAATAGGAGTTGGTCCGTTTGTACGCTTATACGGGGGTAATGAGCCGATGGCCTCTGCACTCGGACCGAGGACGTAAGCCACTAGGGCGTCCTCAGTTTCTTTCAAAATTATGTAAATGACTTTTTGTTAGCTATTGGAAAAGTTATTCGTTAGAAATGCAGTAAATGTTTACAAGTCTTTCGTGGCGAAGGGTACACGACATTGGATGTTGCCTTGTTGTCATAGTTGGGTCTCTTCGGAGGCTACAGCGATGACAACCCAAGTGCCCCACACCCCCATAGGGGGGTGTGGGGCTTAATTTTTTTAAAGTTTTTTCGTGACCTTGACCTAAATATAAAAGTTTTCAAAATCTTTAACAGTCAGGTCTTATTAACACAGTTTATATATAGAGGTCTTTTAAAAGTTAACAGTTAGGTATTAGTAACACACAAGTTTGGAGTTGTTTATAGTTGGGTCTCTTGGGAGGCTTCAGCGATGGCAACATAAATGCCCCAAGTGGGGCTTATTTTTTTTGAAAAACTGCGAGCCCCCCCCCCCCGACAAAAAGTGCGACCCCCCCCCCCCCCCGACAAAAAGTGCGACCCCCCCCCGACAAACAGTGCGACCCCCCCCCCCGACAAAAGTACGACCCCCCCCCTCCCCCACCCCCTCCCCCACCCCTGATATCCTGGGCGTGGCAGCCCCGGTGGGGATATAAGGCGGCCCGGTTGCACGCACTTCTCATTCTTGCTCCAGCCTTCGTTGGAAGTGCTTCCCCGTTTTTTGCAATTAACGCTCTCTTCACCGCAACATGCGCTTCAAGAACTATCCACCCGTTCTCCCATACATCAAATCTAATCCAACCAACACATCTACTCCGACCAACACATCTACTCCGACCAATACATCTACTCCGACCAACACATCTACTCCGACTTCAACCTCCGCTGCTCCGATTCTCCAAACGTGTTTGATGAGCACAATCCTCAGCTGTTTGGAGATGCCGTCGGCTCCTTCAATGCCCAGCCTATCTCCGCTGCTACCAACGGAACCAACAAGTCCAAGTGTCAGTGGTGCTGGTGATGCTCCGTCGACTTCAAGAGGGGCTGGCGCTCACCCTGCAAGCAGCCGAGTGCTCATAGCATCACCGCCAATCTCATTGCTGTCAGATTCTGATTCGGAGTCAGCGGTCTTTGAGGAGAAGAAGAAGTCGAGGTCCAAAATCATTCCCTACTCCCGTACACAGAAAATCCTTTCCTATACAAAGACCCAATGTCCACTACCCGTATCCCCCATGCCATCCACACCAGTCAAACCATCCTGTAAATCGATCTTTTCCCCAGACAAGTCTACCTCACCCAAAGCCAACATTCCATCTACAGTCAAACCATCCCGTAAATCGATCTTTTCCCCAGACAATTCTACCTCACCTAAAACCACCATTGATCTAACCCATTCTCCTACCCGACCCAAAATTGTTTGCAAATTGCCCCTTGACCGTGCTAAACCATCACCCTCCATCCTTTCCAGCCAGCCTAAGTTAGATCAAGCGCCGCTCCAAAACACTAAGAGTCCAACACAAAAGAAACGTAATCGTGTTAAATGCCCTGCTGGCAAGCGTGATAAATGCGATTATGTTTGGTTTAGCAGAGAGGCTGTGGTTCTTTGTTGTCCGAGTTTAGCTCTTCCAGAAAAAGATCGTTGCCAACGACACTTGAATAAGAAAATCAAAATTCCGACACCAAAGCCCTATAGCCTTAATATTATGCCTGAAAAGTCCAAGTTCAAACACCCCAACAGTCCGCAGAAGCTGAAAATTAATAGGCTCAAGAGGGACAAAAAATATTATTTCATTGTTCAAGCTTATGGAGCATTTAACATAAATGTGCAAATCATTCTAAAAGGCGATGGCCGCCTTCATAGAATGAAAGTACCACCTGCGATGGTACAAAGAGAATTTTTTGTCCCCGGGGCTTATTTAATTCGAAGAAAAGGATGCCTATCTGTTTGGGAAATGGACTAGGACATGGGCTCACCAAAAAATCAAAATTGTTTAAAAGTGTTGGACATTAATTAAATTTCTTTTTCCAAATTAATTTTTCTAAATTTAGTCTTAACCCTCTTAAAGTAAGGGAGAGGGGTATTATACAAGTCAAGGAATAAAAAAAAAACACTTGACTTGTATAATACTTTAACCTGGCGGTGATGTAAAGTCACTGGGACAATCTCAAACCGTGTCCTTGAGGGTGAAGACTAAGTTACAAAAATCTTTAAGAAATAAAAACTTACCTCCAAACACTTGTAACTTGCTACAAGTGTTTGGAGGTAAAAATTTTTCAAAGTTTGAATGACCGTGACCCATATAAATTACTGTTTAAAGTAAAGTGCTAACCTTACAACTAATGTTGTGTATCACGTGATACCCCCACTCTAACGCTCTTACTAAGCTTGTATGAGCCGTTCATTTGCTTCAGTCTGTTTCTGTGCTCCGTGGTAAACATGTCACGGTACAATTACAAAGGTGGTGACTTCTTGATAGATCAACACAATGCTTGGGAAGTGCTAAACCAGCATAGAATGGAAGTTGAGTATTGTATAAGACGAGACGGGTCTACATTTTATCTATGTATTATAAACAACCAAACTCATAAGTATGAACACTGGACAAAAATTAATTATAACAACATAGATGAGCTGTTTGCTTGGGTGTTTGAGGTGTGTAAAGTTATTGAAGAAACCAAAATAATGGGTGTGCTAAAGGTATGTAAAACTGATGACCGGGAAGACTAAGCAAAATTTCTTTTGGCCCCCCCCTCCACCCTCGTGTTATCCCCACCACTAAAAATGGGTATATATAGGAGTGGTGATCAACCGTCCTCTCATTCTGCTTTACACCGTTAAGCTGAACACCACCATGTCTGCTATGAACGTCCCAGCCTCTACCTCTGGCCCGGCCGCCTCCAACTCCAGCCCGAGCATTGGACCAATCCGATCGGGGCCTTCGTCAAGGAGTCGTGTCCGATTCTCCGGCTTTGGTCCTGTGAGGAAGGAGTTGCGGAGCAGCGGAGCTTCTCAACCAACCACGACGGACGCATCAACTCAGACTCCACCAAACATCATCGAGTGGTACGACGAAGTCATAGAGCAAAGGGACAGAATGCTAGAGAATACTCGCAGTGAGCTACTTCATATCCGGAGTAAATGGGAAAAACTAATTAGGAAGTGTGAAAGCCTGTTGGACAGTGATGATAGTGAGGATGTGAGTGGATAGGTGTGTGGGTAAAGACTTGGACTGGGACTTGTGTGTATGTATGAATGTGTGCGTGAATGTGAAATACAGAGCGGGGGATAGATCACTCTGTGGCAATGGACTAACATGCCACTTAGTGATCTATCCCCCGTTCTGGTAATGTTTTTGGATGGCCTTGACCCACTTTACCAAGGTTAGCTAGTACCCCCACCACTGATAAGTGTATATATACGGGTATTGATGTGCAGTTTGGTTATTCTGCTTTGTATCGCTTAGCTGAATACCGCACTTCAACATGGCTTCCAACTGCAAAACTTCTCGGGCTTCTTCTTCAAGAAGGCGTGCTGCCAATGTCCTGCCTGCTACTCGTGGACCTGCTCGACCATTCCATAGCATAACTGTTGCTCGGGCAAACGCTTGCAAAGCTCCGATGCTACGGACCTTGCTGGAGGTGAGCCAAGACGGGCAAGGCTTGCTCAGTCCTGGTCAACGGCAGGAGCAAGAAAGGCGTATGGCGTACTTCAGGCTGCAGGGTGTAGTTCCCAGCTTGAAGTTAGGCGATCCCAGAGTAGCAAGCATCAACGAGGCAGCGGACTACATATCACACCTTCACAGTGTTTTAGAAGTAAAGGACCAACAAATTGAAAACTTAAAAGAACAATTGAAACAATTTAACTTTAATCCGGTGGAGTTTGTAGAAACGGTGATGAGTGATAGTGACGATGAAGGTAGTGAATATATATTAGGTATGTAATGAAAAGACAGGGACATGTGTGTGTGTGTGTGTGTGTGTGTGTAGAATACAGAGCGGGGGATAGACTACTTTGCGGCAATGGACTAGCATGCTGCTTAGTGGTCTATCCCCCGCTCAAAGGGTACTTTTGAATGACCTTGACCCACTTTAAACGAAGGACAACCGGTTAACTGGTATAAAAGAGGGGGTCTGTACATCCCGACTTCATTCTGCTTTGGACCTTCCAGTGGAACGCTAGAAAATGAGTGGATCACTGATCATTGGTAAGGAGTGGGAGTATGTAACCATAAACTATTTAAACTGTAGAGGGATGTTGAAGAAGGTGTATGATAATGTTAAAAGAATGGTTGTTGAAGAAGGTAGGGTAGTGATTGTAGCGTGGAAGAAGAAGCAGTATACAGGACAACAAGTGAGAGCAAGTGACTTTGGGGGGAATAGTGTGTTTCAAATTGGACGAGCGAACTTGGTTAATTTGGACATTGTGTTTTGGGACTTGGAAAGGTTAATTGAAAATAGTGGCAAACATGGGGAACTCTTAATTGGCAGGGAGGACAGAGTATATGAGTAAGTGTAAAAGACTGGGGGGCTTATGTGTGTGTGTAAAGACTAGGACTTGTGTGGAATACAGAGCGGGGGATAGATCACTTTGCGGCAATGGACTAGCATGCTGCTTAGTGGTCTATCCCCCGCTCAAAGGGTATTATTGGATGGCCTTGACCCATATAAAGGTAGAGGGGGAATGGGTAATAGGAGGGGGAAATTGGTATATATGTAGGACTGATGAATAAAGCATTTAGTCAAGCATTTGTCTAGACACTATCAACAACAATGGAGAGCTTCAGTGTTGAGTTCATCCTCTTGGAAGAAGACATCAACGAAGTGGTGGAACTTATAGAGGATAAGACCAGCCAGGGCACATTGGAACTTGTGAATTGCGAACCGTTGGACAATGCCGCAATCGATAAGATTGCATATTTCATGATGCATTTGTATAACGAAATAACAACCAATATGGAGTTTGTGCAGTACCTTTATCAAAACCAAGTAAACGTGCGAGTGACAATTACTTGGTGGCAGTAATAATAAAGTGTAACATATGGATGTGGACTTGGATGTGGACTTGGACTTGAGTGTGGTCTGCGGAATAGAGCGGGGGATAGATCACTTTGCGGCAATGGACTAGCATGCTGCTTAGTGGTCTATCCCCCGCTCAAAGGGTATCTTTACGTGACCTTGACCCACATAAAATGTATAGTTGGTGGGGGTATAAAAAGGGCAAACCAATTGGATAGATACACCACTTTCATACCATGGCTCCACTTGACAACACCGTGTTCCATCGCGACAGAATTCTTTCAATTCTGGAGGTAATACCTGTAGAAGTTATAGAAGCAGAGGACCAACTACCTGCGGTTGACCAGGAAGAGGAGGAGGAAGAAATTATGGATATTGAAACGGACTCTGACGAAGCTGGTTTAACGGATAATGAAATGGACTTGCACGCCTACGAAACGTTAGAGTCATCATCTGAGTCGGAAATTGAAGAAGAAGAAGAACAAGACACTCCTCATCGTCCAATGGATAGAACGTTAGTAGCCAGAAGAATTATGTATTGTCATCGCTACCTATTTCGTGATGAGAATGATTCCGACTCTGATGGTGATGTTTCACCTTTGTAAAAAGTTTAAACAAAAAGTTAAAAAAAGAATGTGAGCGGGGGATAGAGCACTTTGTAGTAAATGATGCTGCTTAGTGCTCTATCCCCCGCTCAAAATAATAATTCCAAATGGCCTTGACCTATATAAATTATGCTCAAACAGACGTCTTTGAAAAAACTTGTACAAATTATTGAATCTAGACCAAATATCATCAATTTATCAAGCCTACTGATAAATGTATTACAAACGGTTGTGTAAAGGCTAAATTTAGCACGTGAGTGATAACCTGTTTCCATATGACGTCACTTTCCCCACCTATCTGCCTCAGATATAAAGGGTCCCGGTGGAGTGCGCTGCTCATTATTGCGTGGACATTCACAGAGTGTGCATTCAAAGCCAAACTGTTTGAAATGGCTCTTTGCGACATTTGTGGGGAAATCTTTCAAGACGAAGATCTTTTCACCATACACAGAGAATTACATGAAGACGAAGATAGAAAAGAAGATATTACCATGGATGAAATAGACTTAGACTCAATTGACCGGTTTTTGGAACAGCACCAGAAGCAGACGGACTACTGGGACAGCTATCTACAGCAAATGCAAAGAAGAAGACCTAGTGTGATACAATTTGCTGGTGCTGGACCATCTACTGCTAGAAGATCTTATGAAGAAGAGGACACCGAAGAAGAGGACACGGAAGAAGAGGACACTGAAGAAGAACTGGAAGATGTGAAACAACTGCGCACTACAGCCTTGCCAGGACGAGTTGTAACACATTTCAAAATTAATAATGTTCAATTGGAACTAGAAACATTTATAACCCAGGCTAAGGAACTTGTTGGTCAAACTTTGAGGGAAGAACTACAAAGGCTAAATTTTATTAAATTTGGAATGGTGTTAGAGGCTATGTTTAACAATACTGATGGTGAAATAGCATTGAGAGCGTTCATTACCAAAAACCAAACCCTTACCTCCACCTCCAACATTGATGATATTATTGAAGAATGCTTGGAGGAACTTATAACTAAACTCCAAGAACATGAAGGAAGAGGATCTGGATGGACTTTGTCATCAATAGAAGGTATGGATGTTAGGGTTCATAAACATGGATATGGTTTAAGGGGTAGTAGTTTTATCCCTTTACCAAAGAAAATTCAAAACACTAAATCGTGTAGGAATGTGCAAAATGAAGGTAATGAATGTTTCAAGTATGCAATGTTAACCAAGTATGTTAAAGATCATCCTGAAAGAGTTGGTAGAGAATATTACGAAAATGAACACCGCTACAACTTTCAAGGCCTCACCTACCCAGTTACATTGAAAGACATAGTCAAATTTGAAAAGAAAAATCCTGGCGTTTCGGTGAATGTTTTTGGTCTGGATGATTCAAACAACGTTTATCCTTTGCGGGTAGTAAAGGTTGAGCAAAGAAACCACACGGACTTGCTATTGATAACTAAGGGTGAAATTTCCCATTATGTATGGATAAAGGACTTTGAAGCCTTAGTTGTAAAACAATTGACCAAAAGAGTAAATAGGATTACAGTTTGAAAGAGATGTTTCTGCTTTTCTTGGAAAGATTCAAGACGTGGAGGATCGGACTGGTTGTTGGAACATAAAAGACTTTGTAACGAAAATTATGAAGTAAAGATTAGTCTGCCACCACCATCTCGAGCGTTTATCCAATTTAACAAGACAGTTCACCAATATCGGATTCCAGTAGTCATCTACGCAGATTTCGAATCTACGTTAGTACCACAGGAGCTGCCGGACGGTGAAGTGACTAGAAGAACAAAATATCAGTTGCATCAACCCAACAGTTTTTGTCTACTAGTGAAATCAACCTTGTCTGAAAACCAATTGCAAAACTATGGTTTAACATCCACTCCAATACTCTACCGTGGTGAAGAAGCCGCTAAGTATTTCGTAGACCAGTTGTATGACATTGCTGAAAAGGTACAACGCTTGTATGGTAATGTCGTACCTATGGAACCTTTGAATGAGAATCAACAAGAAGAATACAATATGGCATCAAGATGTTATCTATGCGAAAAGAGCTTCAGTGAAGAAAATCCAAAAGTAAGAGACCACGATCACCTGACAGGGTTATACAGAGGAGCTGCTTGTAATTCATGCAATATAAATTACAAACTGCCCCACTTTATCCCTGTCGTGTTACACAATCTTAGCGGCTACGACTCCCACTTCATTATTCCAGAGTTAGGAAGAGATAATGGTAGAATTGATGTTCTTGCTACAACATTGGAAAAGTATATCAGCTTTTCAAAAACAGTAGGCAAAATTAAACTTCGCTTCGTAGACTCTTATAGATTTATGGCATCTAGTTTGAGCAAATTGTCTGAGAACCTAAGAAGAGAAGACTTAAAAGAAACCAGCAAGATTGTACCTGAAGATAAATTGGGCCTAGTATTACGGAAAGGAGTTTTCCCCTATGATTATATAACTTCTACAGAAAAGTTTGAAGAAACTAGTCTTCCACCGATTGAAGCCTTCAACAGCAAATTAAACGAAAGTGAAATCTCCGTTGAAGACTACAATCATGCTTGTAATGTTTGGAACCAACTAAACATTCAAACTTTAGGGGAATATTCTGACTTTTATATAAAACTGGACGTAACTCTGCTGTGCGATGTGATGGAAGAATTCAGAAACACCTGCTTCTCTGCCTATGGACTGGACCCTCTACACTCGTACACATCTCCAGGATTAGCATGGCAAGCTATGCTAAAGTCAACCAACTGTCGACTGGAACTTCTAACAGATGTTGATATGGTGCTCATGATGGAATCTGGTGTACGGGGCGGTTTGACACAAGCTGTAACACGTCATGTCAAAGCCAACAACAAGTACATCCCCGGCTTCGAGGAGCAACAACCATCGGTCTACCTTGGCTACTTTGACGCAAACAACCTTTATGGTTGGGCAATGTCAAATCCGCTTCCCTACGCTGACTTCAAATGGATCGACCCGGCCACCATCGGAGACATCTCACAGATTCCAAAGGATGGTCCAAAAGGCTATATTTTGGACTGTGATTTTGAATACCCGGAGCACCTTCATGACCATCACTACGACTTGCCTCTCCTAGCCAAGACTGAAGTTTCACCGACAGGAAGATGGCCAAAATTGATGATGACCTTGGAGAATAAAGATCGGTATGTGGCTCACTACTGGGTAGTTCAACAGGCTCTTGAATTGGGTCTACGTATAGTGAGAATTCATAGAGCAATTGAATTCACCCAGTCTTGTTGGTTGAAACCATACATTGATTCCAACACTACAAGAAGAGCTGCAGCGACAACAGCATTTGAAAAGGACTTTTATAAATTAATGAACAATGCCATCTTTGGGAAGACCTTGGAGAACAAAAGAAAACATAAAAATGTAAAATTAGTGAGTGATCCTAGAAAATTGGAAAAATTAGTGCAAAAACCAAATTTCGGAACATCCATGATTATAAACGAAAATCTAGTCGCTGTCAGTATGAAGAAAACAACAATAGTCATGGACCGTCCGTTATACATAGGTATGTCGATTTTGGACATCAGTAAAACCCTGATGTATGATTTCCATTATAACAAAATGGTTAAACACTACGGAAGGGAAAACATTGGAGTCGCATACATGGATACGGACGCGTTTATCTACTGGATAAAGACTTTGGACATGTATGAAGACCTAAGGACTTTTCCATACAAAGAAGATTTCGACTTTTCTGACTATCCGAAGAACCATCCAAATTTTAATGAAAGAAATAAAAAAGTAATTGGAAAATTCAAAGATGAAGCAAATGGAATGCCTTTAGAAGAAATAGTGGCGCTGATGGCGAAATTGTATTCATTTAAGATGTACCACGAGAACAACACACCGACAGTCAAGAAAGCAAAAGGAGTGAAGACATCTTATTTGAAAAAACACGTAACATTTGACCAGTACAAGACTTGTTTGTTTGAAGATACTACAATATCAGCAACATTCAACAATATCCGAAGCTTCAAGCATCAAGTCTACAGTGTCACCGAAATTAAAAAAGCACTGTCAGCTCGGGATGATAAAAGACATATTTTGCCCGACAAAATCCATACTCTTCCTTTCGGCCATTACTCCCTAAACCCTATCAACTAGTAACCTATTCTTCGTCCTTCTACAACTTCGACCTTATTCCTTTCTCCTTCCGTAAAAAAATGGGGAACACGGCAAGTCCAACGCCGTGTTCCCCATTTTTTTACACAAGTTTGGATGACCTTGACCCATATAAATGATGTGAATATTTAAAACAACATTCATTGTGATTATACATGTGATACAACAAACATTGAAACCTGCAATATGAAGGACTTGAAGCAACAAATTGTCAACGAACTTCATAAACCTGCAAGAAGAAAGTTTCCACGAAGAAATACGGTGATAAAAGGAATTAATGATTTATATCAAGCGGATTTAATCGAAATGATTCCTTATAGCAAACAAAATAAAGGATATAAATACATATTGACTGTTATTAACTGTTTTTCAAAAATGGCAGATGCTTTACCACTAAAAGATAAAAGTGGCAAAAGTGTTACAAAAGCAATGGAAACAGCTATACAAAGAGACAAACATACTATTAAACATTTACAAACAGATGATGGAAAAGAATATTTTAATAAGGAATTTGCAAATTTAATGAAAAAACACAATATAAACCATTACTCAACCAATTCAGAAGTAAAAGCTTCAATAATCGAAAGATTCAACAGAACTTAAAAAAGTGCAAAGTATAAAATGTTTTCCAACAGAGGATCGCACATATGGATTGATATGTTACCAAAACTTATAAACGATTACAATAACAAATTTCATAGGACTATCGGGATGAAACCAAACCAAGTAACTAGTAAAAATGAAAACCTTGTATTAAAACGTATAAAAACGTATACTACTAAACTACTACTAAATAAAAAATAAAAAATACTAAACCAAAAGTTGAAAAACTAAAGCCTAAAAAATTTAATGTGGGTGATAAAGTGCGAATAAGTAAATATAAAGGTGTATTCAGTAAAAGATACCTGCCAAATTGGACCAATGAGGTTTTTACTGTATTCAAAGTACAACCTACAGTACCTGAGACATATATTTTAAAAGATAATAAAGGACAATTGCTTGAAGGAGGGTTTTATGGACATGAAATGTTAAAATCAACAGTAGGCGATGTATATTTAGTTGAAAAGGTGTTGCAACGGAAAAAAGATAAGGTCAAAGTACGATGGTTAGGATTTAATAAGACGGAAGATTCTTGGATACCTAAAAAGGATTTGATATAACGATAGAAAATCATTTTAGGTTGAACCATTACAAAGGATGGAGATAGTACCACAAAAAGAGAGTTTTACTATTAATAATATAGATGAACTCACAGTGGATAATTCAGAATTCAATAGTGGGAAACATGGCAATTTGTTACCAAACACCGTTCGTTGTCTGGTTACCGGACCTTCCAACTGTGGAAAAACTAATGTAGTATTCAATTTGATTACAAACCCTAAAGGATTACGTTTTAACAATCTATATGTATTTTCAAAATCACTACAACAACCAAAGTATCAATTATTGGAAAAGATACTGACTAATGTGCCTGAAGTTAAATATTTAAAGTTTAATGCAAGCGAGAGTGTCATGCAACCACAAGAAGCTAAACCATTCTCCGTGTTCATATTCGACGATGTATCTTGTGAAAACCAAAACACAATAAGGAATTACTTCGCTATGGGTCGACATAACAACATAGATAGCATTTATATTGGCCAAACTTACAGCAAAATACCTAAACAACTCATTAGAGACAATGCAAACATGTTAATTGTATTTAAACAGGACGAAACCAACCTAAAACATATATATTTTGATCATGTAAATGCGGATATGACATTTGAACGATTTAAAGAGTTGTGTGGAAAGGCTTGGGCTGAAAAGTATGGGTTCCTAACAATTATGAAGGAACAACCGCTAAACAATGGTCGATACAGGATAGGATTTGATAAATTTATATTAATACATTGAACGTGGTATAAAACATTCATTGTTGTACAACACGTCTTGCTACAAACATGGTTAACCAAGAAAAATTAGTAAAAGAAATAAAATCACTTAGTGATTCTATTCGGGCTAAAAACAGAGCATTGAAACTAGGTATTAGCGAGAGGGAGAAATTCCTTGAATCTACTTTTAAACCTATTACTGAACCCTTGAAACAATTAAACAAAAAATTTGCTAAACCTGTATTGGAAGGAGATGCTATTGCACCTATTACGAAGTTTGAAAGAGAAAATGTAAAATCAGAAGAGTTTAGTGATGAAGACCCGGAATCCTCTACGTATAGTGGTTTTACCGGTGGAGAACCCGAAAGAGAGCTAGAATCACCGGACTATAGTGGAATAAGAGAATTATATGAAGTAAAAGCCAAAAGAGGACATGAAGTTGTATCAACTGCTAGTGAAGAGGAAAAAGAAGAAGAGACAAGGGAAGGTCCGTCAAACATAAGCTTGTTGGGTGAAAACATTCATAACAAAGGACCTTTAGGAAGGAAATACATGATAAAAATGTTAGCTGGAACAAATCCTAATAAAAACTACCATAGTTATGGAGTAAGATTAACAGAAGACGGTTTAATGGTTGGTAATAGCCCGGTAAACATTGATGAACATGATAATATTATTGTTGGTGATCAAAGATATAAGGGCACAAGGGGATTATTTGAATTATTATTTGAAAATAAGCCTTTAGAATTGTTAGTTAAAGAAAAAGACATGGAAGCATATAAAAAGATTTTGGAACAAACTAATGCATACAGGAGGAAGTATTCAGCTGACCAACCTGTTTTTAGATCAAAGTCTTTAAAATATAGAGAATTTGTATCCAGGTTAATACCAACAACGAGAAGACAACCAATGCCAATAATACCAAGAAAACCTGTAAAACGAACGTTTGTGTCATCCACTTTGGATATAAGTGCTCCAGAACCAAGAAAAAGAAACAAGTCTGTTACAGGTACAGGTTTAATGAAGAAACTATATAACACAAATGTGATTTATTACAATAATATCAATAAATTGGTGGATAGAATGAAACTAATACATGAAGCTAAAGAAGCGGGTCATACTGGATTGGAAAACGAATGGGTGGCTTTAGTGGATGAACTCCGAAACCGTGGGGTAATCTCATAAAAATGCGTTACTCCCTAGAATACTATTCAGTTGCACCATGAGTGTCGACAAGTTCGGACGTTACTCCTCGGATGGGTTATATTATGCCAATAGTTTAAAAAGAAGTGCTGGTTTACCACAAACACCTGATGGAGATTATGATATGAGTAATAAAAGGTTAAAAAACATAAAAGATCCTACGGATGAAAACGATGCAATAAATTTAAAAATATTAAAGGAAAAGATATCGCCAACATTAAGACTACAAAATAACACATATGACGCAGAAGATCATAGAATCATCAACGTTGGTAAACCAAATCAAAACGGTGATGCAATAAACAAAGGTTATTTGTCATCTGAATTAAAAAATACGTTAAAATTCAATGGGAAAACGTATAGTGCTAACAATAAACGTATATCCAACGTAGATGACCCTAAAGATGCAAAAGACAGCGTAAATAGACGCTATTTACATTCTTTGATACCTGAAAAGACAAAAGATGGATTTTCTTTTTATAAATTTGTTATTAATGATATAGGTTATCCAAAAACTGAAAACGATGCTGTAAATCTAAAATATATTAAAGATCATTGCATCATACGTGATGTAGGGGTTATAGATTGTTTTAATAATTGTTTAGCAAATGTTAAAAATGGTTCGGCGCCATCAGATGGTGCAACAGTGGGTCAAATGATGGAAACCTTAAAACAAGAAACAACCTCTTTTGTAAAACAAGATCAAGTAGTATCGAAGCAAGGGGATGAATTTGTTCAAGGTAATGAAAAATTTAATTTATTATCATACAAAAATAATGCTTGGGATTGCATGGATAAAAAGTTATCAAATATGGGATGGGGTTATGAAAAACATGATGCAGCTGCTTTATCACAAACCGTACATCTAGATCCAGATCGATATTTTAGATGGTTTACATGTAATAATAGAGTGATAAGAGACTTGGCACAAGGAAGAGAAGCAAATGATGCTGCAACTGTAGGACAGACCATTACAACATCATTAAAGGATAGTAAAGTGTATAATTGTAATAATAAACGTATAACAAACCTTAAAGACCCTGAACATGTAGATAATGCTGTCACTGTTAATTTTCTTGTAAAAGTTTTAGGTAATGCGATATTTGATTTACACAATCATTTTACACCAGATATTCTTCAAGGAAAATCAGGTCATAATACTTATGATGAATCCATGAGAGGTGAGTATATTAAACGAGAAATTTATAATAAATACTTTATTAACCCTAAAACGAAACAGTTTAGATCATCAGATTGGGGTGATATTGATATTTGTGACGATCCAAATTTGTTGGGGGGTAAAATTTGACCACTTACCTACGTTATTGGTCACTGTTAACCTTTGTTTCACGACCGAGGTGATAGGCTTACCTAGGCCTAGTGAGCCCTTATTTCTCCCACCATGTCCAACACTGGGAAAGGTTATCTTTACAGCCCTGGGAATAGACTCATTCCCCATTATTTAAAGGAGGTTGTATGTCGGTGTAATAATGCCGCTACAAACCCCATAAATCCCAATAAAACTTTCACGTCACTATAACCCCCTGTAAACAATAACATAACCTCAAACGCCGGTTGAGGCCAGACGACATGACGTTCGTCCTCCAAGCTACGTCACAAAAACAGACGTTACGACGTGATCCTTTTTTTTGGAGTTGACCCTGGTAGCCTGCAACCAGCTGTTGTGATAACTGGAGTGTCCAGCTGGTGCCGTTATCAGGATTCAACGAGAAATTGGGAGCTCAAGAAAATGAGCCGGGAGCCGGCACTCACTCTCGTTTTGTCTACCGTGCTAACACGTCTACTTAAACCTTTGGCTCGTCGGAGTGGTATAAGTTTTAAGTTTAGTGCGGAGAATTGGAATTGTGCGTTCGTTTTTTAAGTTTTAGTGAATCGGTGTTTGATATTTTAACCGATTAATTTCGTTTCTGCCTTCAGGTATAGTTTGGTTTTAAAAGTTAATGGTAATAGTTTAAAATATTATTTGGAGACGTTGAGTGTTCTTTTGTAATAGGCTAGGGTTGAGTCGTCCCCTAGCTGTGAGAACATCTCGGCAATAAACGTCTGACATTTCATTGGTAATTCAAACGAGCTAGTTAGATAAATAAATTTGTTTAAACTTCCTCGTTGTAATAGTTCAATTATCGACATTTATTTAGTTTCCTACATTTCCTTAACCACGACCGGTTCGCACAGGTCTGGTGAAAACGTGTAGTAACCAGTAAGGTGACGTGTAACCTACTCTGGTGAAGTTAAATATAACTTATTTTGACTTTTATTTCTAAATCCTATTAGACTAGCCTACTTTCAGAAACCTAACATAGGGAGTTTAAAATCTGTGTTAGTGTGACAAGTAAGTTTGTTAATTCTAGATCGTTAGAGATCGGCCTAGGATTGGAAAGCTACTAAGTTACTGAATTCTGTCTTGTAAGTAAAATTAACTGAACTATTGAAACAATTGGCTGTGGGTTACTTGACCCCTGGAATTATCCCAGCGACCGTGCTGAGCGATTCCAAGGAACTCCTTTTTATTTTTACAAGTGACTGAATTTCCTAAGTTTTGGTGAACCTAGTATAACCATCCCTATTTTTATTAGCTATAAATTCTCGTCACATATTTAAGTAAATAACTCAATAAATGACTTCATTTATGTGCAACCTGTCATAGAGTTAACACATGAGTTGCACATTGCCATTATAAAAGGACAATAATGACGTTCAAGTACATCAGTCCATATCGAGACACTGCAAGAAAAGGAGGTGGGATCACGTCCACAGCGGTTTCTCTGTTAAGTAAAGCTTTAAAACAAATTCCAGTAGGATCCATAGTAAATAGAGCAATAGACGCATTACCATACGAATTTCATATACCAGGAGGTTATCAGTATTGCGGACCAGGAACTAAATTGAAAAAACGACTGGAAAGAGGCGATCCTGGCATAAACAAGTTAGATCAGGCTTGTAAAGAACACGATATCGCATATTCCACGTTTGCCGATTCAAAAAATAGATCAATAGCTGACAAAAAGCTTGCGGACATAGCTTGGCAACGAGTAAAATCAAGTGACGCTAGCATAGCAGAAAAAGCAGCAGCTTTAGCAGTAACAGCAGGTATGAAGGCTAAAACAGCAGTAGGAGGTGGAAGAAGGAGGAGAAGGAGAGTAAAAAGGAGGTCAACCACAAGAAAACATGGAGGAAATATAAAAAGAAGACGACGATCTACAAGAAAAGGCAGGAAGAAGCCCACCGTGTGGTCAATGGTAAAAAACGGGGCAGGTCTTTACCTAAGACCTTATCGTGCATATTAAATGAAAGAAATCAATTGGTCATACCACATAAAGCATTAACCAATATTGAATTATTTAAATATATTTCCTGTTTAAAAATACCATTTTTCCGCGGTGTGTTTATGAAAGACAGTTTACCAAAGAAAATGTGGCAAAATGAGACTGGAATTGTAAATTTGGATAATACTGAAGGGCCTGGCACCCATTGGGTTTGTTATAAGAAACTAAATAACAATGTATATTATTTTGATAGTTTCGGTAATTTGCCACCACCAAAAGAACTTCAAAATTACTTTAAATCTGCTAAAAACATATATTATAACTATAAAAGAGAACAACCTGATAATACTTCAATATGCGGCCATTTATGTTTGGAATTTCTAGCTAAAAGTATCAGTCACTATTGAGATGTCTTCCTATACGGTATCATTAACAGGAAAATCGTCCACTTTACGAAGTATCCTTTTTCCAGCGTTACGCTTGCAAAAAGGAAGGTTTTGGGAGGCGGCACTATTGGATTTTACAACTTACAACTCTATTCCCAATGTTACGGAAGGTAAAAATAACGTATTGCATTATTATAAGGGAAAGGATGCCAGTGGAAAATTTACAGACTTACAAGAGTGCAGGTTACCCACAGGTTCTTATGAAATTGATCATATAAATGAATTTTTGCAAACTAAAATGGGAAAAGACAATATAACATTAAAAGGTAATAATAATACGATGAAAGCTGAAATTACTTCCAAATATTATATAGATTTCACTCAACCAAACTCAATTGGTGATTTATTAGGATTTTCCAACGATGAGCCTGTTTTAGAACCAGATGTAACACATTCCGGTAAGAAAACAGTAACAATATTAAAAGTCAATTGTATAGACATAACTTGTAACATTATACAAGGTGCTTACAGGGATGGGGCTAACACCCACATCATACATACTTTTTACCCAAGTGTACCACCTGGATTTAAAATTGTTGAAAAGCCACAAAACTTGGTATATCTACCGTTGAACACCACTTTCATTTCAGACATCGTGTTGAGCGTATTGGATCAAGACGGTAACTTGGTAGACTTCAGAGAAGAGCCTATTACGATTAGATTACATTTAAAATCTACACTTTAATACAAAAACCATGGGTTTAACATTTAAAAGCGAACAACCTACGGGAAACCGCATTAGTAGCTCTTCAGCTGTGGAGGAGTTAACGCGCGAGAACATTCGTTTCTTAGAGAGAGTTGGATTAAAATTAACCGATTATGGATATACTGGATATAGCGCAGGGTCCAACATTCGACGAAACCCTATGGGGAAAAGAATATCACACCCACAACCCTTACACTTCATCGAAATTAAACAATAACGATTAAATTCGTATTCCCATACAACATCAAGACATTTACACACTACCATGTGAAAGTTACTTGTATATTGAAGGACAAGTTACTAAAAAGGACGGTACTACTGCTGATACAACAGTTCCATTTATAAATAATCCTATGGCTTTCCTGTTTGATGAAATTAGATATGAAATATCAGGTGTAACAGTTGATTCTACTAAAAAAGTAGGTATTTCAACGACTTTAAAAGGACTAACATCTATAACACCCAATGAAACCAATTTACTTAAACCTGCCGGATGGGTATTACCTACAATTGACACGATCACTCCAAATTCAGATGGATATTTTGATTTTCATATTCCATTACGTTTGTTGCTTGGTTTTGCTGAAGATTATAGTAAAATAATATTAAACGTTAAACAAGAATTAGTTTTGTTGAGGTCTTCTAACGATAAAGACATTATTAAAGCTGCAGATAATACGACTGATGCAAACCTAGAATGGAAATTAAAATTAGACAAAATTGTATGGAGAGTTCCACATGTTAAATTAGCTGACGAGCATAGAATGCTACTTTTAAGAAAATTAAAAGCCGATCGTGATATTGTTATTCCATTTAGGAGTTGGGAATTCCATGAGCATCCCAGTTTACCTACTACGGATCGACACACTTGGACTGTTAAAACATCAAATTATGTAGAACGAGCCAGGTATATTATATTTGGTTTACAAACAGGTAGAAGAGACGACATCACTAAACATGCAGGACAATTTGATCATTGTGACTTGAAAAATATTAAAGTTTATTTAAATTCACAATTCTTTCCATACGACAATTTAAATGTGTCATTCACTAAAAAGAAATGCAGTATATTGTACGATATGTACGCGAGATTCCAAAGTTCATATTACGGTAAAGCAAATACACCTTTATTATCACCTTCAAAATATTTCGATGCCTACCCAATAGTTGTAATTGATTGTTCTAAACAAAATGAATCAGTAAAATCATCAAGTGTGGATATAAAAATAGAAATGGAATTCAACGCTGCTATACCGGCTAATACAACTGCATACTGTTTAATTCTACATGATAAAATTGTAACATACACACCTTTAACTGGAATTGTTAAGAATGTACTGTAAAAACCGGTTTTGTTTCATTCCGCGAGTATAAAAGCAGAGCGTACAGACCGCTCCTCATCAGTTTGTTGCCTACTGTTGTATGGGTAGCATCGTATTCAATATGGCTTCTCCTAGTGGTACACCTGAAAATGTGATAGATATTGAGAAGGAGATATCTGAGTTTTTGGATCCTCAAGGTCACCAGGAAGGAGGTGAACAAAACGTTTGCGGACAACTTCACGCCAGTAATAATGTTGAAGAAAAAGGTAAAAGAAGAAAGAATATACAAAAGAGAAAAAGGGATATTGAAGATAATATTTCTCCAAACATATTGAGTGAGGTATTTTTGCGAATATTTTACCCAATCTCTTCCAGTTTGGACAAAAGTGTTTTAATCAGTGTTATGAAATCTACAGATTATTCCCCTACTGTAATTTTAACTCATGGACCCAAAATGATTTTGTTTACGGACAGTGCTTGGGAATCATTTATGAAACACTTGCATCTGCTAGAATGCTATTTAAGTAGTAACATGTTTGGAAGGAAGACAAGAGTAGGACTTTTAGATTCAAATGTGGAAATTGATATTATTAAACAACGTGGTGATCATCAGCTGCGGTTTAGAGACACAACAAGACATGATAACAAAATTCAACTTAATCGAGAGGAGTTTTTCATTTTAACTTGTGCTACTGAACCTATAACAAGATACTTGAGACAACTGGTGTTTTCAAGTTCGATTATTAAAGATTATCTGGAAGACACTTTGGACAAACAACCGGACGCACCTATATTATACGGACCTGTGGATACTTCTATATTTAATAGAGTTCCTCATGAAGTACAGATGTGGAGACAATTGGAAAAGTACGCTCAACTACATAAGAAATCAGTAAAACAGGAAGAAGAGGAAGATGGAGGAGAAGAATCAAGTGTTAGTGATGAAAATGAAAACAAGGAAAATATAAAGATGGAAACTTAAATGACAATGGTTAGTTTTTAAAACAATAACCAACATTTTGTGGGGTTAGGCCTATTGGGGACGGTGCCCACGTTAAATATACACCAACGCGCCAACAACTGTACGGCCTGGTATAAAAGTAGTACCTACCGTGGTGTGGAAATCAGTTGACCTCCTGACTTCGTAATGAGCAGACGTGTGACCTTCAAAATGGACAAGGGAGAAGAACAACAAGTAAAGTCCAAGCCTGGTATTATTGAGTTTCAAGCGTTTTGTGGTAATGATGATAGATTCATTATAAAAGAACTTGTGTTTTTGGACATGAATACAAGTGTTCCTTTATCGTTTTTATTTAAACCACCATGTTCTTATTCGTCTTTAACTAGTAAAGCCGCTACTACCAACAGATGGATTTCAAAACACTTCCATCATATCGATTGGTATGATGGTTTTACAAGTTACACGGACTTGTATCACATTATGCATCACTTTTCAGACAGGTTTACCAATATTTACACAAAGGGGCTGGAAAAGAAAAGATGGATCGAAGGATTTACTCATGTTCCGGTTAATGATGTGGAATTGGATAAGAATTATCAATACATGCTGGAAACCATATGTATTTGTACAAAAAGCCCAGAACATGATAAAGATAGACATTGCGCTTTGAAAAATGCCTATAAACTCGCCTCTTACCTTCAAAATGGGGAAGTGGGGAGTGGTGGGGGTAACGGAGAGTATATAAGTGGGGAGCAGACTGGGACCTGGCATGAGTATTACTCGAGATTCCGAGACGACAACATCTCCGAGCAAGAAGACGATCTGTAACCTGACCATGGCATCTCAACAGTTCCTTCAGACTTTGGTCGAGCAGTTCAATGCTCACTCCAAGTCAACAATATTACCTGTAAAGAAGTGCTCGGAACTAAAAGACGAGAAGCACTACATAATCCATGCTATGAAGAAGATGGAGACTACAGTTGGGGAGGCCATCTGCTGCAGTCTCAGCGAGGCACCGTTTACTCCGGGGGATGAACCAAAGAATTTATTAACATACAAAAATAATGCTTGGGATTGCATGGATAAAAAGTTATCAAATATGGGATGGGGTTATGAAAAACATGATGCAGCTGCTTTATCACAAACCGTACATCTAGATCCAGATCGATATTTTAGATGGTTTACATGTAATAATAGAGTGATAAGAGACTTGGCACAAGGAAGAGAAGCAAATGATGCTGCAACTGTAGGACAGACCATTACAACATCATTAAAGGATAGTAAAGTGTATAATTGTAATAATAAACGTATAACAAACCTTAAAGACCCTGAACATGTAGATAATGCTGTCACTGTTAATTTTCTTGTAAAAGTTTTAGGTAATGCGATATTTGATTTACACAATCATTTTACACCAGATATTCTTCAAGGAAAATCAGGTCATAATACTTATGATGAATCCATGAGAGGTGAGTATATTAAACGAGAAATTTATAATAAATACTTTATTAACCCTAAAACGAAACAGTTTAGATCATCAGATTGGGGTGATATTGATATTTGTGACGATCCAAATTTGTTGGGGGGTAAAATTTGACCACTTACCTACGTTATTGGTCACTGTTAACCTTTGTTTCACGACCGAGGTGATAGGCTTACCTAGGCCTAGTGAGCCCTTATTTCTCCCACCATGTCCAACACTGGGAAAGGTTATCTTTACAGCCCTGGGAATAGACTCATTCCCCATTATTTAAAGGAGGTTGTATGTCGGTGTAATAATGCCGCTACAAACCCCATAAATCCCAATAAAACTTTCACGTCACTATAACCCCCTGTAAACAATAACATAACCTCAAACGCCGGTTGAGGCCAGACGACATGACGTTCGTCCTCCAAGCTACGTCACAAAAACAGACGTTACGACGTGATCCTTTTTTTTGGAGTTGACCCTGGTAGCCTGCAACCAGCTGTTGTGATAACTGGAGTGTCCAGCTGGTGCCGTTATCAGGATTCAACGAGAAATTGGGAGCTCAAGAAAATGAGCCGGGAGCCGGCACTCACTCTCGTTTTGTCTACCGTGCTAACACGTCTACTTAAACCTTTGGCTCGTCGGAGTGGTATAAGTTTTAAGTTTAGTGCGGAGAATTGGAATTGTGCGTTCGTTTTTTAAGTTTTAGTGAATCGGTGTTTGATATTTTAACCGATTAATTTCGTTTCTGCCTTCAGGTATAGTTTGGTTTTAAAAGTTAATGGTAATAGTTTAAAATATTATTTGGAGACGTTGAGTGTTCTTTTGTAATAGGCTAGGGTTGAGTCGTCCCCTAGCTGTGAGAACATCTCGGCAATAAACGTCTGACATTTCATTGGTAATTCAAACGAGCTAGTTAGATAAATAAATTTGTTTAAACTTCCTCGTTGTAATAGTTCAATTATCGACATTTATTTAGTTTCCTACATTTCCTTAACCACGACCGGTTCGCACAGGTCTGGTGAAAACGTGTAGTAACCAGTAAGGTGACGTGTAACCTACTCTGGTGAAGTTAAATATAACTTATTTTGACTTTTATTTCTAAATCCTATTAGACTAGCCTACTTTCAGAAACCTAACATAGGGAGTTTAAAATCTGTGTTAGTGTGACAAGTAAGTTTGTTAATTCTAGATCGTTAGAGATCGGCCTAGGATTGGAAAGCTACTAAGTTACTGAATTCTTTCTTGTAAGTAAAATTAACTGAACTATTGAAACAATTGGCTGTGGGTTACTTGACCCCTGGAATTATCCCAGCGACCGTGCTGAGCGATTCCAAGGAACTCCTTTTTATTTTTACAAGTGACTGAATTTCCTAAGTTTTGGTGAACCTAGTATAACCATCCCTATTTTTATTAGCTATAAATTCTCGTCACATATTTAAGTAAATAACTCAATAAATGACTTCATTTATGTGCAACCTGTCATAGAGTTAACACATGAGTTGCACATTGCCATTATAAAAGGACAATAATGACGTTCAAGTACATCAGTCCATATCGAGACACTGCAAGAAAAGGAGGTGGGATCACGTCCACAGCGGTTTCTCTGTTAAGTAAAGCTTTAAAACAAATTCCAGTAGGATCCATAGTAAATAGAGCAATAGACGCATTACCATACGAATTTCATATACCAGGAGGTTATCAGTATTGCGGACCAGGAACTAAATTGAAAAAACGACTGGAAAGAGGCGATCCTGGCATAAACAAGTTAGATCAGGCTTGTAAAGAACACGATATCGCATATTCCACGTTTGCCGATTCAAAAAATAGATCAATAGCTGACAAAAAGCTTGCGGACATAGCTTGGCAACGAGTAAAATCAAGTGACGCTAGCATAGCAGAAAAAGCAGCAGCTTTAGCAGTAACAGCAGGTATGAAGGCTAAAACAGCAGTAGGAGGTGGAAGAAGGAGGAGAAGGAGAGTAAAAAGGAGGTCAACCACAAGAAAACATGGAGGAAATATAAAAAGAAGACGACGATCTACAAGAAAAGGCAGGAAGAAGCCCACCGTGTGGTCAATGGTAAAAAACGGGGCAGGTCTTTACCTAAGACCTTATCGTGCATATTAAATGAAAGAAATCAATTGGTCATACCACATAAAGCATTAACCAATATTGAATTATTTAAATATATTTCCTGTTTAAAAATACCATTTTTCCGCGGTGTGTTTATGAAAGACAGTTTACCAAAGAAAATGTGGCAAAATGAGACTGGAATTGTAAATTTGGATAATACTGAAGGGCCTGGCACCCATTGGGTTTGTTATAAGAAACTAAATAACAATGTATATTATTTTGATAGTTTCGGTAATTTGCCACCACCAAAAGAACTTCAAAATTACTTTAAATCTGCTAAAAACATATATTATAACTATAAAAGAGAACAACCTGATAATACTTCAATATGCGGCCATTTATGTTTGGAATTTCTAGCTAAAAGTATCAGTCACTATTGAGATGTCTTCCTATACGGTATCATTAACAGGAAAATCGTCCACTTTACGAAGTATCCTTTTTCCAGCGTTACGCTTGCAAAAAGGAAGGTTTTGGGAGGCGGCACTATTGGATTTTACAACTTACAACTCTATTCCCAATGTTACGGAAGGTAAAAATAACGTATTGCATTATTATAAGGGAAAGGATGCCAGTGGAAAATTTACAGACTTACAAGAGTGCAGGTTACCCACAGGTTCTTATGAAATTGATCATATAAATGAATTTTTGCAAACTAAAATGGGAAAAGACAATATAACATTAAAAGGTAATAATAATACGATGAAAGCTGAAATTACTTCCAAATATTATATAGATTTCACTCAACCAAACTCAATTGGTGATTTATTAGGATTTTCCAACGATGAGCCTGTTTTAGAACCAGATGTAACACATTCCGGTAAGAAAACAGTAACAATATTAAAAGTCAATTGTATAGACATAACTTGTAACATTATACAAGGTGCTTACAGGGATGGGGCTAACACCCACATCATACATACTTTTTACCCAAGTGTACCACCTGGATTTAAAATTGTTGAAAAGCCACAAAACTTGGTATATCTACCGTTGAACACCACTTTCATTTCAGACATCGTGTTGAGCGTATTGGATCAAGACGGTAACTTGGTAGACTTCAGAGAAGAGCCTATTACGATTAGATTACATTTAAAATCTACACTTTAATACAAAAACCATGGGTTTAACATTTAAAAGCGAACAACCTACGGGAAACCGCATTAGTAGCTCTTCAGCTGTGGAGGAGTTAACACGCGAGAACATTCGTTTCTTAGAGAGAGTTGGATTAAAATTAACCGATTATGGATATACTGGATATAGCGCAGGGTCCAACATTCGACGAAACCCTATGGGGAAAAGAATATCACACCCACAACCCTTACACTTCATCGAAATTAAACAATAACGATTAAATTCGTATTCCCATACAACATCAAGACATTTACACACTACCATGTGAAAGTTACTTGTATATTGAAGGACAAGTTACTAAAAAGGACGGTACTACTGCTGATACAACAGTTCCATTTATAAATAATCCTATGGCTTTCCTGTTTGATGAAATTAGATATGAAATATCAGGTGTAACAGTTGATTCTACTAAAAAAGTAGGTATTTCAACGACTTTAAAAGGACTAACATCTATAACACCCAATGAAACCAATTTACTTAAACCTGCCGGATGGGTATTACCTACAATTGACACGATCACTCCAAATTCAGATGGATATTTTGATTTTCATATTCCATTACGTTTGTTGCTTGGTTTTGCTGAAGATTATAGTAAAATAATATTAAACGTTAAACAAGAATTAGTTTTGTTGAGGTCTTCTAACGATAAAGACATTATTAAAGCTGCAGATAATACGACTGATGCAAACCTAGAATGGAAATTAAAATTAGACAAAATTGTATGGAGAGTTCCACATGTTAAATTAGCTGACGAGCATAGAATGCTACTTTTAAGAAAATTAAAAGCCGATCGTGATATTGTTATTCCATTTAGGAGTTGGGAATTCCATGAGCATCCCAGTTTACCTACTACGGATCGACACACTTGGACTGTTAAAACATCAAATTATGTAGAACGAGCCAGGTATATTATATTTGGTTTACAAACAGGTAGAAGAGACGACATCACTAAACATGCAGGACAATTTGATCATTGTGACTTGAAAAATATTAAAGTTTATTTAAATTCACAATTCTTTCCATACGACAATTTAAATGTGTCATTCACTAAAAAGAAATGCAGTATATTGTACGATATGTACGCGAGATTCCAAAGTTCATATTACGGTAAAGCAAATACACCTTTATTATCACCTTCAAAATATTTCGATGCCTACCCAATAGTTGTAATTGATTGTTCTAAACAAAATGAATCAGTAAAATCATCAAGTGTGGATATAAAAATAGAAATGGAATTCAACGCTGCTATACCGGCTAATACAACTGCATACTGTTTAATTCTACATGATAAAATTGTAACATACACACCTTTAACTGGAATTGTTAAGAATGTACTGTAAAAACCGGTTTTGTTTCATTCCGCGAGTATAAAAGCAGAGCGTACAGACCGCTCCTCATCAGTTTGTTGCCTACTGTTGTATGGGTAGCATCGTATTCAATATGGCTTCTCCTAGTGGTACACCTGAAAATGTGATAGATATTGAGAAGGAGATATCTGAGTTTTTGGATCCTCAAGGTCACCAGGAAGGAGGTGAACAAAACGTTTGCGGACAACTTCACGCCAGTAATAATGTTGAAGAAAAAGGTAAAAGAAGAAAGAATATACAAAAGAGAAAAAGGGATATTGAAGATAATATTTCTCCAAACATATTGAGTGAGGTATTTTTGCGAATATTTTACCCAATCTCTTCCAGTTTGGACAAAAGTGTTTTAATCAGTGTTATGAAATCTACAGATTATTCCCCTACTGTAATTTTAACTCATGGACCCAAAATGATTTTGTTTACGGACAGTGCTTGGGAATCATTTATGAAACACTTGCATCTGCTAGAATGCTATTTAAGTAGTAACATGTTTGGAAGGAAGACAAGAGTAGGACTTTTAGATTCAAATGTGGAAATTGATATTATTAAACAACGTGGTGATCATCAGCTGCGGTTTAGAGACACAACAAGACATGATAACAAAATTCAACTTAATCGAGAGGAGTTTTTCATTTTAACTTGTGCTACTGAACCTATAACAAGATACTTGAGACAACTGGTGTTTTCAAGTTCGATTATTAAAGATTATCTGGAAGACACTTTGGACAAACAACCGGACGCACCTATATTATACGGACCTGTGGATACTTCTATATTTAATAGAGTTCCTCATGAAGTACAGATGTGGAGACAATTGGAAAAGTACGCTCAACTACATAAGAAATCAGTAAAACAGGAAGAAGAGGAAGATGGAGGAGAAGAATCAAGTGTTAGTGATGAAAATGAAAACAAGGAAAATATAAAGATGGAAACTTAAATGACAATGGTTAGTTTTTAAAACAATAACCAACATTTTGTGGGGTTAGGCCTATTGGGGACGGTGCCCACGTTAAATATACACCAACGCGCCAACAACTGTACGGCCTGGTATAAAAGTAGTACCTACCGTGGTGTGGAAATCAGTTGACCTCCTGACTTCGTAATGAGCAGACGTGTGACCTTCAAAATGGACAAGGGAGAAGAACAACAAGTAAAGTCCAAGCCTGGTATTATTGAGTTTCAAGCGTTTTGTGGTAATGATGATAGATTCATTATAAAAGAACTTGTGTTTTTGGACATGAATACAAGTGTTCCTTTATCGTTTTTATTTAAACCACCATGTTCTTATTCGTCTTTAACTAGTAAAGCCGCTACTACCAACAGATGGATTTCAAAACACTTCCATCATATCGATTGGTATGATGGTTTTACAAGTTACACGGACTTGTATCACATTATGCATCACTTTTCAGACAGGTTTACCAATATTTACACAAAGGGGCTGGAAAAGAAAAGATGGATCGAAGGATTTACTCATGTTCCGGTTAATGATGTGGAATTGGATAAGAATTATCAATACATGCTGGAAACCATATGTATTTGTACAAAAAGCCCAGAACATGATAAAGATAGACATTGCGCTTTGAAAAATGCCTATAAACTCGCCTCTTACCTTCAAAATGGGGAAGTGGGGAGTGGTGGGGGTAACGGAGAGTATATAAGTGGGGAGCAGACTGGGACCTGGCATGAGTATTACTCGAGATTCCGAGACGACAACATCTCCGAGCAAGAAGACGATCTGTAACCTGACCATGGCATCTCAACAGTTCCTTCAGACTTTGGTCGAGCAGTTCAATGCTCACTCCAAGTCAACAATATTACCTGTAAAGAAGTGCTCGGAACTAAAAGACGAGAAGCACTACATAATCCATGCTATGAAGAAGATGGAGACTACAGTTGGGGAGGCCATCTGCTGCAGTCTCAGCGAGGCACCGTTTACTCCGGGGGATGAACCAAAGTTCCAGGTGTACCTGCCCAAGAGATTCGTCCATCTTCTACAAAACGAGGATCTTCGCTCTATTCAACCCGGGTGTCTATACCTGGTGTCCCACGGCTGCACGGGTAGCAATTCTACAGAGTTGACCATCCACATCGCTGACAAGCAGCAGTGTTAGATTTAAGTTTTAATGTTGTACATATGTTGTTGTTGTGATGTTTTATAAATAAACGAATCATAAAAGACAAAAAAATAAAAAAAAAACAAAAAAATGCAACATATCAATATGTGACAGGCTTCACGTATTGATATGTTGCATTATTTTTTTAAACTTCGCGGGTGACCTTGACCTTTGACCTTTGCATTTCACAATTACCCCCACTACCGTAATTACCCCCACTACCGCACTAGGATTCAAACCTGCTTGGATGCGAAAAACGGTCAGTCTGTTGCCAACTAGCAAACGATGAGCACCTTGTACGAGCTTTGCTTACAACGAGTTATAACTGACGCATCTTTATTCCAGACGGCTTTACGAGATAATATCCCTATAACAGTAAAACAGGATATCGAAGAGTACAAGAAAGATAATAGAGGGTATTCGGGATACTCCTGGTATAGGTTCCAAGACGGGGAAAAGTTTTGTAGGCCTTGTGGCAATGCTGCCGTCAGAGACCTTCGACGGTTCGTACAGGAAGGTGGTAGAAAACAGTTCGGATTTCTAGCACCGATGTTTAGATTTGAAAACTACAAGGACACCTGTGCTATTTGTTCCATCCCACTGTATCAATGGAAAAAGTTTAGAAGTGTTTAATTGGATCTTCCATACCCCCACCACCATTACCCCCACCACTTTTTCATGTACCTCTAAACGCTGTGCCTCGGCTTCATTTCTACTCCAGCAGCCGACCTAGCAACATCAGGATGTCTCTGAACGTCAGTTGCGCAAGTTACGAGGAGGTGAGCATCAAGACTCAGCAGGAGCTAAACGACTTGTACAAGGAGTTGCAGCTCATGGTGGCACGAGGCTACCGTATAAACGTGCAAGTTTACGCTTGCAACATATGGAACACCCGGCAGTCAAAAGAAGAGCCTGGACACTCCTCCACGGCTTCCTCACCGGCGTCGATGAAGACCGAGCCAGACAACTTGGACTACTTCAGCTGACTAGCAGTTGTCTTCCTTGTTCTTACAATAATAGAATATGTATATTTTTTCATTATATTAAAGAAGTAAAAGAGCAAAAACACCTATCTTGTTACTGACATATGAGCTCAGTAACAAGATAGGTTTTTTTAAAACACAATTTGGATGACCTTGAAACTTCCCCCTCCACTGCTTTGCTACCCCCACCACTTGACTATTGATGTACATGGCACATCACAATTGGAAACCTCATTCCATCTTCAACAGCCAAACCGACAACATCAACAATGGCAAACCTACCAACGGATAAAACATGTCCTCACGTTTGCTGTGACTTCGTCCACGAGTTGGAGAAGAGGATGCAGGAGAGGGCGATACGAAGAAAGCAGATACACTCAGAAAATATCATGATAGTCAACGGCTATCTTTTATTGTTCGGCCTTATTATGGTTGTACTTTTCATACTGTATGGCATAGTCACATGTGTCGGCAAGGTTGCAGAAGAAAACGCTCGCCACCATCAATTGGAAAGTTTCAATGTTACTTTGTAGGTTTTCCTTTTTTAAAACTCCGTTTGGATGACCTTGAAAATTCCCCCACTACTCCACCACACCCCCACCACTTCACCATGTTCCTGCATGAGCATCACATCAACCGTCATTCCTTGTCCGACAAGCAACCATGGCAGACAACAACACCATCAGCCAAGCTGACTCCACTACTGATGTCGGTACAAGTACGGGTTGGACACTGTCGATCGATAGTGTACACTATTTGGAAACGATTTGCGAACGGATGAAGGAAATACTGCGGGACAACCCTGGGATCATAATACAAATGAATTTAAATTATGATTGGTCCCGAGTTAGAATGCAAGGGGACGATAACAACGGTCAACAATCTCCACAATATTCGCCCATGTCCCCGATCTACCCTTACGGCGAGTCTGACGTCGATGAAGATGAGGCTAATGAGGATGTGGGGGACAACGAGGTTGAAGAGGAGTAACCTTCATTCCTTTTTTTTAAAACCCAAATTGGATGACCTTGAGAATTCCCCCTCCACTATTTCCTTTTTTTTAAAACCCAAATTAAATGACCTTGAAAACACCCCCTCCACATACTTTTGGTTTACCCCCTCTACTTTTCAATACTGTTACCACAGTCTGTAGCTCACATCATTCCTTGCTTAGCTATCATGGCGGACAGCACTCTTTCTCGAGTTGACTACACTACGGATGAAGAATGGCCATTTTCCTGGAATGTTCATCTGCAAGACTCGGCAGAAGTGGATATGTTGCATGAGAAATTGGTGTATGTATTAAACGAAAACCCCAACATTGAATGTAGAATGACTATGGATTTCGATGCGACAGGGGTCCACACTCAACCTTCCACTTCCAGCCAGCCTGAGCCTCAGCTACAGCCGAAGAACTTTACACATCTTTACACTCCAATACGGCCGGAGGATGTGGTTATCAGCGAGGCAGACTCTACTACAAGTTATATTGAGCCAACGAATTGGAAGCTTGTTGTTGACACCTTACACAAGGTCGACTTAGTATGTGACAAATTAAAGGAATTGATGATGCAAGATCCTGGTCTTCGTTTTAAAATTGATTTGTTTTTCATCTGGGGAGCACCTGCACGGGGCTCTTCGTCTGACAGCTCTCTAAGTACAACAGACGAGGAGGAGGACGACTAGTTATCTTTTTTAAAACTCCGTTTGGATGGCCTTGACCTTTCCCCCTCCACTGAGTTTATTTAAGGTGCACTCTCAATGACTGCAGCATCATTTCATCGCGCACCTTCACCACAGCAACATGGAGAGTCAACTCAACTACTGTTGCAAACGGAAATGTTTTTCATGGCCAAATGACATTGATGTTGCGGATGGCCTGGCGTGTAGAAAATGTGAAGCTTTTGGTCAATGCATGTGTAAGTGCAAGTCTTGGAAGAAGCCGAAACCAGAGTTGAAGACATTCCATGTGTACCAGATGAGAGGGCATAAGTACACTTGTTGCCCTGAACGTTGCATTGAATTCACACTAAAACAGCTAACTGGCTGCAAATTGTGCAACAATCATTTTGCAGGTTTTTGCAAACATTATTTAGGAGCCTGTCAGTACAGATCAACTTGGCATACAGAAGCACTCACTATCAATGAAATCGCTATAGATACACAAGAGTAGTCTTTCTACTCTTTTCTTTTTTTAAAACTCCATTTGGATGACCTTGACCTTTCCCCCTCCACTCACCTTACTTTATATAAACCCCATTCCCACTGACCACAGCATCACTTCATCGTGCTCCCTCGTCAAAGCAACATCAACTATGGAAAGTAAGCGCATCTCATGTTGCGAGCATAGGTGTTTGGAGATACAAGGCGTCACATATTGTGCAAAGAAGCGTTGGGAGGAAGAGACGGGGACAACCTATTGCTGTGAGGATAAGTGTTTCCTCTTACCAAAGTGGCAAGTGGATGGGCTGGCCTGCCGGCAATGTGAATGCTTCGGATGTTGCAGGTGTAGATGCAAGAACCAACAGCTGCCACCACCGGTACTACAAACTTTCAAAATCTACAAATCCAAATTCTTTTATACTTGTTGTCCGCAGCGGTGTATTAAATTTCACTTCTCCAATCTTACCAATTGTCGGAAATGCTACGGACAACCTGATGGGTGGTGCACCTGTTTTCTGGACTCCTGCCGCTACAGATCGGATTGGTTTACAGATCCGTTAGAAATTGATGAGGTCGCCCAGGAAGCACAAGAGTAGTCTTTCTACTCTTCAACTTCTTTAAAACTCCATTTGGATGACCTTGAGATTTCCCCCTCCACTTCCCCATATACCTAGAGTACACAGAGCCTGACAGTCAGTCACTCGGTGGCTGTCTTGGGGTGCGCATCGGTGTCGGCGCTCCGTTGTTAGGTTTTCAAGGTCACAGTAATATGAAATTGTTGGTGTTGTGCTGGTTCAAGGTCACCTGAGGGATAACCGATTGCCCATTTAGGCTGAGTCATGTCAGAAACTCGAGTTTAACTTGGCACTTTTGCCGTTTCTCGTCGAAAATTCGCTCCGAGTGGTCAAGGTCACGGGGACTCGGACTGAAACTCGGAGCGTAGTGCGAGAAACGGCAAAAGTGCCAAAAAAAATTAAGTTTCGGCGTGACCTTGACCTCAGTGGCGTCGGTGACGTCATTTTGATGACGTAAGGGGTGATGACGTCATCAGCACGTCATTTCTGTGACGTCATGGGTGTGACGTCATAGAAATGACGTCATTAGTGATGACGTCATCGGTGAGGTCATTGACCTCGATGACGTCATCCCTCAGGTGACCTTGAACTGGGCCAGCACCAACAATTTCACACTACTTTTATCTAACTCTACGCCTGAACTAAATTATTGTTAATATTTGTCACAGTTTATTTTACAGTACAAATATAGATGATTTGGGATGGACTTACTTTGGGATTTCACCAATTTTGGGATGGCGGCCACCCCGTCGGCATGACGCTGAGGAAATCACCGTGGAGCTGGAAGTGCTACCAACCCACCCACAAGTTGCAGGTGCTGCAACATAACAGAAGAAAATGTCACACGATGTGTGGATATTGATATATTACCGAGGTAAAGGATTGCCTACTGGGACAGTTACGTTGACCTTGTATTTGGCACAGGAATCACTGTTGGTACTGCGGAGGCGATATTATTTGTATCGCATAGGTAGAAATATATTTAACTAAAATTATTAACGATCAATATTAAGGACTGGACGATTGAAACATACTAAACCGATGCATGTATTTAAAAAAATGTAATATGAACAAATTTTTACAGCCAATTATTATAAGGAAATTTTATTAACTAATTTTATTAACTAATCAAATTGCATCTCAACTTTGAAAATATTAGTCAGAAATGAAATACAAACGTCTACAACACTAAAAAATATATTTACACTTATATTGCGAAGAATACAGAAAATAAATATACTAAACGACGGAAAATGGCAATCGATTTTGACCGGACACACAGATCATCATCAGGCCAAAAGAGAGAATCTATACCTTCTGTATTCTTTGCAGTATAAGTGTAAATATATTTTTGAGTTTTGTAGACGTTTGTTTTTTATTTCTGATTGCAAACAACACGTATCATACTAATAAAAAAAGTAGTTTATCTACACCCATGTTGCAGTTTTTACACTATTTCAATCGACAAATTTCAATAACTCTGCTAGTTATTTTCTGATTTTTACAAGGTTATTCTATTTTTTAGGAACTAAAGTTTCATTTTTTTGTATTTTGTAAAATTGATATAATTTACGGATATTTAGAATTTGCGTTTGAAAATGTAAAATTACCTCCACTCTGAAAATAGATACGAATAAATTTTGTAAAGGTTCATTCAAAATATAACATTACCACAACAATACGTTCAGAAATAAATACTACAAAGTGTAAAAACAAAATAGCGGCTAGCAACTAAATGGAGCATTCAGTATTTACATACTAATAAAATACTAATCTTCTCACCTGTAAATTTCACAACGTAGGCTTTGTTTAAGCTAACAGTGCTACGTTTGTTGTTAAATATTTAAAACCTTTCGGCCAAACGTACAAACGACGCAGCTACTTTCTTTAGAATACACTCATTGAATACATATGTAAAGGCTGTGAGTATCTATAACTATCTATCTACCTACAAGATGCAAGTTCAATAGTATAAGAGTGGATTGCAGTTAAACCAGCCCACCAAACATTTACAGGTGAGACCAAGAATAACTTGATAATAAAACCAAAGCACTCCAAACAGCTACTTATAGAATTAGTGTTTAACCAATTACGGTAATAGATTGAATCGGTATTTTTTTAGAAAATATTTTTGTGTTGCATATTTTTAGGTGAACTTTTAGTATAGAAGATTACCGTATCAATCATAAGTCAAAATATAAAAAGATCAATAAACGTCTTAAGCCACCAAATTTATATAGGTACATGTTAGATACTGAGATAGTTCATCATATTTTGATAAAAATTATTCTATAAAAACCACAACGTTTCCCAACTGATCACTTATTTAATGAATTCCCTGATTTCAACATTAGACAGTTATTTATTAAATCCCTTTTAATAGGTCTATTTATTAAAACCAATAAAATCCAAATGTTCCATGATTTACAACAAAGTTATCCAAAAAAGAAATAGATTAAACGTCGGTTATTTCATTTCCAGATCAAATCTGAGTTCCACCAAACATAATACTTTTTATATCTTTCACATTTTATAACGCAATCTTCCCTAAGATACTATTGAAGGTGAGAGAGGCAGTGTCGCTGAGTATAAGCGGAGAGTACAGGGGTGGCTCGCTCGCATTGGACAGGCTGCTGCTGAACCACTCATACAATCTCCGTACACGTAACAAACAGAAATATGTTTAGGCCTAACATTTTTCAACTCTATTTTTTACTCTTATGTTTAGCTAAAGCTTCTGTTGCATAGTTGATGCTTTTAATCAAATCGATTTTCTTGTTGTTTATAATTAGTCTTGAGTTTTAGTTCTGTAAGTTAGTTTTAGTTTACTTTCCAAAGTGAAATGTTTTTTAAGTATTTAATACCATTATAGCAGTGATAGAATCAAGCACTAGATACGCACTCTTTCCCTGAACACGGACTTTCGAGGAAATAATTTCCTTGTAATTGTTTATCGAAGATGTTTGTAATTTGTATTTTTTTTAATAAACGAAAAAACATACTCCTCAGATTCTACCCCGAAAATGGTTTCTATGTAAATTGTTCTAATTGGCAATAAATAACAACTCGTGGAACAATAAAACTTCAGTTACAAGTTCTACAACAAATATCATGTAGCTCCTTTATTGGATGGTAAAATAATTATGATAATATTAAATACTTCCAGCATTTATGATGCTTGTTTTTTTTATGAAGACTAATCAAGTCTAGAAAGAATTCCAAGTAAAAAACTATCAGGCCAAGGTTCTTATTAAATAGAATTTAAAATACGATGTCAAAATAATGTTAAACATATTGTGCAATAATTAATTAAAAGTAGTTAATATGATATTTAGCAGTTTCGTTAGTTACAATTTGTCTAAGTTGTAACTTCCTGAAGGGATAACTTATTGTTAAACACGATTAGTTGGTTTTTTGTTATACATTATTACCTCCAAACATTGAAAAGCTTAAAAACAACACCTGTAAGGATAGTGACGCTGTTCAGTTCTTTTCTGACGCTCCTGAGTTAAATGAAACCTCCTTCATCAAACTGCAGTGGTTACGATAAGGCCAGGCTGTAAATGAAACCTTGTAATTCTCTGAAAATGGAGTTTCACTAATCTATAGTTTAAAAAGTAGGGTAAGCGTGTTAGGCGGCTCACGAAACGCAGGGCCCGAAGGCGCATTTGAAAGTTCCAACTATCACACGAGTTGTGCAATAACAAGAACAAACTATGCAACGAGAACATATAGGAGAAATAGGAAAATAGAAATTAGCCACCACTCAATAAGAAACCAACTCATCACAACAATATCCCGTTCATAATCATTTGTATGACATTTAGTGATCCGCTGATTTTTTAATGTTTTATCTGAATATGTATTTTCGCTATAAATGTCAATCTGTTATCTCTATAGATTGTTTATTTATTACGAAGCATCAAGGTAGTTTACTGCATTCAGCAGGGAAAAGAGTGATGGTTGTCTCCATTTCACAAGATCAACCATTTTGCATTTTGACATCAAACCTCACAACAGGACCTTCGAAAAGGTTTTATATAAAACTAGTATACGTGTTGCTCGAAATCGAGCAATTTATTTCAATACAATACAAAAGTTACTTTTAGCTCTAAATCAATGACATCCGACCAATCCAATATTGTGAATCACCAAAACTACACGTACTTACAGCTGATTATTAACATATGTTTAAAATGCTTTATTCAATCCCAATGTTATTTAAATGGGAAACTTTGAGACTTCAATGGTGGATAGCGCCTTTATTTTCAGTCCGGTTCTCATAAATTTTTGGCGGAAACAACTACAGACCAAGCCCTATCCAATGACACCAAAAACTTGAAAATTGGTTGAAAATTGTAGGAGGAGTTCTCAAGACAAAAAAACCCTTAGCGTATTAAATAAGTATAGATATTCATGTAGGCCTACACTTTTGTATTTTTAAATTTTGCCCCTTGGCAAACTTTCTTAAAGCAATCAAACTTATTACTAAACACTTTATTATTTATTCATATCTTATTCACCCGTTTTTAAGGGGTCGAGAATCCCAATGACTCCTGTTAATACTCGTAGAACGTAGAAATCGATCATGTTAAATTCTATTTGAACACGTTGGCTGCACTTTAAAACCTACATGTTGCTAATTTTGTTTTATTCACACATTTGTAGTAAACGGCCATGTTTTCTGTTCTGTGAAGTTTTTGAATGAATTTTCTTGATTTTTTTACGGGGGGGGGGAGTCCGAATAAATTTACTCTTACCAAAAATTTACACCGAGTAACCTATACTGTTTTAATCTCTACGCACTTTTTAAGGCGATAAAATATGCTGGGTGATTACAGGTTTTGTTTTATACACAGGTTAGGAATTAGTACAGTATGTTACTCATTGGGCATTTTGTTTATATCAATAAGAAATATAATACGCATTGGCAGGTTATGATTTTTTAGTTTTCAGTAGTACATTGGGGTGATAAGTTACGAAAAACACACTTCCATTTTATTAGCTTAGGGGCTGAAATGTTTTATATTTAAGTTAGGAAATTTAATAAACTGTAAGAGGTTAAGGCAGCATAGCTAAGGATATATATAATAATGAATGAACAAATTGTGTTTTTGGCTTCTGGGGACCTCAAAATGAAAGAGTAACATGGTCGCGGCGCAGGCTTAGGTCTTACCATGGCTATTACCGTAGTAGTGCATTTCCTATAGCGAAATTCGCTAAAAGAAATAACGCCGTCCTTAAAATACACCATATGAGCCAAAGGTTGTACAAAGCCCTGCAGTTTCAGAAAAGTAGGAAAGCTAATAGTGAAGAGAAAGCGTGAGAGATCCAAGCCCCTTGACCTATGCGGCGGACGGAGTGGCGTTTACCCGCTTCTGGGAAACCTTGACCACATGAGAATTCGGCACCGAGACTCGCCGGTAGAACAATTACTCGCCTTAGCGGTAACTTAGCTGTAAATTTAATTATTTCACCTGTCTCTTGACACAAGTTTATACAATACAATATGCAAACAAAACTCTTATAGAAACATGCATGCATTAAATTAAACGTAATATGGATATGGTACATTTTAAAATGTTGTCATAAAATATTATTTGTTATCTTCTTTTAAAACATAAATTATATCCCTTTATTGGGGTTTACTTCATATAATTTTAGCAAATACCGTGCCGTATACTTTCTCTATGTCGACTTCCTCCAAACTATAGTTTGATTCACGAAAATAGTCCGATGAGACATACAATACATTGTCAATACATCGTTGCCAAATTTAGTCTGAAACACATTTTTATACTGTATTACATGGTACACATAACCACAAATGACAACACTGCAGGGCGTGAGGGGGTGAGGGGGAACAGGAACACAGCTGCTAAAATTTCCATCGGATTATTTTCGTACATCTCACTAAGGGACATGCCTTTTTAACTGGTGCATATTTAAGTCAATCTATAAATAAATAATCTACTATTTGTAACAAACTATATTGAACTATTGAATCAAGCCGAATGAATTGGACGTTGATTATTGGTATACATAACTATCACGGCACCAGAGGCGGATTTGGAAGTTTGCCGCCCCTGGGCTATTCTAAAAGTGCCGCCCCTCCCCCCCATAATTTCCTAATTTATATCCACAATTATTACCACAATTCCTATGCTATATCGACGGGATCCCGTCGATATGGCTGTAGGCCACTTCATCCGATGTTTGAGGTGTTTTGAAAACCGTACATATCATCCGAGGGTCAGATCAAGCAAAAAAGTGTCATTAGAACGATCCAAATGGAGCTGCCAAAATCGTACACTTCATCCGACGGCAGGCGCCGGTCGGTGGTTAACCGCCGTAGTACACCACCGACCACCGTGCTAGAGTATTCCACCTTAGCTTTGAGGGGTGTGTCGGACTGGCTTTATTAAATAACCATCTACAGTGGGAACTGTATTACATTAATTTAAATTGCGTTGTTATCCTGTTCCCGTGTTTTAAATATAATTTAAAATGTCCATGCTTCTGAAAGGAAGGGGGTGGGGGGTTATATACTTGCCCTGGCTGAATGGGATGTGTTGCTTCTCAAACCCTGTTTAACTAAGGAATTTTCGATAAGAGCGATGATGAATATTGTACTAAATCATGAAATCCAATAATTTTTTACATTACTTTTAGAGAATTTTCCAATAGGGAATACGCTATTACAGCCACGGTAAGACCTAAGCCCGGGACCATGTTACTTTTTCATGTTGAGGTCCCCAGAACACCACAAGCACCACAAACACCATTCGCCACAACACCATTCACACAATTTGAGGTCGCCACAAACACCATTCGTTCATTTTTATGTGTCCGTCGTGCTGTAACTTTTGAAGGGGAAACCGATTTGATGAAATTTAGTATGAAGGTGTAAGACCAGGTTTAATTTAATGTGTTCGAGTACCAGCATGATCAGGTTATGGGAACTGGGTTTTATAGTGTTTCAACGTGGTCAAAAATAGGTTTAGACATTTTCGACCTCAATTTTCAAACTTCAACAATTCAACTAAACCCGTTTTAAAAACTTGAATACCAAACAATTGAGCATTTTGAAATTTTACCTTGGCTTAACATTCTACGAAGAAAATAGGTTTCCGCCGTTAATCTTACGGGAAATCAACAGAACCCTGTCTCTTGCTTATTTGTTGACATAACTTGGTAAAATTTAATTGTACATTCACTAGGTAGGGTTTCTTTGATATTTCCTTACAACATCCATTTCTATTAGATTACTGGAAAACATTAATAATGTAATTTTCATTAATTTAATACAGTTCCCAATGTAATATTTATTTAATAAACCCAGTGCGACACACCCCTGGATTTTTCTACCGCGGCCGTTAACTGCCGACCGACCGCCGGCCGTCGGATGAAGTGATTTTGGCAGCTCCGTTTGGAGGGGACTAATGACCCTTTTTTGCTCGACCTAACCCTCGGATGAAGTGTACGGTTTTCACAACACCTTAAAAATCGGATGAAGTGGCGTACAGGCCGACGGGCTGGGACATAAAAAAGCTGAAAATAGTGGTTATCCGGAACTTAAAATTAAAAAGACTTGAAATCAAAGATTTTGCGTTGCGATGCAAGAACTACCAAAGTGTGGCTCAAAGCACGGCTATTAGTGTTGGACTGGTTCTTTGACCAATCCGAGACAATAACAAGTGCCGTTGCGAACAGTCGAAAACTAGCATTTATGCGCCTGCGTAATTCACGCCGGTGGAATAGGGCGGAATAATGTGACCTTCGTTCCCAGTACCAGTAGATTTTTTTAGGTTTGTTAGATACGTCTGAGTGTAGAATTAATAAATTAACATAGTGATTTTTAATTTTATTCTAGATACAAAACCAAATAGGCCTACTACAGTTTTAAAATGAAGTATTAGATAAAGTGCGATAGCTAAATTACGGCTATTAATGTGTTTCCCGTTTAAGTTTGAAGTAACTATAGTGTCAATAGCAGTATCAATTATCACTGCCACATAACCTGACATAACCTCAAATCACCCGTCCCCAATGCACTGGTGCAGCTCGGCGGTGGCGGATGTATATACGGGGGGGAGAAAGAGGGAGCGGCGAGGTGGCGGATGGTTCCTTTGCTCCGACGTATGGATCGCTACCGTGACAAAAACGTAGGTAGTGCTGATTTCTCCCAGCTCCTCTTTAAAGCTACTTAATGACCTCTTGTGCTAAGATATTATGATCTCTCTTAGAAAATATGCACTCTCGGTTCACAAAATTTTTTCTGTATGATTCTAAAAAAAATCCGCTGCCAACAAATTTAACTTGAGTTTTTTTTTTTTAATTTGAAGTAAAAAATGCCGTTTTTTTAAATTTGCCGCCCCCCGAATTCTGCCGCCCTGGGCTATAGCCCATTTAGCCCATATGTAAATACACCCCTGCACGGCACAAGTATGAGAGATTAATATAAGTATAAACAAACATTGTTCAGAAATGTTGTGGGGACACTTTTTGTAGGTTAACCTCGAGAGTTTAAAAACTAAAATACTATAAGGAACCCATTCAAATATTCATTCATCCGGTTATAGATTATTGTAGAATATTTTTATTTCATGCCTGTACATAACCATACACCGGGTAAAAATAAATAAATAAATAAATAATACAAAAACTTGTCTGTGCGGTCCAGTGGTAACTCAAAATAACAAGCAGATTGCTTTTTTTATTTTACCTAAAATTATATTCCCTAAATTATATTAAAATTAACGTAACAACTAAGATATTTTTCAAAACGCATGTTATTTTTAATTTACAAAAAGACCATATTATGTCCTTCCTGCTTTTAAAACTAAAATTGTTACTAGAAAACTTTAAAAAGAACGTCAAGTTTTAGAAGAGTAAAAAAATTAGAATAGTAATTTTGAATAAAATAAAGTACCTTGAAATAAAGATAAAACTGTTTTATTTGTAGACTATTTATAAAATGATTTGTAAGCCGTCCTTAATTAGGTGTCGGCATCTCGCTGGCCTAACTTTTAGCGTCTTGAACTACGGTTCAAAAGGTTAAGCAAAAGGCTCAATTCCAGGGATGTCCATAACTTCTTGATGAGTTTGGACCGCTTTCCCTTAAGAGCGTTTTTTAACAAATTGACTTTGGCGTAAACACAAGCAGAAAAAAGGTTTCGACTTAAAAATGAAAGTAATGAACATCCCAGGCAGCACACTATGTATCATATACGTAAATATTTGGTATCAACGTATATTGAACGTATTGGTAGATCGTATACATATTATATATCAAGAAATAAATATTTTTTTAGGAAAATTAAAAATACGGTTAATATAGGCCTATCAAAACGAAAAATAAACCAAAATATTCCATCGTAAATGTTGTATTAAGTAACTTTTTTAAGTTTATAAGATTTGCTAGAAAGAGATACGATCTGTATACAATATGTTATTCCTATCTGAAACATGGTTGTACGAAAATCCGCCAGAGTCACTTTCTTGTTGGTGTACTGTAAAGTCGAGGACCATTATTAATTAATTATTATATAGATGAATGAGTAAAACTATAGCATTATATAACCACTATGGAATATATTGTAAAAATGGTGAAACCGTAAATAAATAAATAAATAAATATAGAGTCGCGGTTCGTC
Source organism: Neoaliturus tenellus (assembly GCA_030545055.2). Classification (NCBI taxonomy): domain Eukaryota; kingdom Metazoa; phylum Arthropoda; class Insecta; order Hemiptera; family Cicadellidae; genus Neoaliturus; species Neoaliturus tenellus. The sequence goes on from CM061535.1 coordinate 79,613,195, forward strand.
GTTGTCTTTCTCCTTTCTCCATTTGGCGGTTTCGGTGTCATGGCGGACTGCTGTCAAATTGTGCACTCTGCCTTTCTGCTTGTTTGACTCTTGACTTAAACTTGAGGTAAGTTGGAAAAATTAGCGTTTCGTTATGTGTGTTATGAGTATTATGTAGCCAATTATTTATCTGTTTGTAGTTATGGTTGAGGTAAGAACTACCCAAATGATTTAAAGGTTATAGTTTTATTTGTTAGCCTGCCTTTTACAACCTCCAAATCCCAACTTAAGACCTGACAGATTTTGAAAAGTGCGATCATTATAGACTTATATCCTTTTTTAAGGTTTTGTATAAACAATATATAAACCCTGGTTGTTATAAACAATGTTTATAATCAAAGCCATATTTATATATCGAATACCATTCGATCGCATTATTTAGTTGGACTAGTTAGTTGGTTAGTTAGTCATAAAGAAAACTCATTGATGTAAAATGGATTGTTGCCGTAAATAAATAAAATAAAATAAAGCCTGTATTTAGGCCTAGTTCAGAAATCAATGGCATCTTAGCTAGGTGTAGGTCTAGGTGCTAAAAATTACAAAGTTATTAAATGCAATAAAAGCTATTGAGCAATAGGCTGAAGTTATTTAATTTATTTCAAATTAGCTAGGCTTAGGCAAGAAGGTCATATTTAGACTCCCTAAGAACACTTTTTAGTACAAGCCACATTCAAGCAGTTGCTATAAAAATAAATTGTTAGGCTTCCATTATCGGACCAGTAGAGTTAGCGGACTGCACCATATTGCTAGATTTTGACTTGCACTTCATTTTCAGTTTCATGGGAATCCTGTTGTCTCATTCGAATAGTGCAGTCTGTATATTCTTTTCCTTCCCTGTTACCTTAGTCTTACCTAGGCTACAATTAATGTTCAGACTGCAAGGCCTACATGAAGGTCGGGGAATCTTTTTTATCCGACTCCACCGTTATTATCAATGTGGAAATTTTTATATTTTGATAATATTGCTATTATATCGGTGATACAATTACACGATACGATTACAATATTATCACCTGATTTACTTTTGTTAGAAAAACTAATATAGGGCCTACCTAATTAAAAATACCTCATGACAATAAAACAAATATATTGCAAACAAATAACTGAAAATAACAAAAAAAAGTACAAAATTAGCCAAAATGTAACCTGTGACATTATCAAAGAACAACACAAAATAAACTAACCAAGTTCATGTAGGAGTACTTATCTTTATTGTGAGAAGAAGCAGACTTCGTTAGACCATTGCTTTCGAAATGGCGTCACACAAATGCTGCCAAATACAAATTAGAAAGGTATTTTTGGCCAGTGTTTTGAGGAAATAACTTCCAATTTCCTTGGAGGTTAAATGTTTCAAAACACCATTTTGTTGTTATGAACATTGCTGTCAATAAAAGTGACGGAGGTTTACGGTTAGATTATTATTAAGGGTAGGTAAATAAACTACCATATGATTGTATAACGTATATCTCAACTCAAATGATTACAACTATCGAATAATCACAATATCGAAATTTCCACACCGATAATAACGGTGGAGTCGGATAGTGAAGTTTCGCCTAAAGGTCTTAATTGCTAATGATATTAAGCTAGCCTTGGCGGTTTGTACTCTTTTTGTATGTAGTTTTGCTACACACATCAGATGACAGGTTTAAAAACATATTTTTTTCAAGTTTTAGGTCAATTTAAAGGAGTAAGTTTAGGCCTTGGTCCCCTAAGCTAGGCCTAGTTTTTTATCTACCTGGCATTCAAACTATTTTAACGTTGAAACAAATAAGATCCTAACACGAAGATTTTGGATGAATTTTTTAAAACTTGATTAAAAATTCTAGATTGAATAGCCTAGCGCAACTCTGTCTTTTGTGTCGTCAACCAAAAATACATTGATTAACTTTTTTGTGATTTTATGTTTTTGTATAAATCCAACATTTGTTAAGAAATTTGGTTTTCATCCCATTAATTTTAATATCTCAAACACCATTTTTCTTTTCTCATTTACTTTGACAACTGTAAGCATATTTTTTATCAGGCTTTATTATTGTTACCATTCTATAACCTAGCCTCGTTGGGAATGAGTAAAAGTAGCCTAATAACTAATCCACATTGGAAATAAATATTTTAGGCCTACTGTGAATTTGATTTTTTAAGTGTTGATGGCTTGGTTACACAATGTTTAACTTATGCCCTACTTGTCCTCAGAGTGGCTAAATTAGTAGATTAGGCTATGTTAGTATAAATTTTGGGGTAACAGTTAATTGTTGGAAACTATATTCAAACTATTATTAGGACCTCAACTTACTAAAGGCCTACTGTAATTTGATGTTCATGTTCTTTGTTATCAACCTCACCTAACAACCTATGTTAGGTCTAATTATAAATAAGATTATGTTGTCAAAATATTATGGAAACACTGTTCTTCGAATTGAATGCAATTCTCAACTTTGTTGTAATGGCGGATTGTGTAAACAAATAATAAATAAGCTTACCACAATATTAACATTAAATCAAAGTAAGTTTAAATGTCCTTATAAAAGTCTAAATACGGTTTTCCGATAATTGTTGATGTCTTTCAACATCAAAACGAACATTAAAATTGTTTAAAAAGATTGTTTTACTGGAATTAAAGTAGAGAATCAAGTGGACAATAACTTTCAATAACTATTACTGTACATTCCGCTAAAATTGAATAATGTTCTTTCGGTTGTCATTCAGGAATTAAAGTTATTAAAGTACGGTATGTTCCAAATGTTAGAATTAGTATAATGCAAAAATATTTCTTCAAATTTGTCTAAAAACAATATTTTTCTTTTAATATTTGTTAAATTTATGCTAAAATGTTAAACTCATAGAGGCTTTTAAAAACATGGTTACAGTTATCAGATGCATTCTGCAACTTGTAATTTTAAAACAGTTAATTAATTTTGTTTCAGATGTAAATATGCCTAAAACAAAGTTAAAAGCAATACAAGATGTAAGCGAACGACACAAGAAAAGAATCCTCAAACTTATTGACTTCTTCATTGAATAGATCAAGTAAGTTATACAAGTTTAAAAATGCTGAACATATTTCTTTGCCTATTGTTTTCTCCGTCTAATTCTGCAAAAAGTTATGATATTGGCAATGAAACAGTATCAGAAACTGATATGGTATATGCCTCAGATGTTGAGTTTATATCGAGTTCCGATGAAGAAATTCATTTATTTTACGAACGACCACTGCCAACAGAAATTATAAGTTGTAAACAAAATAACATGCCAAATATGACGGAAGAGATGGCTACTCAAAAGGATTTTATTTTTCCCTGTAGTTTTTCGAGCAGAATTTTTAAAAGTCCTAGGCTGCGGCCACACGAGCGTTTTTTTCACTCACAAACGCAGCATGAAAACAAGCGAGAAATATGAACAGCATTAAATGTAATGGGGAATGCCACACGAGGTGTGTTTTCCCACCGTAGCTTTTTAATTATAATTGAATTATAAATTCAAGCAGCGTGAAAATAAGCTAGTATTTACCGCGTGAAAAAACGCTCGTGTGGCCGCAGCCTTAACGTCATTGTCGGGATTTTAAAATACATCAGCATCAGAAATATGTGTAAGTGTAACTGGTACGGAATTAATGGAATACGTTTTGGGAATAATTAATCGTACTTTACTTAATTTAATAGTTTTCCAGCTTTATGCTCTCGATTTTGCAACCTCGATAATGCAGTCTCCTTTTTTTAAATTCAATCCAAAATTCCTTTATTTGCTATTTACAAAAGGGGGAATTTAGGGCCATAAGGCCCTTTTTTACAAGTACGGTAACCCTATGTTACATGGTTATTACACAATGCTAATTAATAAAAAAATCAAATTAAACAAATCATAATGTTTTAGTAAAATATGACTAAACAATATTATATTTTAAAATAAAATTTCATTACCTATAATGAAATTTAAAGGTAACATTTCATTCATACACATAAAATAAACTGTCAATCAAACGACGACAGCTTCCCGCAGCAATAACATGTTCTCTATTAATTGAGGATCCGTGCTAATTGCAGCCGCAAGAGGACAGACACTGAGTACCGAATGCGCATGCTTTTATTGTGCCCGCGATCTTTGACGGTATTCAGAAATAATTATGAAACAAAAATTTCAAGATCAAATTTGTATAACAAACACATTAACTATTGTGATTTTATCCAACAGTTATTTCAATTCATGTTACAATGAGACAATTTAATAGTTAAAATTATGCTTATTCCAACTATTAAGCTGCATTTTATTATATTGTTTGTGTAAAAACACCGAGTAAACACGTGCAAAGCAATTACTCAGCACAAGTTTATAATGAAATAAAAGTTACAAAAATACAAATTCAACATAATTTGAATATATTTTGCGGATCCAAGTAGGCCTACTTGATTTTATTCCAAGATTCCTGTCACTTTTTTGTTTGTATTTTCATTTCTAATTTCTTTATTCTTAACCTCTGATAGACAATAGGCCTACTGAGTTAAAACTGTACATATTATTGACAATCCACACTTCACCTAAATACACAAGACTACTATTTTAATTTTAGTGTGAGAGTATCTGTTGGCAATACACAATACAAGTTGTGGTAATTTAAAAAAAATTTCTACAAAAAAATGTTTCCCAGTTATAGTTAATACAAAAAGCCCAACCTTTTATGTGATTTTAACTTTTTTTCAGGTGAGATGCGGAATGGGCCTTTTAAACATTTATTCAATTTGAAGACTTTTGAAAAAACAGTGTCGGAATGGTTTCGCCAATCTGTAACAAGAATTTATGTAAAGAACAAAAATGTTCAATAAATTACAATTTGAATGTTTCTAGAGTTTTTTTTTCATATACCAACATTTGGTCTGTAATTAAGGATAGGGTGCGGTATGTGTTAGTGAAGTATGGAATTTTGAAAATAATTATAGTCTCATAAACATTTTACTTTGATGTATACCATATTATTTCCGTAGTTGAAATGGTAAAACCTAAGTTTGTGCTGCAATCTTATTCTTTTTGATAATATGGTAATTTAGTTTTTTCTCAAATAATTTGTAAAAGGGCCAAGTGAAATAAAAGCTTTTAATGTGGTTTCTCTAAAGAATTAACATTCTATAAAACCTTCATTTTATATATACTACTCCTATTACACGGTATGTATCTTTCACTAAAATACGACTAATTTCATTTCAATATTTCTTAAAAACAACTCACTGCTAATTTTTTTTTAAGTTGTTTTTGATGAATATTGTTAAGAATAACGTGAAATATTCAGCTGAAGATTGTAATTTATTGTTTCTTTTGATTGCTAGCTGGCAGCTTTGTCTCCATTCCTTCATTAAACCATATTCCTTAAACGTAAAATTAGCTGCGTTTTTTTTTTCTGGCTGCTACCAGTTTTTAAGTAAGACTAAAAAAAAATTGCATGTTTCTTTCTTATTCTCTGGTTTTTAATAATGAAATAAATGCTGACACACTAACAATATAATATTCAATTTTGCATATACTGTACTGTGTAATGATGAAGTTATTGTAACAGGTGCTCTCCCCAGATCAGGGCTGTAACTAACTAGGCTGGGGCAACCGGGAAACTGCCTCCGGTTTGCCTTAGAAGCCTCCAATGTAATCCTTGCCCTTGGGCCCCTGAGGTCCTAACTACTGGTTTGCTTCAGATGGAACTTTACTAAACAGCAGTAGGTTTGTCCCTAAACTAGATCAATTAGGTATTTACCTGACTAATCACAAAACATGTATTTTCAATAATAACTTAAAATATTGTTTTACCACCATATTTTATACTTAGTTCACATTGCATATTAATAACAAATGACTTCAAAGAAAATTATTCCAAAAATAAATTTAATATAATTTATATATTGATTTTTTGACAAATGTCTTTGGAGGCAATTTTTATTAATATGTGGTATCAAATATGTATCATCTATGTATAAAATATGTATTATATACATATTATATATGGATATATAATATGTATTATATCCGTTGTTTAATACTTATACAATACGCATATAATACATATTTAGGTATGACATATTTACGGATACAATCTGTATTATATACGTTCCTATACAGATTGTATACAAAAGCTATACCATGTAGGTTGGTAAATTATACGTATTGTATACATATTTGTGCTGCATGGGATGTTGGTTGTAGGCACTGTTGTTGATGCTCTTATTGTTTTTTTCAATTGTTTGTTTAAATGTAAATAAAATTACAGTAAATAAATTAATTTCATGTTTTAAAGTCGATTTTGGGAATATATTTGTGTACATCTGATTTCTTTTAAATAAATAGTAAAATAGGTGACTGCAATAATTGCCATAGTTGTAAAGTTAATTTCAATGAAATTTAGGAAATATAATTTGAGAGAGAATGAACAAAACCAATATGCTTGATATTTTTAGTTAGTTCGTACTTCTTAATTAACCACACATACATGTTTCTTTTTTTTACTTGGTTAGACCAAGATTATGTAAAACCATGAAATAAACATATTCTATAATACTCTATGCTAAAAATAGAAATGACAGCACTGGAATATCAACTTGGGCATTATGAAGATTCAAAATAGACAATTGCATCTTGTCGTTATTGTACAAAAATAACAAAAAAGTGTTTTCAAGTTATACAAACTTAAAGTAAGAACAGGCTTACATGAAAAAAAAAAAACAAATGTATAAGAATACTAATGGATTTAACTATTTTTCAGTTGAAATTGAATCACTTTAATCAATAAGTCAATTACATTAATAGGCACTGAAAATTTACAAAAATATTGATAACCCATAGTTTTACTTTTACTGAATAGTAGGTGAAATACTCAACAGACGAATACAGGTTTTATACTGGATCACATGGAGAGGCTTTATCGTGCACATGAGAGTCACAGGGAGGCAACGTTCTGATCAAATATTGTTCCAAGATAGAGTGCACAGTAGCATCTAAGTAGTGTGACTATTGAAGCGATTGTATTGTTAAGGGTCAGTTCCACATGGGTGAAACTGAACAACGTTTTAGATGTTGCATAATGTAGTAAAAATACTAGAGATAAAATATTTAAATATTGCTCTGGTGTATGCAAGTAATTTCATAAGACTTGGGTGTGAACTCATAGCGCCCCGGTGTACCAGTGTGGAACACAAACTACAGTACTGTATTACTTTATAATATTAAATAGAACTGTATGCCTACCTGCCTACCATAACTACCATAATTATTCGACCTAATGTATAAATTCATTAAGGGATGTCTTTTCGTGATATCCTAAGGAGATGTACCAGAAAGTAAACCCCACGATTTAATGTTGTACTTATACAGTTAAAAGACGTACAATTCAGACATAGTCTGTAAAGTGTCCTATTTCATGGTGAGCACAAATTTACACCGAGACAAAGCCGAGTGAGAAATCCGGAACGAGAGTGTTAAACTACTATTATATCCCGATGAAAAGCCCACTAAACAATAAATTTAAGTTATATAAAATGCAAAAAACACATTTTTAATTTAAAAGGGGACTAAAGGGATAGAGCTTTTCTTTTGCTTGCGCAGTCAAGTGACCGTTAGGAAACTACCTGGATACGTTTCGCATTAGTCACAACCATGTTGAAGGCGAGAAACAATTTTCAGTATTCGTTGTAAAACACAGGTTAAAAAGGCTACTACACTTCAACATGTTTTTTACCCAAGACTCAGGTAGATGATGTTGAGGGAGGAGATTTTTCTGCGGAAAGTAGGCCTTTTAATAATTAATACATGCTCTTAATTGGCTACGTTCATGGCCTGCGCTCCCAGCAGTCAGTGGCTGCCAATAGAGGCTGTCAGTACAGGGGGTCTCGAGGGTCAAAAACTATCGTACAGTGCACGATAATCGCCGTTTCACCTGCTACCATTTTGCACCTTTAATTTAAGTCCGATAAAGGTGGGAGGAGTTTTAAGTGAAAGATTCGCTTTTTGATTTTTTTTATATATTTTTATTTTGAATCCATATTAATCTAAAGTTGATCAACTTTGAACCATTATTGCTTAATATTGATTAAAATATACAACAATTCCAAAGCGAATCAAATAGCCAAATTCTTTATCGTTTATTAAAAACCCCTTCCACCTTTATCGGACTTAAAATAAAGGGACAAAATGAGAGCAGGCGCAGCCTTGCATGACGTACTGAGAGGGGCCCTTTAGCCTCCTCTACAGTAAAACAAAGACGGTTTATGATTTATTATATTGGTGTTATAAGTCAGCTGTTATACTCAGTCTTCATTTATTTCCAACGGATTAACTATTTTATACGGAGTATTACATTGTCATGTACAAGTAAATAATGCTTCACAGCCACGCATTCCGCCATCATTTCATCATTTGTAATATTACAAAAAAACCTTCACCTCGTAAGAATCGCTTCCCCATCCTGATGACCCATTACTAATTTTTTTCCATTAAATAAACGAAGTTGATCTCTCATGACTATGACATCTGAAACGGCCGTGTAAGTTTCTTCCCCTCTCAGTTGGTATCGCTAGAGATATGAACACCAACGTGGCGTGGCGACCGTCAGTGCCTTATCACCGTCATGCGTGTGTGGGTTTGCCATCCGTTGCAGCTACAGCTACAGCAGACTACTCTGTACTCTGTTACACTAAAACTCGCCGTTTGTTTTGTACTTTCACTAGTTTTCCTTGAAATTTCTGTCACTGAGCCACTTTGATTGCACTATTTTCAAAATGAATAACTTGTGTTTGAAAAGCTCTTTCTTAAACTAAAAATCATTAAAAAATGTTTTTAAAAATGTTGTTAAAAATGTCATTAAAAATGCTTTTACAATAAATTTTAACCGAAATATAAAAAATAAAAATAATAAAATACCTGATAGAGATCCCTACCGTGTAGATCACACGCGTAAGGTGATAGCTGTAATGGATAAATCCATGTAACGTGTAATCAGTTCAAAACAGTTTAGATCGTTACTTAAGACACTGCGATATAACATTCAAGATTGTATTCCAAAAAGAACAGTAATTTTGCGTTCAGTTGATCGCTCTCTCTCGTAAAATACCATTAAACCCACAGATCGAGTCGGCAATTGCGAAGCCTAGTTAATAATATAAAACACTTTCTAAAGATCGGACATTTCAAATAATCCGCGATAGCTAACCAGCACAAGCCGGTCTTGAATAACACGGCGGACCTCGCTTAACCGAACCATTAGATCAATGCTCGGCGATGGCAGACCGGATGTTCGCGAAGGCAGTAATTTGCCGAGATCGTCCATACTTCGCGAAACCACCGGATGCGATGGGCCGTGAAAGGGAACGGATCAGCCTGCTGGAAACATTATTACAATATTTTAGTTAATTAATTGTCTAGTTATGAGAAACGAAAGATATTTCCAATTACTGGATGTCTTGTTTTGGTTATTTCAGTTATTTCAGTCACCTTCCCCCAGGCCAGGGAATATATTTTTCATATAATTTTTTAATCAGCCTAATATTTTAAACTTTTTTTATTTCACAACTTTTTTATTTGTGTGATTTTACGATTTTTTTTCTTCCTTGCACAAGTCCTCTCACACATAAATTTATTATCTTGGTTCATAACTCTATAACGAAAAAACAACTACTTGGTTTTTTTAAAAAAAATATACATTACCATCTAATAGAATGGGAGAAATCAGTCAAATATACCAACTATGAATGAATAAAATCGAATAAATAATATAAGAAACCTAGTAATATTTTGTAAGTTTTAGAAACAAAATTGTTATTTAAAAAGTAGCAATGTTGATTAAGGTTTTTGGCCAACATATAAATAATGAATCTGAGAGTATGCTTAAGGTTTTATTGTTCATTTCGATAAATTCACTTTTTACAATATGTTGGACTTCTCATTGAATTAAGAGAAGAACTTTTCTGGCTAACGTACAGGGACTCTGATGTGAATTCTGATTAATTAAAAAAAATTCTTTATGAAAACATTTGCTAAAATATTGAACGAAAAAATTTATCAAAAACTCTTTTACATTGGAGTAAATAAAAAAGGTTCATTGATATCTGGTTTGTACATATTCTAGTTTTACAAAAGAATTTTAGCCCTTTGATCATAGCTAAACATAGGTTAACTCAATTTCATTTACATGTTACGCATTAAAGACAAAAATTGGAGTAATTTAGCTGGAATGCAAATTGAACTGAATTAAGTCACAAATTATTACAAGGGCAGATACCTCAAGAATTTAATACAATTGTATAAGAGATTCCTAATAATTAAATTAAGTTTTGATATAATTGCTAAATCTCACAAATCGCCCGGTGCGGCGGGATGGGGCGGAATTCATCAAACTTTGATTAATGCCACAACAACTTAATCCACTCAGCGAACAATGTTAACATTCTGTGAAAATCTTAATTAGCTCATAAATAAGTTCATTGCGGATACAGTTGAATACGGGTTACTGAAATTTTCACCAAATTGATTTATGATACTAACAAATTAAATCAATTTAAAATGTATTCAAACAAACCATTGTAACTTACCTTTGACCGTTGCCATGAAATCACGGGCCTATCGGAACTCAGGCCGTTTATTTCCGTAGCACACAGGTCTGAAACATACATTTACAGGTTAGTAACAGTATAAATATATTTAAAACTTCTCGTTTATTATTTATCATATTTCTGATGCGCCTGTCGATGATTGCTGATGGTTCGCCGATTGGTCATGATCCCGATTCTGTATCATTCTTTTGCTTTTGGCCATTCTAGAAAATCTTGTTACATTTCAAGTGAGCTAGTAAGCTCTAATAAGCCAATATTAGTATGACTAATAAGCTTCAAACTTTCAAGTATAAACAGACATCTAATAAGCGTTTTATTTGTTTATAAACATTTCACGCATTACTATCACTGAAATATAAAGCGAATCAACAGATTCATCTTTTGAGTCATGACTCTTGCAAAAATTGTATTTTACACGAACTAATTTGTTTGAGTCTATGAATGAATGAAATGGTCATGGTAAATATTGAATGAATAAAATGAGTCCGTTGAATTATTTTGCTTCCATATTTGAACGCAGAAGCCTCTTCTTATTTCAGTTTTTATTTCAGAATGTTTGTAAAATAACTCCGAGATTTTGAGACAAAATATTGCAATTAAGTAAAAGAAAATATAAATTAATGCTTAATACATTATTGGAAAGGTTGTATTTTAAAGTTTAACAATTTAATTAAGTTCAATATGAGGGCCGTTAGATGCACGTCACACATCGTAATATGATATTCAACCTCTTCCCACCTCCTGACCAGCATGGTTGAAACACGATTGATCGGTCTCCTTGATGGCCAATATCACTAATTTTATCCGCATACACTACATTCTCGATGTGCCCCCAGAAGAAAAAGTCCAAATGATTCTTTTCAGGGCTCTTTGGAGACCAAGGTTCCGATGCATGTTTTGCCGAGTCAAGTGTTAAGTGCCTCATCTTGGACTAAACCCTCCTCCGCCTCTATGTCATCTAACTGAGGGGAACCCCCTATAACATGTCACTGTAGGGCCTTTGACGAATAGAGTCTTTTGGAATAGGACTACTGCACTGACCTCATCTACATAATTTCAAGGCCAATGCTCAACAGCGCTGCCGAATTTCGATGAATACATCCCCAATTAGTATGACTTAAACTTGATAACCTAACCAATTAAGAGCCATCTTCACCCCTGTGCCAGTAGCCCATTGTTGCGCAGTTGGCAATGTTAACCATACTGCTTTTAATGCAAAACATGGTATTTTATTCCCCTGTTTCGGACGCCGTTTTTCAACCGATTTCCTGTAAACTTGGTAAGTATTTAGTTGAATAGTTATACTATGCCCCTCATACTTCGAAATTGTGAAAATTAAACAAATATTATTAATGAAAATCGAGTTGCTTTGCAACTTCACAGAGAGTAATATTGGTTAAATTTTCAAAATTTCGAGGTATGAGTGGTCTAATATAACTATTCAACTAAACACTTACCAAGTTTAAAGAAAATCGGTTAAAAAACGGCGTCCGAAACACCGAAACAGGGGAATAAAATACCATATGTTTTGGCATAAAAGCAGTATGGTTAACACTGCCGACTGCGCAACAATGGGCTGCTGGCCCAGGGGTGAAGATGGCCCTTAAGATAAATGAAATAAATTTTAACATGTTATTAAGTTCTTAAGAAATGCATTTCTTTTATAAACAACCTGTATTATGTAAGCCTAAAAATACGTATTTCAAGATGAATACTTGGACAAAAGACGCCTTGATTTCTAGGTATTACTAAAACACAGAGAAGTAGTTTAGCGGTAAAGAAAAAGTTTGCGGAAACATAGAATTTTAAGAAATTCCTGTGAAGAGATCGATTATAAGAATGGAAAACTTCTAGACAAAACTAGGGAATTACGTGTTTATCTAATATTCTTTTCAGTCAAATTAGTTTTAAATTCATCAAGCTAATTCAGGAATTCAGTCACACTAAAGTTATCAATCAGTAATGTTTTTGAAGATATTTCTACCAATAAATAATACACTTTTGTGAACATCTTTTGTGATTTGTACAAGTGACACATAACTTAAAAGATTTCGACAGTAACGTATAAGCAATAAACTGCACGAGCATGGTCTGGTGTTGGATGTGGAGCGGGTTATGTAGTCGGGTTTCCACTCGACCAAAATTAAAATCTCTTTATTCAAGTTGAAAGTCCCAGTTTATACAATATATTGGATTAAAAATATCCGTTTTATCCCGCTAACGCATGGTACGAATTAACCCCTCTCTTCGTCGGTTTTCTGGGTGCATATTTGGATTTTTTTTAATTGCGTTTAAGATTCTTCATTTAAGAGACATCTACGACATTTGCAATTTGCTGTGTTGGAAACATGATTATAGCAGCTTTCAAATTGCAAATTTATCATGACCTGCCATTAACATTACAAAAGTGTTAGCCTTTAGTTTTCACGACAATCCACAGACATAATTATCTGTTCTTTAGACACATTTGACTAATTTTCTCTTTTTGAGCTTATAAACAAATTGTTGTAATAAAGAAATAACTATCATTCATTTTATAAATTTTCTTAAATTTAAAATAAAACCAAAAGTCAACGCAAAAGTTAAATTTTGCCTCCTTTTCAGATGGAAAAAATCCTGTTTTGTCTCGCATCCCGTTTTAATCCTGCCCAGGGTCTGAAAATCCAGAAAATGGGATAGAAATTCCTTAAATAGAAAAACTGCATTGCAGCACATTTCGGAGGGATAAATGGGTCAGCCAGCCATGTGGCGAGGAAGGCAGAAGGCTGGTGGGCCCAGCAACAATGGCAGGAGAGGCGATGAAGTCACTAGCCTTGAGGACCGGCCGGCCTTCCCGAAGGTCACAAGCTGGACTCTGCCGTCTGACTTACGGTGTCTGAGGTACGCAAATCGGAAAAAATCTCCGGAAACTTTTTAATTTAAACTCTAGAACCTTTAAATATTCACGAAACCCATTGACATTCCCTAACCTAACCTTGAAGTAGGTTTTTGCACGCGACGCCAACATGTTTGATGTTGTGGACGCCATAAAACACAACCCGCATAGTTACCGACAACCGCATGTTGAACAATGCAACCAACTTCAACGAGTCTATTGGTCATCGATGTAGACGAAGAAAATGAAGAGAGAATAACTGGACACTTAAAATAAATTCTCAACAAGTATAATTATGATTTTGTAACTAATCGTGGTACAGGATAAAACCAATTGCATAGCACGATTAGGTTTTTAAAATTGATTTTTGTAATCAATGCACCTCATTATGTTATAATCTTTTCGCCACAATACCTGTAATCCACTGGGATAATAAAGGACTTGAGAAATTATACTATAGGATTTAAAAATAATGGATTTTTTGTACTTTTGATAAAATCCAAATTTCATTTCCAAAGTTATTTAGATGAATTTAAAAACACCAAGATTTACCATTGCCGTTTGGGCATGGTCGCGTCTAAGCGGTTCCAAATTTAAAATTACATATTTTTCCACTACCGCTTCGGATTTAAAATTGAATCACTTGTTTAAGGAGACAAATGCTTCGTGTATATCAATTTTACTGTTTTATAAGGACTTAACTAATTTAAACTACCTCATAAGTCATAAACAGACCATACTACAGCCTAAATTTTTTTCTTAAGATTACACTGTACCAAGAAAAAAATGGGAAGAAGAAGATTAACCAAACCTCAACCGACTTGACAACTCTGCTCTGACCCAGAGGTTACAGCAGAGAACACTCAAAATGACGACTCTCTATAGTCTTGATGACTGCGGCGAAGAGGAGCATGGAGCATGGTAAATGGTAAATGAATGTTAAAACCTGTTGTGAAAACTACATTGATATGATAGCCCTACTACTTGAATAATAAAAATAATGTGAATAATAAAGCTTTTTAAATCGAGTTGAACCATGCCATGATTTTAAGAGACGCCAATCATCATTAACGTTAGCATATCCGTAGCGTGACTATACTTCTTAGGCGGGAGTTGGAGCACGGAGTATTACGATAAGGTGCTATCAGTAGCGCGATTTTATATTTTCTTACACAACTTTTCCAAAAGTTGGATAACACGTGCCACCCGAGCCTCCGACCACTAACCATTAGTGCTAATGTACTTGGGTACTGTAAATATGTTAATATCCATACCGGTGTCTCTAAAGTCCGCCCCCTTGCTATTTTGTTAACAGCTGCAAATAACTAGATTGTCCTCTTGGGTTGTCTTAGTGATAAAAATAGGAAATTTTTGATGAGTCAAAATTTTCAACCCCCTTCCCTAAAATAAGGATTTGGGGGGTAAGTCGAAATTTTTTAACTGTGACCCAACTTTTTATGTCTATTTTAGATTATACGTATACTTTAAAGATATTTTTAACTTTGATATTTTCTTCTAAACCGAAGCTATGCCTTAATAGTAAAATTGAAGTTTTTTTTAGTCCCTTAAGAATAACATTGGGCAACCTTTCATTGCCTGTATCTCCAAAAACCATCTACCAAAATAAAAAATACTGAAGAATAAAAATGTCTTAAAATGACGTTTTATGATCATTTCCCTGGTGAAAATTATCATTTATGCATCAACACCGTAATTTTCCAATTTGGTGGACACACAAATAAAATTTATATAAATTTGAGGTTATTATGAATTAAATTATTTTAAAAGTAACAGGGGAAGGGGCTTTTGGGTCACCCAGTACCGGTATATGAACATATAATAGTGAAGTAACCGATTTAAAAGAGATGCTACTCTTGAGCGATTCTGTAGGCAGGTTGCAGGTTGCAGGTTGCAGGTAGGAGTTGGAGGCATTCTCCTCTGTATTGTGAGGGCCGACCTCGTGGAGCAGGCACGGCCGTGGGCTCGCCGCGCGTTATCCCGTGCTGAACACGTCGAATGGTGTGAAATCCGGCGATATCAGTTGGACGACCCAAGGTTAGGATAGAAAGTGTGCCACATTATATGTAGGCCTTATTTATAGTAATATTGTTACTGTCGGTCACGTACCCGCTCATGTTGGCACGTAACTCAAATCGGCCATGAGTTCAACTTTCGACAACCAAACTCCAACAACATCCCCACTCATATAAACTTATTCGACTTCAAACTCATCGATTTCTAATGACTCTCCTCATTAACGGATCACTTCTTGTTCATTATTTAGGAATTTGTAATGCAATTGTGTAATACTTTGAACCTTCACGATTGTTTAAACTTTCTTGCGATTTTATTTTGTCGATGAATAATACCATCAGTTTTTTAAGGGAAATTGCTTAGTATGGTAGCTAAAATAACATCAACATCGTAGAAATAAATAAATGTTTGTATTTGAATGCTTCAAAGTCGCGTGCATGTGTTTTTTTGCGTTTTAATAAACATTTACGACATTAACAAGATACATGCATGTTTTGTGATATGACTGAGCTGGATATGTTTTTATGAAAAACGACACAGCTGCAGTTTACGCTACAAAGGATCACTGATGGACAGCGAGCGACATAAACCTTTTTTATGTATTTTTCGATAAGGGGAAGACTAACAAAGCTGAAAATCTTTATTATTGTTAAATATCTTTACTTAACACCCGCACTAAAACACTGATGATATATTTACTCTTTTCGGATGATTCAGAAAAAATTATGAACTAGACCGATCATTAACATTTTAAGAAATACGAATGAAATTCCCTTAATACTTCATCACAAAGTATTTATAATAATTTCTAAATCTTGAAGCGTCGAAGAAAAAATGCATTCAACCATAACGAACAAAGTTTAGAAAGAATTTCATAAACGATTACAATTAAAAACAGAACTGTTATTGATGGTTCCCGAAACGTCCATGTCGAACTCGTGCGTTAGAAGATTGTATTCAATCCAACCTTTAATAAAAGAAATCTCTAGTTGAAGCTTGTAATTTCCCCAAACTAGTTGGACTAAAATTGAATAGAGCAATCTGATAAAAGCACCGTAGTTTCCCAGTAACCAGCAGTCGGTTTCTTCGATCGTTTGAGATGTAGCTTGGAAGTCAGGGCGGACGGTAATTCAGAAGTTCTCTATGATTACAGAACATTGCTCACCCTGCATAATTTCGGTCACCAGCCTAGCCCCTAATCTACCGGACCGAAATATCTCAGAGGTTGCCCGTTGCACGCAATTCTTGCACTAGATTTCTCTGCAGTTTTGCTACTAGTTTTGCTCAGTTATATGCCTCAGGCGGTCATGTGAGCACGAAATAGTTGGACTTAACGGAAACGTAATTGTTAGGTGGTCAGTTAGGACTTCTAACTGAAATCTGAGAAAATGCATGTCGACAAACGTTCTCTTTTGAAAGACTACGTTTAAGTGTTCTATAAAATGAAACTAGAAAGCAGTTATATACACTAAAGATTTGAACTAGGCGAAAACTTAGATTTTAGTTTACAATTTAACTTGAAAATAATAAATTTCTCAATTAGGTGTTTTTATTTACACTAATTTAAAAAATATATATTTTTAGTAGCCGTACAAAACGGAAATTTTGATTAAATATGCAATGTGTTTTATCATGTTTGCAACTAATTCAAACTTTTGTATAGTTTCGTAGTATAGTGTTTGTATAATCATTGCAAACATAAGAAGGCATTTGTTTGAATGAGTACTTTTGTGCCACTCTCCATTATATTAATTTTCATTCGATGGTGTTACATTGATGAAGGATATTTTAGGGTGGGTTTACACGTGAGAGTTTTTCACTCTCGGAGAGTGGTTAGTTACTCTCATAAAAATCTCAGACAGCTGTTGATAGTACTCGCAGAAAACTGTCTGGGATTAACAATCTTGGAAAATTCGCTTGTTGTGTAAACACCTCTGCGAGTACCTGCTGAGAGTTCGAAACTCTCTGAGAGTGAAAAACTCTCACGTGTAAACCTACCTTTAGTAACTGTACAGTGTACCGAAATAAAAAGACAGCGTAAATGAGGTTAAATCTGGAATCAGAAATGAAGTCATAAGTGGGGATGGTGAGAGAGTTTCTACTGCTGTTGTGGATACCTCTATAATTATATTATTAAGGAAGACATCTTAGTACAAAGATGAAAACATCTCTACTGCTGGAACCACTAATAAACGCAGTAGAATGTCAGACATTCTTCTTCGGAATTTCCTGTATTTTAAGGAAGCAATTTTGAAAGATTAGAACCCACGCTGACCCCACATTCCTAGTTTCTTGTGTGGGCTGAATTATTTATAAATTCATCTTATATAACTCTAAAAATCCTATGTTTACGCCACTTTTATTTAGTTTAAGCACTTATGTATTATTATTATTATTATTATTATTATTTAGGGTCAAGAACTAAGAACTAATTGAGAATTGGGTGTTTTGCTAGCCTAACGGTTAGCGTCTTGGACTTCAGTTCAAGAAGTCACGGGTTTTTTCCCGGAATACCCACAGACTTTCACACTTGAAAAATTGTCTCACACTTGCTAAAATGCCTTTGGCATTAGTTCCTAAAAATGAACTAAGTAAGAGCCCTCACTAATATGTGATTTGTTAGGGAAAAACGTTAATAGAATCAGTAGAGTCAGGCCTATATCAACAATAAATATCATTAAAACACCCCTTTCTCAATATGAAAGCTTACAAATAATTCAATTTACCAGTAGGAATTTGGTGATTCGAAGTACAGTATTACTACAATTTAATATTCCTAATGTTCCTAATATTAAAATTTTACAATTTGATTGAAATTTACATTCTCATTTTTTAGTTTTTATTATTAATGAAGAAGCATTAAACTCTCAATATTAGCAATATAAAACTTATTAGCTTTTCCTAGGAAAAATCTAGAAACCTACTTAAGGAAAGTTATTTAGATAATCATAATACTATTAATCTGGTTGACAATTTATTTTATGATACAAACCATTTGCTCCAAACCTTTTTAAAGGAGGTAGAAAATATTGTAAAAAGTATAAAACTTCATTTTCCTCCGTTTTATTCCAAAAACCAAAAAAATTTAGGTGAACTCTTTTCACCTTACCCTCCACAACTTATGAGGCATCTTAGAAGGCACTAATTATACTTTATTAAAGG
This sequence comes from Neoaliturus tenellus, assembly GCA_030545055.2. Lineage (NCBI taxonomy): Eukaryota > Metazoa > Arthropoda > Insecta > Hemiptera > Cicadellidae > Neoaliturus > Neoaliturus tenellus. The sequence continues at coordinate 79,631,885 of CM061535.1, forward strand.
TATTGTTGTTAAAACTGACAGTTTCTTCTCATACTTAGATGGCACCTTAACAAATAGACACATTGGTTTGCCTATGAGCCATAAAAATGAATCAAATTACAAGAAATTAGAACTTTAAGCCATGAAATTTGTTTATTAATTAAACTTTATACTTAGCTAACAGCTTCAATCTTTTTAAGTGTTCAATGTCAAACATAGTTTCCAACCGTATACATTACATTTGGATCTAAACATAAAACTAAAACAATCAACAACATGACCGTAACTAGGTTGGTTTTGCTGTTACAAAACCAGTAGTAATTAAATGAAGAAGACAATAGTATCCAAAATCATACCAATTATTTGAACGACGAAGGCTCAGATTTATCATATAAAAAGGTTAATTCCTTGATATTCTATAATCTAATACGAGTAAGGTGTGTAAAAATTTATGTAGGCCTAGGCTACTGCGTTTCTATGTAAGTATGTATGTATGAATTTTATGTACGTATTTTTGTGTGTATATAATTGCACACTGATCTCAGAAACGGTTAGGACGATTGTATCCAATCTTTCTAAATAATTTATTTCTGGGATAAAAATAATACATACAGGCCTCAATGCCAGGAAATATTTAATTTCGTTGTAATCTTGACATGAAATTGAAAAAATGTTTACATTGGTCTTATTGAGTTAAAAATCAAAGCAAGCAGTAGACAGCTGACTGAACTGTCAAAGTACGAACCATGTGCTTCAGTGTACTGGCTTTCCTTGTAGCCAGTTACTGAATTACTGAATGATACACTGATGATTACAGATTACAGTTGGTATATCATAAACTAATTAAAGTAATAAAAAAACAGTAATGAATTTTATCAATATGCAATTATATATAAAAAAAGAACGTCTAACAATAGTAAAATCAGCTAATAAATGAAGAAATAAAATACAGAAAGTTTTAACATTCTGTTCAGCAATTTAATAAAAAAGTGAAGCACCCTTAGGTTTGTATTAAAACATTCCGGAAGGCGATTGCATGAAGCGAATGATCTAGTCATGGGGAGAGAGAGCGGAGCGAACAAGCTCGTTTTAAAAATCAACAAACCTTTACATACTCGGCACTCCAAGATAACCTTATGTGATTAGTTTACTATTGCGAAAAACTTGCATAAGTTTACTGGGCAAATGCTCGGCCTTCCAGGTTCTTAATTTAAATTTCGTTAATCCTTAATAGTACATGCAAAAACTGTAAAAAGGTACAAAATAACTCGAAAAACGCTGAATTTATGGAGCTCAAAATAGAGAAATTACCGTGTAAATTAGGCGTTGTATTCAAACTCCATAATAACAGCGGTCAGGTGGTGAATGGGAGCGAGTGGCCCTGTACAATAACATGTTATTTTATCCTTCACTGTCGGAGGCTCGCCTACATCGCAACAATGGGCCACAACCGGAACGGTTCCGAGCGTTATCGTTGCAATGTTGCAACCGTTTCGTTAAACGCTACGCTTTGACGTTTACAACACCATACTCGATATGGTTTCCCGCTAACTGATAGAGGAACCAACCATATGTGACAGCAAGGGGAACTACGGGCTCAGTCGTACTTTGCACTGGGAACGATCCCGGAAAAAAATATATATATATACTTTCGCCTCAATAGCTCTTTTCTGGTTTGGTTTCCTATCAATAGTATTACAAGATCTTTATTTTCATCCAGGCTGATCTTAAAAAAGGAATTAAAAATTAGGGATTAATTAAAACTATGAAAAAAACACACGAGGGAACACATTGAGTCCAAAATGACTTATTTCCCTTCTTCCTGATGGCATTTTTTAGTCTAGTTATCTATGAAAAACATTTGAGTAAAAAGGTATTGTTATTCATAAAATTTTCATTGCAGCATAAAAATTGCATTAAAGCATAAAAACAATAAAAAATACAGTATTTATACTCTTGAAAGTGATAACATTTAAGTTTGATTTGTTTCCATCAGATGTTTTGACAAAACGTATTTGAGTAGCTTGATGATACATTTTTTGATACATTTATTGGATAATCTAAAACAATGACTAAAAATTTAAAATTTTAGACCAACCTTCATAAAATTTGTCTTTATTTTCGCTATCATTACTTTTATTATTGATCAAAAGTACTGGAACATTTAATTGATTTAAACCTACTAAGTCAACAGGCTTGGAATGTGTTTTACGTTGAAAAGCAAAGTGTAAACTTTAAACACAATTTGGTAAGTTGAAATTCTATAGAGGGGGTTGCGGAGAATATTTGCAACTGATAATTATTTATAATATTACTAAAGCATAACCATCTGAAAATATTTATTACTTTCATTAAGGATAGTTGAGTAATTTATTTCAGCTTTATGTTTCACATTAAATTTGAATAAAAATGAGAGTAGGATACTGTTAGTTAAAAGCAGATATGGGTAAACGTGTTGAAAGCCTTGACACTTTGACACTTATAACAAGAGCTAACTATTGACTCGCAACCCCTGCTTGGAACTTCATAATAATTATATTGTAATCATGTATTGTTATGCTTTTAGTTGTTCTTGCTCTAGTTAATTTTTCATTAATTCACTGAGTTAAAACTATTCCACATATTTTATTATAAAGAAACCCCAGTTTTCCACACAGACAACAATTTCTTTTAGAAGTCAAAGTTTAGACATTCTACTGAAAATCGTGGTAATCGTGGTAGGTATAGGGTTTTCTAGTCCTAAACATCGTGCATCAAACCGAGGGTTCAATCGACCAGATTTGACAGTTACAGGGGTAGCGTCCAGGCATATCCCTCTCACTCGCTCACTCAGTCACTCACTAGCACTCAGTCACTCAACTAGCACTCACTCACTCACACTCCTTGACCCGCCTTCTCATCTATAACCATCAGCATTCAACACTTAATTGACGCCAAACGGTTAGTTGTAATTCCTCTAATTTGAGCCATCGTGCTAGAAAGTTCCAGTTCCTCACTTTCAAAGCAAGCACTTCCAGACTATTTGGTTAAATGTATAAGTTCTTCACTTTATTATTTATTGTAAAGACAAAATTTTTGAGTAAAAGGTTTGATTTAGTTTGCTATTTTGTACTCAATTTTACACCTTTACAAATTGAAGAATTATGGGGTGTGTTAAAAAAATTTCTTTTAATAAAAATATTAGGAAGATCGAATCGATAAGTTTTTTTATGTCCACATGGTGTTACTATAGTTGCTTCTTTAGTCTACAGTTAACAATAAAAAATTACTGTCACTTGTGAACGGTGATCTAACCACAAGAGTAAAACGACGCTCGGACATAAAAAACCAAACTATTAAAAACAACTAAAAAAGAACGATTCCGCTCTTTAATGTTAAGCTTAACATTAAAGTCTAATATAGCTTAAAAGCTATGTCCAACGCTCATGTAGACAATTAAAATAAATTTAAGGACAATATATTTATTATGAGGTTCTACCCTGTATAATAAATATCTCACTATCCTTTCGTGTATCTTCAACCAATTATAAACTGTCAAATTATACTAAGAATATAACCGTTTAAATAGTGGACTACAACTCAATTCAAGTTTGTTCCAAGTCTCTTGTCGCTACTGAACAGATTTATTTTCCTCCAAGAAATCCTTTTCTGCACTTCAATGCCTCGCAATACCATGAGGCATAGACTTCCATTTGTAATTCATGGATGCCTAATTTTCTCTTTTCATCTGGTCACCTTTTAAAATTTTCACCTTTTTCTCTTTTCCCCACTTAATATATTCGTCTTTTTGTCTTTCTGTTTTTTCATCTTTCAGTATTTACATCAATTCGTCCTTTTACCTTTTCATATTTTCGTCTTGTCTACTATTCTTCTTTTCATCTCCAGCCTTGAATTAGCTGTTAACTGTTAGCTGTTCTCTTCTGGCTCAAGATTCTTTACATACTCACACTCTGTAACAAAAAATTTAAAACACTTCCTCCAAAACCATTGTTTCTCCGTTCCAAGATTGTATTCAGACTCGAGATAGAAAAAAAGCAGGAGAGCAATATCAGATATTTTATGTTTGATTTTTTTGTTTTTAATAACTGCGAAAAACGTAGGGTTACAAAAAAATTATTTTCCCTTCACATTTTCCTAATAATTTCAATTATAAATTATTTCTTTTTTATGCAATCAAAGCAATTTTGTTGATATATTTTATACTATTATATAAATATATATTCTGTAAAAATATTATATATTATGTTATTTTTTTAATTGAGACTACGAATTACAAAACAATTATTTCTATTTCATGATAGGTGAGTATTCACCTATTTATAAGTCGCTTAGTATTTTAAAACACATTTATGCAACTTTTTAGATATTAATTTTATTAATATTAATACTTACAATATATATTTTAACTTAGTTTCCCTAATCATCTTAAACTATAGTTCAAGGTTATCAGTATATGGCGGTCATTAAATTGTTAATAAATCCATTTTAACACAGTTTTTATGAATTCTGGATATGGAAATTCGACCTCTCCCCACTTCGAAAAGGTCTTTTCCCATCAGCAGGTACAAGAAACGATCTAAAATACGAAGTCACGTTTCAAACAACTGAGTTGGGCCTCACGTTTTGAACTTAGACCTTTGCAATCTGGATTACTAGAGCGTTAGCCGTGCACGCAATAAGATTGTTTTAATAATTTATGTTCAACAACAACAAACAATTTTAACCAAAAAGTTATTTTTAAAGTTTTGATATTTAAATTAAGTATTTTTCATTCTTAAAAAAAATGCAAATACATTTATTCCAAAAAAGACATTACAAACATTACATCAGAAAAAATATAAATGAATGGAAAATATTCCCCACAGGACTACAGGTCTGAGTGTGGGCCAGTGTGGGGAAGAGTTCGTCATCAGACCCTTTCTGATGTGCTCTTTACTTCAGTAGTATTTATAATATACAGAACTTAACATTCTTTGAAAAAAAAAATATATATATATATGGAGCTAAATTAAAATAACTTAAATATGATTAAACCTTTAAGAAAAAAAACGAATCTTAAAAAAAGAATAAAATCATCAGAATATCCTAATAAAAAAATAAAAAAACTATTTATATTTATAAAACTATTTATATTTATAGTTTTTTTTAGAAGTATTACAAAGTAAAACCTCACCGTGTCACAAAAAATTACATATATTGGTTCGTTAGGTGTTTTAATCCGTTGGTGCTGATAAAATTACAGAGCTATTGATAAAGTTTATACGTCACTACTATGTTTACTGTAGGTTTATTTTTTTAAGAGGTTGGCGGACATCTTTTTGCCTTATTTTGCCCCGTCCACATAGACTATTGATCTGTGCGTGGATCGTATTAGACCACTTAAGGGGGTGAGCCGCTACAGTACGAGGTGAAAGGTACTGATAAAAGTCACTGGCAGAACGCGGATTCGAACCCACGACATCGCTGCCATGGTTCCGAAGTCCGGCGCGCTAACCACTACGCCACCGACTCACCCAGTAATGTGGGTTTTTAAATTTAGTTGGCACTGTTAGACAATCTTAGTTCCAACCCTTAGGCTACTTTCTCATTAACTATCTAGAATCCATCACTCTGTTAGGTCATCCGCCAGACTTACGTAATACATAAGTAAAACCCCACAAATTGTTGCTGCATGCTCAGTTTATGAGACCAGATTCGAAAAGTTATAAGGGAAAATGTAATTAAGCTAAGTAACTTAAAGGGTGGGCATTCTACGAGACGGACTGTTAGCAATTTACGTAATGCAACATAGCTGTAAACCGTGCCCTGGTTGGGGCTTACAGTAGGCATCGCATGCTTAACCTGACAGCCTAATCAACTGTCGCCGCTTAAAGGTGAAGTTGAGGTTTTATTATTAAATCCAAAATATGCGGAACCGTCAAGTTATTTTGGTAGGATCGATCGCAATTCCATGTTGATTTGGATTTGGCTATTTTTATGCCGAGAGGTCTATATTTATTGTAGTCGATTAAGCAACAGATTTACATGACGAGCCGGCCGCACGCGACCGTGCCTTACAGCTACAGTGATCTACTGTAAAAATCAGTTTCCTTCCGACCGACAGTAAACTCTGCACTGCCACTTGAAAAGCGTTTTATCCAAATTCATATGCCCCCCTTACGGCAGTATACCGGAAGACCTACAGTAATTTTATTTAAAATTAAACACGGACTTGAAATCAAAGGTGGATCATTTAAACATTGAGCAATGTAATTAGGTTCAATTGCCAAACAAATTATTAAAATGTATTTAATAATTTTCTATCTATAAAATTTACTAATGGTTTATTAAATGGTTTAAGTGCATTCCAAACATTTTTCAAGATAAATGGCGTTACAAATTTACTACGATAAGATATAAGAAGTAAAGTGCACTATACAAACGCTGAGTGAAAATTGAGGGTAAAATTTTAGGCGTTTTTAAACATCAAGTATAACAAACATTATTTGTAAGATGGGATAAAAAACAAACTCATTTAATTTGACTATCTATTCTCATTAAAAACTTCGCTGGCACTGACAATCAACAGTCGAACAGTCGTGATGACGTGGTGTCTGGTGGGGGTTTGCCCCTTGACAGCCCATCATGGGTCATTAGGCACTTCGCTAGCTCTAGCAATCAACAGACGAACAGTCGTGATGACATGGTGTCTGGTGGGGGTGTGCCCCTTGACAGCCCATCATGGGTCATTAGGCACTTCGCTAGCTCTGGCAATCAACAGTCGAACAGTCGTCATGACGTGGTGTCTGGTGGGGGTGTGCCCCTCGATAGCCCACCACGGGTCATTTGGCACTTCGCTAGCTCTGGCAATCAACAGTCGAACAGTCGTGATGACGTGGTGTCTGGTGGGGGTGTGCCCCTCGATAGCCCACCACGGGTCATTAGGCACTTCGCTAGCTCTGGCAATCAACAGTCGAACAGTCGTCATGACGTGGTGTCTGGTGGGGGTGTGACCCTCGATAGCCCACCACGGGTCATTAGGCACTTCGCAAGCTCTGACAATCAACAGTCGAAAGTCGTGATGACGTGGTGTCTGGTGGGGGTGTGCCCCTCGATAGCCCACCATGGGTCATTAGGCACTTCGCTAGCTCTGGCAATCAACAGTCATACAGTCGTGATGAGGTGGTGTCTGGTGGGGGTGTGACCCTCGATAGCCGACCACGGGTCATTAGGCACTTCGCAAGCTCTGACAATCAACAGTCGAACATTCGTGATGACGTGGTGTCTGGTGGGGGTGTGACCCTCGATAGCCCACCACGGGTCATTAGGCACTTCGCTAGCTCTGACAATCAACAGTCGAACAGTCGTGATGACGTGGTGTCTGGTGGGGGTGTGACCCTCGATAGCCCACCACGGGTCATTAGGCACTTCGCTAGCTCTGGCAATCAACAGTCGAATAGTCGTGATGACGTGGTGTCTGGTGGGGGTGTGCCCCTCGATAGCCCACCACGGGTCATTAGGCACTTCGCTAGCTCTGGCAATCAACAGTCGAACAGTCGTGATGACATGGTGTCTGGTGGGGGTGTGAACCTCGAGAGCCCACCACGGGTCATCAGGCACTTCGCTAGCTTTGGCAATCAAGAGTCGAAAGTCGTGATGACGTGGTGTCTGGTGGGAATGTGCCCCTCGATAGCCCACCATGGGTCATTAGGCACTTCGCAAGCTCTGGCAATCAACAGTCGAACAGTCGTGATGACGTGGTGTCTGGTGGGGGTGTGCCCCACGATAGCCCACCACGGGTCATTAGGCACTTCGCTAGCTTTGGCAATCAAGAGTCGAAAGTCGTGATGACGTGGTGTCTGGTGGGAATGTGCCCCTCGATAGCCCACCATGGGTCATTAGGCACTTCGCAAGCTCTGGCAATCAACATTCGAACAGTCGTGATGACATGGTGTCTGGTGGGGGTGTGCCCCACGATAGCCCACCACGGGTCATTAGGCACTTCGCAAGCTCTGACAATCAACAGTCGAAAGACGTGATGACGTGGTGTCTGGTGGGGGTGTGCCTCTCGATAGCCCACCATGGGTCATTAGGCACTTCGCTAGCTCTGGCAATCAACAGTCGAACAGTCGTGATGACGTGGTGTCTGGTGGGGGTGTGACCCTCGATAGCCCACCACGGGTCATTTGGCACTTTGCAAGCTCTGACACTCAACAGTCGAACAGTCGTGATGACGTGGTGTCTGGTGGGGGTTTGACCCTCGATAGCCCACCACAGGTCATTAGGCACTTCGCTAGCTCTGGCAATCAACAGTCGAACAGTCGTGATGACGTGGTGTCTGGTGGGGGTGTGACCCTCGATAGCCCACCATGGGTCATTAGGCACTTCGCTAGCTCTGGCAATCAACAGTCGAACAGTCGTGATGACATGGTGTCTGGTGGGGGTGTGCCCCTCGATAGCCCACCACGGGTCATCAGGCACTTCGCTAGCTTTGGCAATCAAGAGTCGAAAGTCGTGATGACGTGGTGTCTGGTGGGAATGTGCCCCTCGATAGCCCACCACGGGTCATTAGGCACTTCGCAAGCTCTGGCAATCAACAGTCGAACAGTCGTGATGACATGGTGTCTGGTGGGGGTGTGCCCCACGATAGCCCACCACGGGTCATTAGGCACTTCGCTAGCTCTGGCAATCAACAGTCGAACAGTCGTGATGACGTGGTGTTGGGTGGGGGTGTGCCCCTCAATAGCCCACCACGGGTCATTAGGCACTTCGCTACCTTTGGCAATCAAGAGTCGAACAGTCGTGATGACGTGGTGTCTGGTGGGGGTGTGCCCCTCAAAAGCCCACACGGGTCATTTGGCACTTCGCTAGCTCTGGCAATCAACAGTCGAACAGTCGTGATGACGTGGTGTCTGGTGGGGGTGTGCCCCTCGATAGCCCTCCATGGGTCATTAGGCACTTCGCAAGCTCTGGCAATCAACAGTCGAACAGTCGTGATGACATGGTGTCTGGTGGGGGTGTGCCCCACGATAGCCCACCACGGGTCATTAGGCACTTCGCAAGCTCTGGCAATCAACAGTCGAACAGTCGTGATGACGTGGTGTCTGGTGGGGGTGTGCCCCTCGATAGCCCACCATGGGTCATCTGGCACTTCGCTAGCTTTGGCAATCAAGAGTCGAAAGTCGTGATGATGTGGTGTCTGGTGGGGATGTGCCCCTCGATAGCCCACCACGGGTCATTACTCACTTCGCAAGCTCTGGCAATCAAGAGTCGAAAGACGTGATGACATGGTGTCTGGTGGGGGTGTGCCCCTCGATAGCCCACCACGGGTCATTAGGCACTTCGCTAGCTCTGGCAATCAACAGTCGAACAGTCGTGATGACGTGGTGTCTGGTGGGGGTGTGCCCCTCGATAGCCCACCACAGGTCATTAGGCACTTCGCTAGCTCTGGCAATCAACAGACGAACAGTCGTGATGACGTGGTGTCTGGTGGGGGTGTGCCCCTCGATAGCCCACCATGGGTCATTAGGCACTTCGCTAGCTCTGGCAATCAACAGTCGAACAGTCGTGATGACGTGGTGTCTGGTGGGGGTGTGCCCCTCGATAGCCCACCATGGGTCATCTGGCACTTCGCTAGCTTTGGCAATCAAGAGTCGAAAGTCGTGATGATGTGGTGTCTGGTGGGGATGTGCCCCTCGATAGCCCACCACGGGTCATTAGGCACTTCGCAAGCTCTGGCAATCAAGAGTCGAAAGACGTGATGACATGGTGTCTGGTGGGGGTGTGCCCCTCGATAGCCCACCACGGGTCATTAGGCACTTCGCTAGCTCTGGCAATCAACAGTCGAACAGTCGTGATGACGAGGTGTCTGGTGGGGGTGTGCCCCTCGATAGCCCACCACAGGTCATTAGGCACTTCGCTAGCTCTGGCAATCAACAGACGAACAGTCGTGATGACATGGTGTCTAGTGGGGGTGTGCCCCTTGACAGCCCATCATGGGTCATTAGGCACTTCGCTAGCTCTGGCAATCAACAGTCGAACAGTCGTGATGACGTGGTGTCTGGTGGGGGTGTGCCCCTCGATAGCCCACCACGGGTCATTAGGCACTTCGCTAGCTCTGGCAATCAACAGTCGAACAGTCGTGATGACGTGTTGTCTGGTGGGGGTGTGCCCCTCAATAGCCCACCACGGGTCATTAGGCACTTCGCTAGCTTTGGCAATGAAGATTCGAACAGTCGTGATGACGTGGTGTCTGGTGGGGGTGTGCCCCTCGATAGCCCACTACGGGTCATTAGGCACTTCGCTAGCTCTGGCAATCAACAGTCGAACAGTCGTGATGACGTGGTGTCTGGTGGGGGTGTGCCCCTCGATAGCCCACCACGGGTCATTAGGCACTTCGCTAGCTCTGGCAATCAACAGTCGAACAGTCGTGATGACGTGGTGTCTGGTGGGGGTGTGACCCTCGATAGCCCACCACGGGTCATTAGGCACTTCGCTAGCTCTGGCAATCAACAGTCGAACAGTCGTGATGACGTGGTGTCTGGTGGGGGTGTGCCCCTCGATAGCCCACCACGGGTCATTAGGCACTTCGCTAGCTCTGGCAATCAACAGTCGAACAGTCGTGATGACGTGGTGTCTGGTAGGGGTGTGCCCCTCGATAGCCCACCACGGGTCATTAGGCTCTTCGCTAGCTTTGGCAATCAAGAGTCGAACAGTCGTGATGACGTGTCGTCTGGTGGGGGTGTGCCCGTCGATAGCCCACCATGGGTCATTAGGCACTTCGCTAGCTCTGGCAATCAACAGTCGAACAGTCGTGATGACGTGGAGTCTGGTGGGGGTGTGTCCCTCGATAGCCCACCATGGGTCATCAGGCACTTCGCTAGCTCTGGCAATCAACAGTCGGACAATCGTGATGACGTGGTGTCTGGTGGGGGTGTGCCCCTCGATAGCCCACCATGGGTCATTAGGCACTTCGCTAGCTCTGGCAATCAACAGTCGAACAGTCGTGATGACGTGGAGTCTGGTGGGGGTGTGCCCCACGATAGCCCACCATGGGTCATCAGGCACTTCGCTAGCTCTGGCAATCAACAGTCGAACAGTCGTGATGACGTGGAGTCTGGTGGGGGTGTGTCCCTCGATAGCCCACCATGGGTCATTAGGCACTTCGCTAGCTCTGGCAATCAACAGTCGAAAGTCGTGATGACATGGTGTCTGGTGGGGGGGTGCCCCTCGATAGCCCACCATGGGTCATTAGGCACTTCGCTAGCTCTGGCAATCAACAGTCGAACAGTCGTGATGACGTGGAGTCTGGTGGGGGTGTGCCCCTCGATAGCCCACCATGGGTCATCAGGCACTTCGCTAGCTCTGGCAATCAACAGTCGAACAGTCGTGATGACGTGGTGTCTGATAGGGCGTGACCCTTGATAGCCCACCACGGGTCATTAGGCACTTCGCTAGCTCTGGGACAAGCCGTGGGTACGCTTTGGCATCAACACTATAGTATTTTGACACTTCGCTAGCTCTAACAATCAGCAGTCGTTATCTGGTGACGTAGCCGGTCGACCTTACGATAACCTACCACGGGTCATTAGGTGTTTCGCTTTTCTTAACGAGTGGTTTTTCAGAAACTCTTCGCAACAAAGCTCTTCTATAATTACGTTGACATTGGGGTCCTGATAAGCTCACGTCAAAATGTCGTAGTGAGAAGACAGCTTACGGGGGTTTTATCTGAATTTCAAACTTAATTGGGTTTTCGTTGAGATAAATATATAATAATATAATTGTTCTGTGTTTACTTTTGAAACGCATATTTTGGAGACAACTTGCTTCATATCTGCGAGGAAGCATCTATGAGGGATATTAAAACTGCCAATTCAAGCAGAAATTTACTATTGTTAAAACGATTGACTATGCTTATTGTCAAAGAAGGATCGAAGGTAAACGATGTGTTTATTCATAATCTAACATTTTTTTATATAAACATCATGACACGTAGGAATTATTCTTTAAAACAAACATTTTGGCATTATATATACAATAGTTCACCACTAAAAATCCACTAAAATTATATATATATATATATATATATATATATATATATATATATATATATATAAATTTTGATGTGTGAAATGAATTTTTTATACTTTACTCCTAATAGGCTACTTTTCATAGAAGAATTGGAATTCAATTTTGTGAGTTTTACTTGCCCTATATTTACATAAGTCGAAAAGAGGGTTAAAGTCTTTATTCACTGCTTGGCTTGTATGGCATTAAGTTTAGTTTCATCACATTACTTCTCTACTGTTTTATAGTCTGTCCTTCCTCCCCTTTAACAACAATGTACCTCTTAAGAAAAATTGTATATTGTCCAATAAACCTTTTTATAGCGTTGCATTATTATCAGTTTTTAAAATAATTTTAAACAACATTTTGCAAAAATTTTGATCAATTTTTTTATTTTTATTTATGATAATACTGAGAATGTTTGAACTGAAATGGTTTTCTAGAAAGTATCCTTTCTTCAAAAAAACTTATCTTAGTAACAGAGTTTTTGAATTAAAATCTGTAATGCTGAAAATGAAAATGTTATTCAGTGTGAGTGTAAAAAACATGTTCCACTACTTAAGGACATGTACTTAGTTCTCTATACAGATTGTAATTGGGTATGAGACTTTGAAGGAGACCAGAATAATTCTTTGAAAGAGGGCATCAACCACGCCAATTGCCGTGTAAGCGCGTGCGGGAGCCTTGCCTCCTCGTCATCAGGTGGCGAGGTTGATTCGTTCAACGAATAGATATCTATATATACACCTTTTGTATACATAGTTTCTATGGTTCAACGTAATAAAACAACCATTTATTCTGTTCAACCAGTTAGTAATGCATTAAGTAATATGGTAAGCGAGCAAGTTACTTTACGGAAAATAAAATAGTTCATTCTAGAATCGTTCTTTACTTTGCAGGCTGATTGAAAATAAACTAACTGTGTTTTAACATTTTGTAATATTTGTGTATTGAAAGAGAAAACGTTCGAAATTCCATACAATATTATTTATTTATCTTTTCTCAATTTTTAGCACTAAAAAAAAACCAATTAATTACCTTAAAACTGTAATTGATTTTCAACATAGTAATTCGGGATAATTTATTGCAAATTTAAATATTATTTTTGTAATCTCATGTATTTGGTTTTAGTTTTATATCCACAAACTAGTTCCTGTCTGCTTATAAAATATAGAATATAAAAACACTTAGCCTATTTTATTTTACTAAAATATTTCATCAAAACCTATTTTTATCAAGTAGCGTGGCACGATAGTCATAAGCATATAACGAATGTATAAAAAACAGTCTATAGTCGGAGAGAATCGAATGGAATCCTATATTTTACTAAATTACTCTAGATCATGCACATAAACCATAAAAGAGTATTTTTCCAAACATCAGTCTTATTTATGGCAAGGAAGTAAAAAAATTGGACATCAACATACCACCGAACAGTTCACCGATACTAGATCAACTTATAAGACTTGATCGGTCTACCAATGTATTCTTATTTGGTTTCAGTAATAGGACAAAATATTGCTTGGACTACAATATTTCTATAGAAATTTAAGTTTTCATAAAACAAAATAGTTTTTTATGAATATTTTAAATTGTCACTTTCCAGGATGTTATAGAAACATGTTATTTGTAGTTTTTTTTTTTTTAAGTAAAATCCTTAAAAATAAAATTCTAAGTAGTCGTATGAATCTGTAAATGAAGATTTTTCTTTGGACTGTGGCGACGCTTCCTTACTTCATAAATTTATGTATACATTTCCTACACTTTCAACCTAAGTAGAATTTCACAACCATTTGGCGATCGTATGTCTATATTATATTATTAATCTGAGTTATACAGTAGGGAGAGTTATCCAAGTTTTCGAGATTAATGGAAAATGTAGAGATGCATATGCAAAATATATTACCGCAATATTTTTTTTATTTCTACATCATGAGGTTTTTTATTGTAAAGTTTCGGTTACCTTCTAACCCAGGTATGACGTTTTGGTTTTCAAGTCTTACTAGAGACTCTAAAACTAAGCGGTTACAGTGATTATTTATTATAACTTACTAGACATTACTTTATCTTCGAATAAAAACAATGGAATTGAGACCGTGATCACTATAGTCAATTAAAACCTAACACAAATCAAATTATTACTCCCAAAATCCAAAAGTCCTTTTAAGGTCCATAAATGCATTGAATGTTAACATTGATTAACTATCATGTTACATGTACATTTTTGAGAGCACAAAATTGATCTTTGAATGAATATAATAAATAAAGAGCGGCCCAAAAAGACCATCAATAAAAATTGCAAACTCTATTTTTTATGAACATCACTACCAAAGATTGTTTAAAATTTTTGCAAACATGCTAAAGCATTTTATTTACAATTTGTAAATCCATGTAGAACATTTAATTTGAATACAGTCAGTTTTGTACGGCTACAAAATAATAATTACCGTGAATTAAATAGTGATTACTTTCGGTTTTATTATGTAGTTTTACCTCCTATAACGGTGAGTACAGCTTTTGCAACAGCGCAAACATTAGAATAATATATATTTGCGCAAGCAGTTCCTTCCATCACAAAATTAAAATATCCCCGTTTCAGCAGACCTGCGTAGTCAGCGAATTTCTAATGGAATTTTGGTATATTTTCTATTTCTCCATAAAATCCATGGGGGATGAGAGTAGGCTATGTAGGTTTGGAGCCATATCGATTTTTCGGTAAATGTAAGTTAAACCCCACCAAGTGGGTGTACATACCAAATTGTAAATTTTATATTGTAGGTTATGGTGTTATTTTTATTTCTCCCATAAATCCCACAGGGGTAAAACATAACATAAATTTTACGAACTGTGTTTTTGGCTTCTAGGGACCTCAAAACAAAAAAGTGTCGTGGTCTCGGGCTTAGGTCTTAGGCCAACCGTAATAGTGAGAACCCTGTAGGAAAATTCGCAAAAAAATAAACAACAAGATTATTTCTAATAACAAAATTAGGTATAAATATGAAAAAGGTTTAAACATTTTCCCTTAACATTATTCATTTATTTGGTATATATTGGTATATATTTCATACGTACACTAAACAACTTTCTCTATCTCAACAGGTATTGCTAACACCAGTCTGTCCATTCTGAACCATGACGAGGCTCAAAACAAGCAGTTTAATGCAGTTTGCCGCCACTTACAAAGCATGACTGCACAAAACGAGTTGATGTCTGCATTTACAATGGTTCTAGCGTGTGCAGCAGGATGTGTGGAAACACGTGAAAACGGCCTTGAAACTTGAAACCTCGCTCGGATGGTTGGAGGTTCCCGACCGCCGCCGTCATCTACATTGCTAACTTTAATTGTCAGCTTTCATCAGTCCATTCGCTACAGTCGTCAAAACCTCATTATGACCACGAATAACCATGTTCGCCAGATTACAACCATTTCGTACTGGCGATCTGTCTGGTTAGCCGTTTATTTTCTGATTAACTCTTAATTAAACGAGTTTTACTTATTCCCCCTAGCCCCACCTGACATATCACTTCAATAATCTACTCTGAACATGATAAAAGATTAAATGTCTACAGTACCCTCCACCTTGAAATTTTTTCTTATGAGACTAATGTTAAATTTAAAATATCCGCCAAGACTTTAATATTGGTCGAAAAAGATTGATCGTTATGTCATTTTAAAGAAAATTGTAATATCTAGGGGACCATTAAATAAAAATCACGATTATAGAGCGATTTACGAGATTAAACAACCCAAAAGCGCGACCATCTTCAAACATAAAAATGTTGAGAATACTTTGTTGTTTATTAATCTAACAATTAATAATATAAAACTTTTGATTTCATCGTCCTTAAAAAGAATTTTAAAATGAGATAAAGATGAATCTTTTTGACCAATATTAAAGGCGTATCAACGTTTCAAATTTAACATTAGTCTTATGGGAATAAAAATCCAAGATGGTGGGCACTGCAGATTCTTAGATTTTGAGATTTTGAATTATGTACAGACGTAATCGTTTGTGAAATTTGCGATTTTCCAGTAGCTCGTGCGTCTGAAATACATCGAGGTTCGTTCCACTGAGATTTATGACATAGATTGGGTATTATAAAGATTTATGACTATAAGGTCCAGAAATAACTACAGTACCCAAACGGAACTATCAACAATAGGACATGAATTATTGTTCGGTCCAAATGATTAAACCTGGAAAGCCCATCATTTTGGAGCGGCCACAAGTTAGTTTTGGGTTCAGAACGGCAAACTTTTATGAATTTTCAGTTTTTAGCAGAATGTTTTCTGAAGCCAAGCTATGTAAAGTATGTTTGTGAGGGCCTGTTATGTTAAGTAGTATCCTACGCGAGGTGACAGACCATCAGTTCTTCATAAAACACCAACACTCTTACAATTTTGACACACGTTTTCTCCAAATTTAGTGTTTTCCTAGTAGATATAAAGCTACGTTCAACGTCTTATAACACTAAAGCCTCACAATTTTTTTACCTTCATAATATTTTCACAATGTATTCGATGTTTTTAACTAAAAATAAAAAAATAAAAAATCCGATATAGATATTTTTCATTAATGATTCCATTATTTCATTTGGAGTGTATCTCACATGTAAATAAAAAAATAGTTAATGGAAGAGCATTATTGAAAAATTCTTGCATTTTATTGCAGACAGATATGCAATCCGTCTGACACGTCCACTGAAAAGGTCATATTGCGTCAAAATGTGCAGAGGGCTAATATATTTCACCTCAAATTATTAGCCATGTCTCACTGTTTAAAACTTGTACTGTACCTACATATTACTTTATTATTGCTTATTTATTGAGGGAGTTGGAAGTAATGACCACAGGCTTATGTAGTTAGCTACATTATTATTTTTTTCGCCCAAACTAAATAGTTCTAATTAAAATAAAATACTTACATTCAGATTGTTTGTCGTAGTGACATCTGCGTAGCTACCTTTTTGATGGGTCATTTTTACATTTTTATAACAGAAATTTCTCAAATTTAATTTGATTGTATATAAAGTAGTGTATGCAACAATTGTATTCAGCCTTTAAGCTACTTTTGAGTTAGGCCTATTTAGAACATTCTAAATTAGCTTGTTTTAAAATTAAACCTCACTCGTAGCTTAAAGGACTTCATAATACAATCGTTGCATTACTACTATCAAACCACAAATGAGATGTAAGCTAGAACAAGAGCGAAGCGAGTATACTAAATCCCTCAAGAGTGGCTTAACGGCTGGATACAAATTGTTGCATATACTACTTTATCTACGACCCATTTAAATTTAATAATGCATTGTAAAAATAAAGTAATAATCCTCTCGACCAGTTATAGACCCATCAAAAAAGGTCGCCACACGCTTGATTATAACTGCCTTTCTCATTCACATAATATCACACTCTTTTTAGGTTGGGCATATAAATAAACAAGAATATCAGCAACAATGGAACAATCGGCTGATGAGTGAATTGCGTAATTTCTTCACTGACATTGTCTAATGTCGTGCTCTCATTGGTTTAAACCCTGTATCATAATGTTGATCCTGCATCTTAATAACCTCATTATGCAACGGAGTAGCGGCAAAAGGGGCTGCTGAACCACTTTAAGGTCACCCGAGCGAGTGACGTCATCGGCAAAGACGTCACTCAAATGACGTCACAAAAGTGACATGGATATGACGTCATTACCCCTGAAGTCACCATGATTACGTTATTGTCGTAATATTGTGCCGTCATTGGCGATGAGGTCATCAGTGACGTCATCGATGACGTCGTCGCTCGGGTGACCTTGAAGTGGCTCAGCAGCCCCCTTTTGCCACTACTCAACGGGTTTAGTAATGCACCTCTTGATGACATTACTTGTTAACATGTAACGGTGCTTTAATGCAACGGTCATAGACAAACATGTATATAATTGTAGGTAAAAGGTTTGGGAGTTTGTGAGGGGGGGGGGGGGGGTACCCGACACGGAAGCTCGGTAGGCCGGGCCGTTTCTGGGTCAGGGTTGCGGAGCCGACCAAGGCGAACGACTCCCTCGCACCGAGTCACAGTCCCTGCCATCGTCATCGCGTCATCCGATCCTGCAGCTTACGTGACGGGACAATTCATCTACACTTTATTTGTTGTTATTTTCAAAGCCTCGACACCGCTAATCAATATTATTACTCACAAAATCTCCGCCAAATGCGTCCAGTAGTAGTTATTGTAAGAGTACAGTTTCGAATCTGCTGCGATTCATCTACAGGCACGTACTTTTTTACTTCGTATTCAGAAAAATCATACATTTAAATATCGCCCAGTTACTTTTTAGAATGACACGCCCGACTATAATTGTAAATATAATGGTTCCATCTTTCAAGTGTTATGAACAAAACTGATGTGTGGTATATAATTTTATTTCATGCTAAACTGAAGTGCATAAGCGCCATATCAGTTCATGTGACTAAAGATGATTCGTAACATTTTCGAAACTGCAGTCTCACAATAACCAATTTTTTGGCCTTCGGCGAAGATTATTGGAGTAACAACAAGGATTACTTATTTGCGATTAACTCTATCGAATAACTTTTCGTATTTAAAGTTTTTTCCGAACCCAAATAAGAAGTGAACAAAATTTACTGGGATTTACTGGAATTGACTTGAGTCACAAAGGCTATTGAAAAATATCCGTATGAGCAAGCTGGTCATTTTTCCATGAAATATATATATCCATAATATACATTATAATATATCCTTTTCCAATAATGAGAATGAACAAGCATGGTAATGGGTTTTGACTGTTAAAAAACCAGAAGATTGATTCGAACAATACAAACTAGTAACTAACTGTATCAAACTATATACAAGTGCCAAAATCAAATTCAAAGATTTGCTTTTAAAATAAGAGGCTTATGCAGTATCTGGTGGTTTGAAATAGGCGGTTACGGAAGGAAGAATCTTTTCGAAAGATTCGTTCGAATAACTAACTCGAATGACGAATACAAAATGAAACTATCGGGTAACGAATAGATTTGTTATTCTAATATCCCATCACTATGTCGAGCCGACGCGACGAGGCGCTACCGTTCAATACAGTGGAACCCATTAGTATCAAACCGTCTTTGTTTCGAACTCGTAAATTTGACAAACACTTAAAGTTTATTTTTCTTTAAAGGCGTAAAAATATTTTATGGCACTATTTTTGTAGATTGTAATAAAAATATTTTCTACTTATTCTATGTTGGTGGGATGAATATTACAATATCTCTCTTTAAAAAAATCCAAATAGATTTAAAGCTCTACTTCTTGTAAAATTGGTTAAACCCCATTCCGGTTATAACAGGTGTCCATAAAGTCTTACCCTGAAAAAGAAACCGAACAGAATTACAACAGTCGGTGGTAAATTAACGTTTTATATTAAGTTTTAACAAGTGACTTTATAAGTTTTTTACAGCTATGGACTAAATCAATTCACTTCTATAGTTGCACCTGTGGTTACCTGTAAGTCTTTAGGCGACTTTTTAATTAGTTCTTTATTATTTTTTATTTTAGTTAACATTTCCTGAGTAAAGGACGTTTCTGCATTTATTATTCTTTCTTTTAGAGTTTCTGATTCGGAACTGCGGAAGAATAAAAGAAAGTCTCTGACAAACCCAATGAAATCCAGAGAGGTCAAGTGTCGTAACGAGATGGCAACTCAGGCAGGACATCAAGATTGGTTTCTGTAGTGCATTAAAAATAAACTGTATCGTTGTCAATCAGCTGATCGAAGTACTAACAAATTAATGAGGAAAAAAACTATATTCAATTCCCTTGAAAACAATACATGTTAGATGCATGTGACTATAATGGTGTCCATGTAGCAAAGCTATGAAATCAGAGCAAGACTTTGTGGACACCCGGTATAATATAACTTGTATTGAAATATTAAGATAAGTGGAAAAACGTCCAAAGCTAATGTGTTATGACTATAACAGTAGTGTAATTTGTATACAGGTCATAAAATAAATTTTGCTATTTATTTGATTTACTAGGAAATGTAATATTTAAGTTACCGAAACATTCACGCCCGAGTATAATTAATCTCTTCTCTTAAAACTCTAACAGTTTGTTTTATCTGCATGGACCATAATATGCATTTAATTTTTAGTTAAATTAAATAATCGATTGGATATAGATTGGATGACGCATTTAAACTGTGATTTAAAATTCAGTAAATAACAATGTAACGCTGAGACTTTATGCAAATTAAATTTATTTTTCTTACGAAAAACAGGAGAAAAAATGTTTTTGTGGCAGTTCCAACTAAACTTCTAAGTCTTGTTGTTAAAAACCAAATGAAGCAGCTTCATGATTGTCATTTAAGCCTTTTGGTTTTTGAGCCGGTTTAATCGTTTCATCTTAACTATCTCAGCCGGTCCGTGTGACTTAATTGGTGTAGTAAATTGTAGAACGCTATATTTTATGGGTTTGGGGATTATTTCGTCTAATTGGATCTAAATTGGAGGATTAACTCTGAAAAATTATTCGAGATTAAAATGATAAGTTGATGGCCATTCAGTGCGTTGGGTATCTAATGAGTAGAACATGTCCAATATGATAAACGCTCATGATGTTGAATCAAGCTGGACAGAGGATCCACTCTGCAGACTCTGATATCGGAACGAGTTCGCCTACAGAGGAAGTTAAGTGATAAAACACGAGGCCAAGGTCACTTTCTGAAAGGGAATTTTCCTTGGCTGACACATTCAAAAGCTCTAAAAGAGACCTTGAAATGAAAGACCCTCAGACCACTACGAAAGTCTGAATAAAATGTAAATGTTGTGATAACCATATTCATTTCGATCTAATGATAAACTACTTACCCTACAGCACGTATTCAGGGATTTAGACGATGTTGAGATCAATGAAACTATAGGCCTATCACATCTACTTTCTGATAATCGAATGACATGCAATTTAAAACAAAGGTGCACATTAAGTTTGTAAGTGAAAACCTTTTTATACTTATACCAATTAAATTACTTGTGACGTTATCATTTCATTTGCATTTGTTAGTGCATTATTTGAGGCATTTAATTTTTCTTTAACGTTATACAAATTTATTAATCTTAAAAGTTTAAAAATAACTAAGGTTTTCTAATATTAATTTTACTTTAGTAGTTTTTAGTGGGCACCAGTTTGAAACCGTACATGAAATAATTTTTTTTATGAAAATGTAACTGTTGAAGCATTTGTTACTCATCATTAAAATATTCCTTTGAGTGGCCAGCTTCATATGATTCACATTTAAATAGGTAAAACATATGAAAAAACTCGAGACAAAAATAATCAGTACACTAGAGCCCATGTTATGCATTAATATTTTGGAACAGTATATTCCATTCCCTAAGCCCCAATAATATTAATGCAATTTTCTGATCAATAGCATTTAAAATATATTAATTTAAATATGTATAATTTAATCAGACACTGATTCCATTATAGAGACTGTAAGAGGGCAGAGTATATTATACCTCTTCAATAGTATAAGAAGGTGGGGTATTAATTAATCAGTAGGCAACTCAATGAAAAGTAGCGAGAAGCTGGGAATCGATTTGGTATAATTGTGAAGATGACGTGCTAAAAGTTGAGATTGAATCTGAATTGATTGGCGTCATTGGCTGAGCGCGGATCTCAATTAAAGTGTGACTGATCCTCAGCGACCCGCCGACCACGAGACGAGCGACGGTCACTGTCAACTTTTACAAGTACACTAATTTATTTTAAACTGAAATAATAAAATTTGAAACCACTTGTATATATAGAAAAATAGACTAACTGTTATTTTTAATGCCGAACCAAAAGGATGTATTTAATGAGTTTGAGGTTTGACTCGCCACACCTCGCCTACCACACGTGGTTGTTCCATGAATGCGCAACAGAGAAGCCAATATTTAGTCAGCTGCAAAACCATTTGAAGACCTCTGATGTGGCGTCAACTTTGACTCTCTGACAACATCGGAGCTATCTGTATCCAAATGCATATGTGGTTTACCATGTGCTATCATAATTATACTTCTAGAATACTGTTTTGGGTTTCTTTGATTTTAACATTAAAAGCTGTTCGTGGCACTTTGAAGTTATCATAGTTTAAAATGAGTGTCTACAAAAATTGTGGAAGCCTCACATAAAACATGAATCTAATAATTTAAACATTAAACATAATGTTGTCTGCATTAATCTCCGAAAAGCATTTTCTTTGTACAATGTAACATTTACAGTATTACGTTTATAAAAAAATTTTGCTAAGTTTATTATCCATCACTAGAGAATAAATTGAAGATATTAAACCGGTAACCTTTCCTCTTGAAGATGTCATATCATCGTGTTTTAGCGTCACAACCACTCGAACTATTTTGTTGGTTTCTGTAAAACCACGGATAAACAGTCAGTAGTAAAACCTAACAATTAAAAGTGACCTGGTATAGATCACTGTGCCGAAGCCAATCGAGATCAGTGTTAATTCGTAAGTGCTCCCTCCTCTCCTACCTTAAATGAGTTTGAGTCGTTCCATATTCATAATCTTGGTAGGAAATAATAAACCTATCATGGTTGGAAAAACTAAATTATTTCATAAAAACCAACACCCAAAAGACTTTGAAAGAATGACCACCTAAATACAGGGTGTTGTCTGGCTACGGAAATTGCAAAGAAAGAGGTTCTGGGAGAGGGGACGGGGACCCGAGGCACTAACGGACCCACCGTTATGAGAGTCTTGGACTTGGACTTGACATCGTGACTGGTTGCGGCGCCCCGCCGGACGTTGCATAAACAACCGAGTGCGGTAGAACTAGAACAGCGACGTGCTGTAAAAGAGCCATAGGACTACAACATCATGTAGAACAACGATAGAACAGAACCATACTGTAGAACAACGGTGTAAAAACGTCGTGCTGCAGAATAACGGTAGAACAGCAGCATCCTTCAGAACTACGGTGGAACAGTACCATACAGTAGAATAACGCCAGAACAGCGCCGCACTGTAGAATAAAGATGGAACAGCACCATAATGTAAATAATTAAGGTAGGTCAATGTCATGCTGTAGAATAACAGTAGAAAATCCATATAATACTGTAACACCATATTGTAGAGTAAAGGTGGTTTTACCATTCTGTAAAAAAAGGCGTAACAACAGCATACTGTATAACAACGGTAGAACAGTTCCATACTGGAGAACATCAATCGAACAGTATTTTAACATCGCTGACTCGGAAAGCAAGAGATGTGGCAAAAAAGTTGCCGGGCTTTCAAAAATAGAAGTCCAGTCCAAATGAAAAACAAACAGAAATCCAGGAATTCAACATTTGCAAACAAAATATTCCAAGGTCTCAGGTGTAACAAGGTGGGGACGATAGGGTTTCGACGGCCGTGTAGGTGCTGGGCTCGCTCGACACAAACGAACAAACAAACGATCCCGACACCGACACCGGTAGCGACTACAACCGTCAATTCCACCACTGTTGTAGCCCGGCTTATCATCGCTAACGGCCTAATTAGCGAGGACGTCCAATAAACTTCTGCTAATTGTCTCGGAAATCTCATGTTTTTGCGAGCTTTTGTGTTAATACGCGACACACTTTCGCACCTGACGCCAATTTACCGTTAGTTCCATTTGTTTTTCAGTTAATACTGAAATCTATCCCCGCTAATTGTATGTTTTAATTTTTTGCTCTTCGGTTTTTGGTCACGAAGAGATTGGTTTTTAATTTTTCCGCGAGACCGAGATCGTATTCCTTTTAAGTGTTTGCAGCTTTTTACATCTCTAACTGTTATTGTCAGGGTTTGTTATCTCGTTTCCGACTGTTTGCGTTGTATTTGAAGATAACTGCACAGAAAAATATAGATTTTTCTATTCATATTTGAAAACATCCAATATATTGTATTGAAGCAAGCGATTTGTAGAAAAAAATAATGACGATCGAGGAAAAGGCAATCCATGCTGGACATACGTCCCAAAAATAATGAGGAACTACTTTAAATGAATGATATTCACAGGCTAAGTTCGGACCATGTAAGTTCTACATGTATAACAAACACTCAAACTAAAAAAATTCACACAGGCTTAAAAAAGGTTTAGTAGACTGTCATTAAAAAATCGTCTGGCGCCTGAAGTGAAAAATTTACATCTTGCGTAAAGCGCCACGCTTGTGATGAAATATACTTATTATTAAATAAGAAAATTAATCAGAAAATTTTAAACATCCGTATTTAAAATGTTTCAAACTTAGTTAAAACAATGTTTTTGTTCGCGATTCATTTGCAACATTACTCTATGCAATGGCACCAGAAGACCCTGAGTTAGCAGTGTGAAATTATAAGCCATGTTTACGTAGTGACCTTTCAACTGATGCTGATGGCTCTATAACTGTATATCATAACTGAAATGTACGGTGTAACGTGTGTAGAGTGTAGGGCTGACTATAATGAGGGTAGTGCGCCCGCCCACTCTGATGTCACCTTCATTAGGCGATGGTCTTACCCCCGACCCACTACACACATTCCTACCAACGTTACACCTTATATGTTTCTGAATACAAATGTTTAGGCAAGTATACTTCTGAGTTATTTCCCTGTCGTATAACATTTTAATACTGTTTGATAAGTTAACGAAATCAATTTATTGAATTTTTAGTGTTGGTTGGTAGTGCGGTGGAAATTAGACTATTATTTCAATTCGAACATTTTTATTTCGCAATTCTCAAAAGTAGATGATCATTCAATGTTTATTATTATTTTGAATTGAACTAATTTTTCAAACCAACTAATACGTCTTTTGCATGTGATATTTAGATTTTATAAAAACATGTAGAAAGTTTACCCAGACATTACACAGAAAATAAGTCAATCAGAATGCTTATCAAAATAGCAGTTTTTGCACAAAATTTAAACTATTTTATGATAAGGTGAAATCTAACAATATAGGTCTCCTTTCAAGTTCGTAATTTAAACTGTTGTAATTGTTGTATTTTTTTTTAGGAAAAATCATGGCCAACTCATTAAATGTTCATAAAATAACCATCAAATCTTCTTAGCGACAGAATAATCCAAAAACTAGGTGTGTGGAAATCGTATATAACCACTAAATACACTTCTACCGAAGTTTAAGTAGATTGAGAATGAAATTTCAAAACATATTAGTAATGCCTTTAATCAAATAAAATATAAATAAGGCCGTTGGGAGCACTACATGTTGAGAATACTTGTTAAACTATATTGATTAAAAACATACCATCGGTTTAATCATCATGAAATCCAAATCCATGGGAATAACATGAGAAATTTAAAAGGCATGAGTCCCATATCCCTGAGGCAAGATAAGAATAAAAATTATCACGTTTTTATATTTTAATCCTAATAAATCAATTCACCAAGGTTTAACTTTCCAGGTAAATTGGAAGTAGGAGAATTAGTAACGGGTGAGTCGTTGGGTAAGTGAGAGCTTTGCCTTTTATAGGTATAGATTTGGTTTCATTTTTTAATGAACATTTCATTATTTGTTTTACCCATTTCACTTTTCCTCATGGAAGTGAACTGATTTAATAATGGAATATGAGGTTTGGTCTGGCTTTGACCTTGGGCTACGTGGGTGACCGCCAACCGCGAACGCTGAGTCGCATCCGGTAGATAATGGCAGTGCTTTCCCGCCTCACCTCACTGCAGCAGCCTGCCTCCTCGACGAATCGCTAAATGCAGTTATTATTATCAATGGCACATTAAACCCCTCCACAAGTAAACAAAACACATAATCACAAAAGCTGCATTTCGTCTGTTTTCAACCTACAGTAGACTTGAATGTAGAAGTTTGGATGTGAGTCTTTTAACCCCTTGATGAGTTCATCCAAAATTGTGGATTTCTGAGAAAATTCAGACTTAACGGAATGTTATTTGTTGAAAAATCGAATGCCCGTCTTGTGTAGTGTTCCCAGACCTTTTAAAGACATCAAGAACTGTCCCTGTTTACAAAAAGGGGGCCACCCATTACTCAACAGCTACAGATCAATTTCTATGACTCCTATATTTGGCAAGGCTATCAAGGCTGTAATTAAACCGAAGATGAATATAACCATATTTTTCCAAAATGCAGTTTGGCTTCCGTAAGGGTATATCCATGGTTGATGCTGTGACTAAGGTTGCGGATACCATTGGAAATGCCTTTGAAAATTATAAAGCTCTTTCTATCAAACTCTGTGACCTTAGCAGAGCTTTTGATTGTGTCTGTCACGATATATTGACCAAAAAGCTGAATTTATTTACGGATTTAAAGGTACTGCTCTTTCTATTTTTAGTTCGTACCTCAAGAAGAGAACCCAGATCGTTGCGATCGTTGGAGCTGTTTCCAGTAAGCAGAATGTTGGATTGGGTGTTCCGCAGGGCTCGGTTCTTGGACCAGCCCTATTTCTTGTTATGATAAATGACCTCGATGACCTTGGCGTGACCCTAATGTTTGTAGACAATACCTCCCTCCTTTTTGCAGGTTCTGATCTCGAGCAGGTTTTGGAAACATCCGCCCAACGTCTTGCAACTGCGACTACATGATTTTTGTCTAACCGTTTTCAGCTTAGTGACGACGAAAACCTACAAATCACGTGTAGTCCTTCAAGAAACCAGCTGGAAACCCAGGATTCTGTAAAGTTGCTTGGTTTCATATTTGATAAGAAGCTCAGCTGGTCAGGCCATATCAACCAGACAACCAATACGTTGTCTCGAATTTTCTTCCTCCTTCTCAAACTGAGGGGCTGTGTGACTGAAGCCTACCTAGTCATGGTTTACCATGCACTATTCCACAGTCATGTTTCATATGGACTGTTACTGTAAGGACAATCTTCGAAGCCCTCAAGCATGATGTGTTGAAGCTCTAGAAGCGTGTCATCCGAATAATCACAGGAAGTTAGTTTCGACCTCACTGTAAGCCACTTTTTGTGAGATTAAGCCTGTAAACTGTTGTCGACCACTATATTCTGCTCTTTCTGATTCACGTACGATCTAATGTTGACAACTTTATCGCTCGTCAAGATGTGCATCCTCACAACACTAGGCGCCGAGTCCAACTTGATGTCCCTAGGGTGCGCCTTGCTAGAACCCAGGCCAACTCTTCTGCTATGAACTTTTTTTAACAAATCGCCAATGAGGATTTTCAGCTGGACTTAAGAGCCTTCCAGAAGTTGCTGACAGGCTTTATGCTGAGCAGGACCTATTTCACCATTAAAGAGTTCCTGGATGATGGCCTTTCGTTTTTGTAGCCTTGCCGGAAGTTTAAGCTCAAATATATGTTTTAATTTTTTAGTATTGTACATATATATATATATATATATATATATATATATATATATATATATATATATATATATATATAAAGTTGGTGATTTGACGCCATAATCCCACATTGTGGGCCAAAAATGAAGAGAGAGGTGTAAGGTATGAGGGTATAAAATTATGTTTCAAAAGCCATCGATTTTCCGTAACTACAGGTGCGGGCTATGGAAGTTTCAGAATTGGTGATCTGTCGTGGATTTCCCCATTTAGTAAGTTCAGATGACTGTTTTGTTTCCGGAAATTCGATACCGGTTATCTCAACCCTCACATTCACTGAAGATATTATATACGAGTGCAGTTAGTCGGTTTGTCACGGAGGTTGACATTGTGGGTGATAAGCACGAAGCACGTATGCGTGGTTGCGTCCAAACTGAAACCACCGCAGACATCCAGCCTAATAAATTCACTCGCCATCATTTATGGAAAGGAAATCGCTTAGGAATGATCAATTAATAAACACTTGTTACAGCTTGACGATCGGTTTCAGGAGCCACGGATGATTGCGCTATTAGCCCAACTCGCGAGGCCGTAGAAAATTGAACAGCGTTCATTATCCGGGGACCGGAATTTTCCAATTTTTAAACGGAAGTGTGTCGGCCCCCGGCGACGGACGCGAGCTCGGTGGCGGTGGAAGTAATGAGCGAGAGACCGCCGGATAGCAAAACTACGGAGAAAGCAACCGACAGTTCCGTGTACAACCCACACAACCCGTGCACAACACATTATACTCGATTTTTACTAACGATGGACCATAATACCATTCACGAACGCCGTAAATAAGACGTTTCATTTCCTCGATGACAGAAATCACCTATGAATAAATAAGAAATAACTACATACAGCGAGTATAATACGACTTTGCATATGTGCCTGTTATTAGTAGTAAACAAAAGTTAATTTACATTCGCGACAAGTCCGGTTCTAACAGTGATGCCATCGCGCATGCGCCGTGCGTGGGCCGGGCCACGTGGGTGCTCGGCGCAGCCGCGTCGCATAAATCCTACTCCCCTACTATATTTATCAGATTTTCAGTTAGGTTAAACTAGCTCGCAGTAATTTGCATAATCGCTGCAATACGCTTTTACTGTAGGCATTTTCTAAAAAAATGTATCTTATAAGTTATTACATCAGCTTATCGTAAGTTATATGATGGCGTCATACATAAATGAGATTACATTAAAACTGTCTTCAAATGCTATCCATTCTACTTCAGGGGTAAAGCTTTTTCCAACACACACATCTGGTTTCTATCATGCAGTTGCTCCCTTTTGCTATTTTCTTAATGTATTTTGACGGTAGATTTCAAGACATATTTACTTATATAAGTTCCAAGAGAATAGCGGACACACAAGGTAGGCCTATAAGCTGGTGGTAGATGCCAGCGTGACGGTTTCGAGCCTTCCTTATATCGCAGGACCCGCATAGCAGACGGTTTGAACATCACGGTACCCTCACCTCCGCACAATATGTACTCGAGCACTCGATATGTTTGACCGGTTACCGATCGGATAAGTTCAAGGGGAGTTTATGCAGTTTTAAGACCGAAGAGTCGGTCCAGATCCCCTATCCGCCAGATGATCGCGAGGGGCTCCTCACCAAGTACAAGAGAACCCCTTGCCCTCGAAAGTCTTCCGGTACAGCTCAAATCTGAGCCATATTTTACGTTTGCTTAAACGATTAATAACCGTAATCACAGTGCCTGGACCGGGCCAAAAATTGAAATAAAGGGTCGGCAAATGCGGCCGGCGGCGACGCGACGCGACAGCGCGTAGGTCGAAATCGCCGCTTTAATGTGGATTGATGCGTTCAATTTGCTCTGAGTCTTTTATGTCAATTAGGTTCTCTCTCAAATTATATAGGTTTTTACTCAATTAGGGTCCGAGGCCCCGAGGTCAGAGCGATGGCCAAAAACGCTCCTCTGGCGGTGCGGCGGAACTTGCTGCTCATGTTCACTTTCGACTCACTTGGCGCTCGGCGCTCCTGGCACTGTATATTTTAAATGTCAAAGAGAATTTTCCTAAAAAAACTAATTGAATGTGGTAAAAACAAAATCGGTATTTTGAAAAACATGCGAAACTGTTGATAAGAGTGATTTTAGATATAAATTATGAACGAGCTTACAATGTTAACTCACTTATGATATGATTGCAGCACTGATAGTACATTCATTGCAGCATCTTGATAAAATTTTTATTAAACATTTAATAAAACATTCGGTGGGCACAAGGTTTACCGTCTATTCATAGCCCTCTTTATCCACCAAAAGATATTAATAACCTTTTCTGTTTCATGTGATTTTAATAATGGAGACCCTCTTCTAAAAGAGAATCGCGGTTGGTTCAACATTTAAAAGGCCATAGCAGACAAATCAATTTTAAAAACCTTCATAATCAATTATCAATATCTAGAGGGAGAAGATTGACTTGGGTGGTGCGGGGTGTGTTCGAGGCCAGCGAGTGTCCCGCATATTGGTGTATTCGCGGGGCATCGCGCTCCGACTGCCGCTGCTGAGATGCGGGTTTTCGCCGCCAGGGTGCGAAAGGTCACCTCCTCACTCGATAAGCTGTTCGCATTTTACAAACAACTCGTCAATAAATATCTGACGTGGCGAACAATTGTTGCCAACATCAACACCAACCGGCCGTGGAAACAAACTATGTACAGCATCAGTAGTGAAACTGAATTTCATCAAGAGTTAATCTTTCAAAAAAGCGTTTCATACGCTTCGATGGGGGAATTAACTGTTATCCCTCCAAAAGATATTAGTAGATATTTAATATAATAAACTACTTGAACAGACTTAAATGTGACACATATAATTTGTAATGCTCGCATAGTTAAATTTGGGTATATCCATAAATAAACTGAAAAAAAAAAACACGATGGCATGTTAATTGTATTTATAAAATGACGTATTAAACAAAGAATATATTTCCACGGCAACGGTATAAATTGTAGTAAACTTCATTATATCAGCATAATGTTAGATTTAAACATGAAATAAAATAGCAAATAAGTTTGTTTGTGGCTATACATCATGGTTTAAAATGGGGATTTTATTGTTTAACCACATCTATTAGAATATAAATTGCATGAAATATCCAATTGCACAGTTGCGTGACGAATTCTCGAATAAGCCAACTTGTCCAGATTCCCCCCGTGTTGCGAAATGTGGCTGTACAGGCACACGTAATGCCACATACCTAAAGGTTACTAACCCAAACATTACTTTCTAATGTCTATTAATGGAATAAACCTGAGTCGTTAAATAATATTACTTGGAAATTTAACCGCATGGAACCATCAGCTCTTTCATTCGCAGAAACATTCCCCTGGGAACAGTTTTCTCGACCTAGAAACATTTTCCTCGTGTATTATGTTATGGAGGGGTAAGCAAAATATAAATTAACGTAAGCGAATAAAAAAGGAGTTTCTGTTAAAAATTAATTCTGTTAATAAAAAAAAAATAGGTAAACGGGTGGTCTGGTTCACCCAGTATGTATTTAAATTGTTAACCTTTTTGTTTAACCGACTGTCATGGGATTAGCAACTTTAAGGGATCTATGGTAGCGGATTACTCTTGATTGACGGATGGCCATTAGTCAGAAGCGGTTTAAGAGTGTGTTCGACTAGAATTCATTAATACATTAGAAAGTCATTCATTTCTTACCGATGTGATCCAATATATTTTTATGTTATTTAAAGAGGTAAAACTGTTTTAGTAATTAATAATACCTTGTACCAATTTCAGAGATTCTTTGCAAGTCATGTCAAAAATGGGTTTTAAGACCTTTTCTGCTACTCCTAAATTTTAATAACTCTAAAAGTAAGTTAATTTTGAAATATGCATTTTAAACTCAATGAAGTCAACATTCCTTTCAGAGTGTTGGAAACAATTTCAGGTAGGTATACTAGAGGTTTTATAACAAATTCCGGTAATTGGATGAGAGAAATAATAAATGACATCACACAGACATGCACCCGGCTTCAGTAGTTTTATGTAGGCCTAGTTCTTGGATGAACAACAAATATGTCCTGTAATACTTATCTTTATTAGCTTTTTAAGTATTTAAAAATGTTACCCCCTTTTTTTTCCAATATACGGACAAACTAACGCACATTCGCGATCAGTGATTATTGAGAGGGGCAACAATGTTCGTTCACTTTCTCCCAACAATAAATTAATAATTGGGGTATCTTGGTAGTGAAAATGTGTATAAGTATTGTCGGTGATCTCTACTTTTGACATACACATTAATGCTGAATTGTTAGTCAATTAAAATCGTTGTCCAAAGTTTCTTGCGACATATACAAACAGAGGTCACTCTAAAACAGAAATGTTCATTGAAAGTCATCATTTTACTTGTTTCAGAGATGCCTAGAGATGCACTAAAAGCTGAGAGACGAGATCTTTGCTACATTAAAAAGTTGTTCACACAAATGAGCCTATAATGTGTGCGGTATCAGTAGAGCTCGGCACGGGCCAATGTTTCTACTCGGTGCCGGTGTGATGCTCGGGTGAAAGTTCACGCCACTCAACTCCATGGTTTGCTCACTGCCTGCAGCGGCCGCATTGATAATGGCGTCGGCCGGCCGACAATAGACGAAAATAACTGTGTTCAAAGTTATCGCCAATCTCAGCTAAGATTTCGGCAAGCTTACCGAGCCTTGTGTTAGAACAGTGAACCATCCATTACAGCTCATATTTGTTCTTTAACAACATATATTTGTTAACTCATTTAAGAATGAGCCAGACCAACTAGTAGAGTAGGATCTCACAAGATCTGAGATCAGAAGTTTCATTCGTAAAACACCGAAATGTTTTACATTCGTTAGCCTTATACACATCTTTGTAAACAAATCATGGTGCAGTTTTCAACTATAAATAAAACTTTCTCATAAGAGTTAAGCTGTTAACTATCAGCTATTTGAGATAGTTATCAACTTACGGTTCTGCATTTACAAAAAATACTCGTTTTCCTGCTTGAAAACTTTAGTGTCCCGGTGGACGCGTGGTGGTGGAGTCACGTCTGTTTGTGTTATCCTCGGCAGGGCTGAGGCTAGGCTCAAGCTTACCTCGGTTACTGATCACCCGAGTGTCCCGGTGGACTCGTGGTGGTGGAGTCACAACTGTTTGTGTTATTCTCGGCAGGGCTGAGGATAGGCTCAAGCTTACCTCGGTTACTGATCACCCGAGTGTCCCGGTGGACGCGTGGTGGTGGAGTCACGTCTGTTTGTGTTATTCTCGGCAGGGCTGAGGCTAGGCTCAAGCTTACCTCGGTTACTGATCACCCGAGTGTCCTGGTGGACGCGTGGTGGTGGAGTCACGTCTGTTTGTGTTATTCTCGGCAGGGCTGAGGCTAGGCTGAAGCTTACCTCGGTTACTGATCACCCGAGTGTCCCGGTGGACGCGTGGTGGTGGAGTCGCGTCTGTTTGTGTTATCCTCGGCAGGGCTGAGGCTAGGCTCAGGCTTACCTCGGTTACTGATCACCCGAGTGTCCCGGTGGACGCGTGGTGGTGGAGTCGCGTCTGTTTGTGTTATCCTCGGCAGGGCTGAGGCTAGGCTCAGGCTTACCTCGGTTACTGATCACCCGAGTGTCCCGGTGGACGCGTGGTGGTGGAGTCACGTCTGTTTGTGTTATTCTCGGCAGGGCTGAGGCTAGGCTGAAGCTTACCTCGGTTACTGATCACCCGAGTGTCCCGGTGGACGCGTGGTGGTGGAGTCGCGTCTGTTTGTGTTATCCTCGGCAGGGCTGAGGCTAGGCTCAGGCTTACCTCGGTTACTGATCACCCGAGTGTCCCGGTGGACGCGTGGTGGTGGAGTCGCGTCTGTTTGTGTTATCCTCGGCAGGGCTGAGGCTAGGCTCAGGCTTACCTCGGTTACTGATCACCCGAGTGTCCCGGTGGACGCGTGGTGGTGGAGTCACGTCTGTTTGTGTTATTCTCGGCAGGGCTGAGGCTAGGCTCAAGCTTACCTCGGTTACTGATCACCCGAGTGTCCCGGTGGACGCGTGGTGGTGGAGTCACGTCTGTTTGTGTTATCCTCGGCAGGGCTGAGGCTAGGCTCAAGCTTACCTCGGTTACTGATCACCCGAGTGTCCCGGTGGACGCGTGGTGGTGGAGTCACGTCTGTTTGTGTTATTCTTGGCAGGGCTGAGGCTAGGCTCAGGCTTACCTCGGTTACTGATCACCCGAGTGTCCCGGTGGACGCGTGGTGGTGGAGTCGCGTCTGTTTGTGTTATTCTCGGCAGGGCTGAGGCTAGGCTCAAGCTTACCTCGGTTACTGACCACCCGAGTGTCCCGGTGGTCGCGTGGTGGTGGAGTCGCGTCTGTTTGTGTTATCCTCGGCAGGGCTAAGGCTAGACTCAAGCTTACCTCGGTTACTGATCACCCGAGTGTCCCGGTGGACGCGTGGTGGTGGAGTCGCGTCTGTTTGTGTTATCCTCGGCAGGGCTGAGGCTAGGCTCAAGCTTACCTCGGTTACTGATCACCCGAGTGTCCCGGTGGACGCGTGGTGGTGGAGTCGCGTCTGTTTGTGTTATCCTCGGCAGGGCTGAGGCTAGGCTCAAGCTTACCTCGGTTACTGATCACCCGAGTGTCCCGGTGGACGCGTGGTGGTGGAGTCACGTCTGTTTGTGTTATCCTCGGCAGGGCTGAGGCTAGGCTTAAGTTTACCTCGGTTACTGATCACCCGAGTGTCCCGGTGGTCGCGTGGTGGTGGAGTCACGTCTGCTTGTGTTATCCTCGGCAGGGCTGAGGCTAGGCTCAAGCTTACCTCGGTTACTGATCACCCGAGTGTCCCGGTGGACGCGTGGTGGTGGAGTCGCGTCTGTTTGTGTTATCCTCGGCAGGGCTGAGGCTAGGCTCAAGCTTACCTCGGTTACTGATCACCCGAGTGTCCCGGTGGACGCGTGGTGGTGGAGTCACGTCTGTTTGTGTTATCCTCGGCAGGGCTGAGGCTAGGCTCAAGCTTACCTCGGTTACTGATCACCCGAGTGTCCCGGTGGACGCGTGGTGGTGGAGTCGCGTCTGTTTGTGTTATCCTCGGCAGGGCTGAGGCTAGGCTCAAGCTTACCTCGGTTACTGATCACCCGAGGGTTGGGGAACCGGTTCAACAGCTACGGAATGTCCGCAAATCGGCAATTACATCGGACAGCAACATGCCGGCCGATGCCTCGGATAATGCAATACAATACACCGCGTGCTTCTCTAATTGGGGCGATGGATAAACAAATCAACCGATATTTAGTACCCCACGCCTCCGGCTTGAGTCGAAAACGGAGATTCCAGTTTCTCCTCAACTTGAAACTGTATCTCTTGTTAAAATCCCCAACTGATGAATAACATCCGATTTCCGATTTGGTATTTAGATGTGAGCGAAATCGTTAGAATGGACCTTCTTTCCTTCCATGGTATACGAAATGAGATTTTTTAGAATCCTTATCCCAGTAATAGAGTACGTAAAAGTGAAGGTGTCTGTAACTGTCTAGAGATTGGTGTACATGAGAGCTGGACACTGACTCTAGTTTTTCAAACACGTTCTGTGACTGTATCTGTAAACACCCATACAGCATCACAATATCTACTTGTGACATCTCTCCTCTAGCCAACTAACTTGTAAATGTACGAAACTTAACACCAAGTCGAAAACATAAAAAATCCGGAGACGGTTCAGACCGTACGATTGCATGTTTTAGTAATAAATATGTATTTATTATTATTACTATTATTATTATTATTATTATTATTTATCTTCATTGTCAGTTGCAGGTACTTTAAGGCAGCCAAAAACGAAGTTGTAAATGATTATAAAACAAACATTTCTTGAGCACAGAAGATTGTTACCAGCACTGGAAGTAATAGAAAACTTTACAAAAACTTGTAAGAAATATATATAATTAAAATTTATAAAATATATAATAAATGAACTAATTTGAAACATTTTGATTAAACAACGCGTTCGACTGACCTTACGTTTATCGGTTCTCCTTTGATATAAAATTTAAATTGCGATTTCTTTACTAAAGCATACTCTAAATCATTTAATAAATCAGTTTTCATATTTTACTACCCAGAACAATTAAACTATATATTGGCGTTGATTGTGCTATGGAGATTGTGCTAAATAGATTTTTCCCATCAATAATTCGTATAAATCAAAAGTTTCTTACTTATAAGTTATGTGAAATATTATTGGTGGTATTTATTTCTAAATTTAGCTTTCATGGAAAAACGAAGAACTAGGGTGCCAATTAAACTATGTCAATTTAAAAGGCATGTACAGTAACTAAAGTTACATTAAGAGTCATCTTCACCCCTGGGCCAGTAGCCCATTGTTGCGCAGTCGGCAATGTTAATCATACGGCTTTTATGCTAAAACATGGTATGGCATTCTCCTGTTTCGGACGCCGTTTTTCAACCGATTTTCTTTAAACTTGGTAAGTGTTTAGTTGAATAGTTATACTATGTCGCTCATACCTCGGTATTTTGAAAATTTTACTAAATTTTGAAATATTACTAACGAAAATCGAGTTACTTTGCGATGCCTCAAAGAGTAATATTTGTTAAATTTTCAAAATTCCGAGGTATGAGGGACATAGTATAACTATTCAACTAAACACTTACCAAGTTTAAAGAAAATCGGTTGAAAAACGGCGTCCGAAACAGGAGAATACCATACCATGTTTTAGCATAAAAGCCGTATGATTAACATTGCCGACTGCGCAACAATGGGCTACTGGCCCAGGGGTGAAGATGACTCTTAAATCCATGTCGCATTTGAATTATTTCTGGCTACAATTCGAAACTCTCGGTAATTCACTATGAATATTTGAAATGAAATTGATTAGTGACCATGGTTTAGAATATGTCAATTGACGTCTGAGCCTAATTTAATCTCATTACCTTTGTAATAGCTCATTGTGTTATTTTAATGTTATTATTTTATTCATCAAAATAAACAAATGCGTACAGACGCATCTAAACATAAGCCCGCATCAAAAGCGTTTCATTAATTAAAAAATCATTGTATTTAATCGACATGGTATATTTAAATCATTGCGAGTTTATGCGTTTAGGCTATTGCAACGAATAAATTCTCTAAATACTAAATACTATCATATGAAGATTGTCTGTAGCGATGTAGGCTATTTTCCGTGATCTAGAAATCTAGCGGGTAGATTTACCTTAAACTTTGCATTTGAGAGTGTTTTGGTACAAAAATAAACTTAAAAACGGTATTTTTTAAACATTGGTCTTATAAGTTTCCATCAAGGTAGTGAAATAACAACGAAGGGTTAACAAAAATAAAAGAACGTCATTTTTAAGCATTGGTTTTGAAACAGCTGGCGCCTGGGAAAAAGTATGGTTAATACAAACTTCAAATCCTGATTTCTATCATACTTTAACAAAAGTGAATTAAAACCAACGAGCAAGGCTTGGAAAACCACTTACTTATATCTGAATCGTGTTACATGTTGTAAATGTAAATTTTCTATAAAGAACAGCATTGTTCTATTTTAAGGAGTTCCAGAGGTTAACCTAACAGTCATAGGCCTTAAACATAATTTTCATTTTCCTCTTTAACAACCGAATCAGTGGAACAAGGCTTACGTTTTCTTTGCTAAATTATTTGTTTAATTAAATATTACAAAAATCTATTTTAGTTTTTTTCTTTTTCTTTTTTGTTTGTCGTATAATTAATTGTTTTTATGTAATCCCTTTAGTTTAGTTATTGTTTGAATGGAGTACAAAATATGTTAATACCAAGCGATAATTGATAAGATTATGATTACATATATATAATATCTTATTAATTTTAAAATTGAAGACAAATTTTTATAATTTAATAATTTTTGTGTGACAAATTTTAATTTTATTCATTATGTGAAATACAACTCTTGAAAAGAATAAATAGAATTTGAAGACTGTCCCAAAGAGCCAATAACACTTACAGTGTAAAATATCTACTCATCGTGTTTGCTGTACATTTCTTTCAATTTATTAAGTGATTTAAAGTCATTTTCTCATTCCCATTGTATAATACCGAACAGTTCCAAGTTTGAGAATTCTTTGTCATCCATTTCTAGTGACTAAGAAACAGTAGCATTCACAATGTAAACTCTAAATGTCAATAACTAGTCTTGAAGTCACCAAAATGTGATAAATGATAGATTTACAAAAAGAGCTTTACTCGTGTGTGGATTTAGAAGGGTTATTGAGAATATTTCCCTTGTCAACAAGTGGGGCTAAAGAGGACCCGTATCTTATGGGGCCAAGAGTTATCGCTGTGCTCGGGCCCACGGGTAAAGTGCAAACAAACAGGTCTGCAATGTTGCGCAAACAGTCGCATATTCCACAAACCATTGTTCTACACTATTTATAAAATAGGTTTCGAATAGTTTAGGCTCTTGGGCTTTCCGACATATATAGTTACACTTACACACATGAAACGGGTTTGATACAAAATAACGCAAAATGAATTGATATTATTCCCAAAACAATTGTGTAAACGTATAAAAATACAAATGGGCTATTTTAAAGTCAGTGATGATAAAATAAGTTTTTACTATTTAGCTTAACTGAATTTGCAAAAGTGAGATGAACAGCTTACCAATAAAAAGATTTATTACGTAAGTTTGCAAATTTCGAATATCCATCTGGTCCCTTACGAATAGGAATTACTTATGTAATCTTAGTCTTCTCAAAATTGACATTAAAAAAAAAATGTAAATGGGGAGGGGATAGAGTTTTTTAAATAGATAATTTAACACAACTAGCAAAAGACTCAAAGTTAAGGTCACAGACAAAGTTATAAGGCTGAAAACGTCACAGAAAACATATCGTGCACAATTTTTATGTAAACAATATTGGGGCAAAAGGGAAGTTTGCTTTGACGGCCAAGACTGGTGACGACTTATCACTTTGACACCCCTGAGAACATTATTCATCCCAACTTAGGACAGTGTGTAAATAAGAAAGACGCGTAAAAAATAGATTAGAATCAGCGGAAAGGAGTTTTAAATTGTTACAGTACAACAAAGTTTATACAGAAACCTACAGTGCAGTGTTTTCCGACCTTGCTTTCTGTAAGTCACTGCTAAGACTTGTAAAGTTCGCCAAAATTTTCTGATGTTGACCTACATTTACTTAGTGAAGTTATTTTAAATGGAAATACATGGTAGAAAGATATGTAGAAAAAAATTATAAGGGAATTTTTACTGGTTATCCGTATTTTTACATTTAAATCCCGGTGGATTATTAATTTTGGTGGCCATAGTTTTATAGTAATAAACTTTCTATAAATCAGATTTTGTATAAATTTTGAATAAATATGTATAGGCCTAAACCAAATCCGAAAATCGTACCGTATACGAAATTCGTCGATATTTCATTTACTAAGATAGTAGGTATGCTTAGGTCTGAAGTAACTTCAGACCTATATCTTCAGTTCTACTACTTTACGTATCTTTTTTAGAAAATATTCTTTTACATACCCAATAATTTTGAACACGCATTTTTCTTGAAAGTAATGCCATAAATTTATCTCGACCTCAATTTTTCAAGAACACGCAACACAATAAAGTTTCCTTCAATTGGAAATGAATTGTGAATTGGTAATTTGAAGAACATCTTACTCACAATAACAGGTTAAACTATTGACGAACCTCCGTCACGCATATACAAAATAAACTAGCATTTTAAATATTATATAAGGATCGACCGTAAAAGAGTCTCAACTAATTTTGTTAACTAGTTGTAACAGATGTTTCACAACTGACCAAATCATGAACTGTTTTAATTTTCTATTAATTTTATTCAAGATTGAAAACATGATAGAGTTGTACTAGTAAATAATAGCCTACTCTTAAAAAATACTGTTATTTTGCATCACTTTAAAATAGAAATAGATTAAAAATAAGCTGAAATTTATTTCTAATAGAGTTTTGAGTGTAATCATTAAATTAAATATACTTTAGAACCCTAAATGATACAAGGCCTTCTTTGGGCACCGCCTGTTTTCACAGAATCGATGACGAACGCTCTTCTAAGAAATTTTAAGTAACGGCATCAAAACCTGTTCCTTTTGTTCACGAAGAAATTTTTATGCTTCAACTTGTGGATTGCCAGGTGTGGAACTGATAATTCATTCGGTTTTATTATTTAAATATATACGAATACCTTCAATTTTCATTGAAAGAGATTTTTTGTATTGATAATTTTTTTATTTGTAATTCGGAGGGATTTAATCATTTTGCGTTGCGTAAATACCTTATATAATTTGTATACTGCAAGTTTCTATGACATTAAAGTCTATAGAGGTGATTGAACATTTTTCGTCCAACCATTGTTAGAGGTAAAAGGGAATTTAATCCAGTAACGAAAGGTCTATAGACGGTTTTTTGGTACCTGTTGATATTGTT
Organism: Neoaliturus tenellus; assembly: GCA_030545055.2. Lineage (NCBI taxonomy): Eukaryota > Metazoa > Arthropoda > Insecta > Hemiptera > Cicadellidae > Neoaliturus > Neoaliturus tenellus. The sequence continues at coordinate 79,671,679 of CM061535.1, forward strand.
GGACGGGAGAGTAGTAGGAGGGTTATTTTATGAGTGCCTTCTTGGAAGGATGGGTAGTCGATTTAAAAAGTAACTTAATTGATCTCTGGTCGCCAATTGTTCATTGTTCACCTAAAAGATATCCTATGTTTAACTGTTCAATCTCGTTGATGAAATTCAAGAGGATATATCCAATGAGGAATAATAGTATGAGTAATGGTGTTATGCATACGTTAGAAAGGCAGGTTCATTCATAGATCTACCTTGAGAGTAAGGTAAGGCCAGGGCTGAATGGAGTCGAACGAACGTTGAACAATATGAACTGAGGCAAGGATTAACACTGTTGAATGCTTATATAAAATACATGCAAAAACCACACCGCTGTAGTATTTATTATTGTTTTATCGATATTTTAAAATTTGACATGATTGATTTAAACCTAGTTTTATGAAAACCGAAGAACAGAAAAGGGCATGTCAAAGAGATGTGGCAATCGCAACGATATAATCGAATCTTGCCACGGAACTTTGAAGGTAATGGATCCTCTGTCGTGTTCATTAGTGCCTGAAAGGCGCGTTTTCGCTCTAAAACGTTGTTAAAATTTTTATCGATGTGGCTTTTGTTTCAAGCGACAGTATGTACTTTGTCATACATACCTAGGTAAATTCCACGAAACTACTCTAACATTAAAACATTGGACCTACTCTTAAGTAATTCAAAAGAATGATATAAGAAGGTGTTTCACGCACAACAATCTTAAACATAATTAGGCATTTGGTGTGCCACAATTCAGAGTAGAAACAAATTTAAGGGGGAAATAATGTTTGCAATTGTTGGAGTTGTTTTTCCACTGACACAAAGCCGACTGCAATACAAACTCGAACATTTGTTTCCATCTGTAGTTTTCACAGTTGTGCCTACTCTAGCTATATCTCTTCACTGTATTTATCAGTGGTTTGTTACCACTGTGCTACATCTGAGTTAAAATCCTCTCTAAATTAAAATATAACCTATTTGTTGGATATTTTTCAAACTTTAAACTTAGTTACGAAACTTTTTAAAAGTTTGAAAACTACTTAAATTATCTATATCGCGCAAATGGTATCTTATTTTCGTAGCTTTAATGGCTCCAGTATGTATCATTAAAAAGCCACTTGTAAAATTTAACAGACTAAGAAGAAATCAATTATTACAACATGAGGGAAATAGTTACCTGTAAACACACTGGGAATAACACTCGTGAGAGAACGCGTGAACACTGGGCGATGAACGCGACCGACTGCCTCCGGCCTCGGTGTCGGGTGGTACACTGACTGGCGCGGCGCGGCGGCTCGGCACACCACACCACAGGCTCCCCCACCGCCGCCGACCCGTGCCTCTGCCTAATTTTCGTTCCCCCACGATATTATTGATGGCTTACCGGGGCGGTCACAATACGCTATTTCTGCCGCTTCGACTCTTCTGCATTATTCATGGGTATGCTATCCAGTGTCGAGCAGGAGAAGAGGCGATGGATCCCGATACGGTATTTTTGGACTCGTTTGTTTTGATACGTTTCTGAGCAGACCGCCGGCCGTTACTAATTGATGGGTTCCTCGATTGCCTACGTTTTAATAGCGTGATCTCTGCTTCGCAGAGGTCAACAATAAGGAGTTACGATGGCTGGGCCTCGTGCCTCTGGTATCTAAGAAATCATTGTGTCAAAGAAAATTCAGTAAGTTGAGAATTGATAAGGTAGTTATATTATGAGATTTAGTCAGCAAATTCAATGACTAAAGAATATATTTTCTTTTATTATGGTTGTAATTATTCATTTCGTCTCGTATATCCCTTCATAATAAGGGGAAATCAAATTCAAATTCAAATTCATTTATTTCCAAAACACAACACATTTTACATTCATTGCAAAGTATTATAACGTATAACTAAACAAAATCTACTAACTAAAATAAACATTCTTGTATGGAAAAGTACCTACATAGGCAAGAACGCCTGTGCGTAGGCACGAGCCGCTATAAATGTCACTTTAATATTGTTTTTTTTATTTATTTTATTATTTTATTTTTTTATTTTTACTATTAATTTACCAGCAAGGAAATTTGCAAAATCAATTTTAAAATTTTAAAATTCAGAACAAATCTTATGTAATTTATTATTTTGTATAGTATTCATAAAAACAGAGACTACAAGGAAATGTAATAAAATTTATAAGATTTTAAACAAGAACATTTAATATTGCGGTGACCGGCACGCGAAGACCGTTGGGCTGAGTTCAGTCTTATCAATTTTAGTGAAAGTCAGTGTACATTTGCAGTCAGGTTGGATCTATCTGTAGCCGGATGTGATGACCACCTCAGTTGCCTCCCTTCCAATATCAAACAACCATTCTGTCACCTTTTTCTTTAAAGTGAGGGTTTTATAGTTTCTGAAGTTTTGCAATTGTGGAGGAAGATTTCTAATGAGAGTTTGTGATATGTAATGAGAGTTGGTAACTGAAAAAGTTCTAATTAATTTATCCACTCTAATTCTTAAGGTCTGAGAACTACGTGTATGATAATTGTGTTCAAACGTGAGAAAGTGCTCATCGAATTCTTTAAATATGTGCATTAATAAAGTTTTAACATAAAGTTGCCTCAGGTCAAGAACTTTGAATTCATTAAAAAGCTCATTAGTGGGAAATCTACGCCCTTTACCGAGGGCAGCTTTGATTATTGATTTTTGAATTACATTTAAAGGCTCCAAAATAGACCGATAACCTCCACCCCATGCAATGATACCGCCCATGAATAATGATTGACAATAAGCAAAGTAACAAAGTTTTAGTTCGTTAAAATTTAATATCTCAAAAAGTTGCCTAAAAACAAAAATGAATTTCCTAACTTTATTTTTTAAATAATCCATGTGAGCCGACCAATTCATACTGCTATTAAAAACAACCCCTAAATATTTGTAAGAATCTACTTTTGCAATTTCCCCACAGTTACAAAGTTGAGATGAAGAATCACCGCAAGAGTGAAGTTTCAAGAAATCGAAATTTGTATTTAAGTTAGACTTGAGAGCTATTGGCGTAGATTTAGTTTTGCTTATGTTGACAGTAAGTAAATTTTGGTCAAACCACTTTTTTACCAAAGAAAGATCTCTTGCGGATGAAACTTCAACCTCGTCCCAGTTAGAACCCTCGAACAAAATAGCAGTATCATCAGCAAATAAATATAGTTTACCCCCAATATTAATATTAGCTAAGTTATTAATATAAATTAAAAATAAAATAGGCCCCAGCGTGCTACCTTGGACTACCCCATAATCGATTTGTCGCTCTTCACTCGCAACACCACAAACAGAAACAATTTGCCTCCTACCTGATAGATAACTGGCAAACCATGAGAGTGTTTTCCCCCTACAGCCAATAAGATTCATTTTATGTAAAAGTTTAGTTCTGTCTAAAGAGTCAAAAGCTTTGGCTAGATCAAGAAAGGCTAAAAGGCAACGTCTATTATTATTGACTGCATTATTTATGTCTTTATTTAAGTTAAACAAGGCATTTGAAATATTCTTACTTTTTCTGAATCCGTACTGACAGTCAGTTAAAAGCGAATTTATTTCTAAGTAATAAACAAGCTGCTCTTTTACAATTTTTTCAATTATCTTCGAAAAAACGCTGAGGAGGGATATCGGTCTAAAGTTGGATTTTTCTGTAATGGTGGATGACTTGTACAGTGGAAAGACTTTGGCTATTTTGAATATGTCTGGGAAAGTGCCGGAAAGGATACTCAAATTTACAATATGAAGAAGAGGCTTCAAAAATAAGCCAGCATTCTCCTTAAGGAGGGAAGCAGGAAGTCCATCACACCCTGGCGCAGATCCACCACGTAAACTGTTGATATGTCGTAAAATGTCAAGTTCTGTCACTGTGGTAAGATTGAATATCGTATCTGTTGCAAAGTCTAAGTCGTTGACTACCGGTGGACCACTGGCGTCAATAGAAGTAGCAAGATTTCGTCCAACTTCAGAAAAATAACAGTTAAATTCATTGGCTACTTCTTCAATCATTCCAACCCTCCTATTTATGAAGGACTCTCTAGCCTACTTCTTGTGAAAACATAACAATTGTTTACATCTTCTTAGCAAGGCAAAAATTACATGTTCCGAGTAAAACACCACATCACTCTTCCTAGTATTTTTATCACGGTACTACTCCCGTCTTCCCCTTTTCGTCTTCCGCCTCATGGTAAGACAGTAAAACGCCATCTTTTGCTTTCTGTTTTCATTAAGTCCCCACCACTGGCCGTATCATTCTTGGTAAGTCATCACACCTTCTACCTTGCAATTCTTGGCAAGTATCTTCCATCTTTTCTCTCATCTTCCTCTTCTTGGTAAGTCACGAACTCTAGTCTTCCTCCATTGGTAAGTTACCATCTCTCATCTTCCCCTTCTTGGTATACAATAACCTTTAACACAAGGTTACAGAGCTCCATTTTCCGCATTGCTGGAAACTTGCAACAGTTAGATCACTGAACAAGGCCCCAACACCGGAATCCCCATCAGACTTTAGACCGATCAGCATACTAGCCGCAATTTCAAAAGATTTAGAAATAGTTGTTCATCAGCAAAGACAATCTCATTTAAAACACAACAATATTGTTTGCCAATTTCAATCTGCGGGGTTTAGACAAAATCACAGCACTTATACATATCACGGATGACATTAGATAACCTATGGTCAACAGACCGACTATAATTTAGCCATTAATTGAGTTCACAAAGCCTTTGGACTGCGTTTATCACCCTTTACAAAGTCATAGGCCCTAAGGTGCGTTTATTACTCAACCTGCGTTTTCAATTAAATGAAAAACAATAGGTTTTACAAATAGAGCTATCCCAAGTAGCATAATAATGAGTTTAAAACAATTTCAAAACAATTTTAAACTTGTTTCAAAATTATTTTAAAACCAGTTACACGTGGAATTTTTTTACTATTAAAAGTAGTTTTAAAATTGTTCCGAAACAAGTTTGAAACAAGATCAAAGTTGTTTCAAAACAAGTTCAAAATTGTTTCAAAACAATTTTGATACGAGTATGAAACAAGAATAAAATTGTTTTGAAACAATTTTAAAATTGTTACGAAACAAGTTTGAAACAATTTTAAACTTGTTTCAAAACTATTTTAAAACAAGTTAGACGTGGAATTTTTTTACTATTAAAATAAGTTTTAAAATAGTTTTGAAACAAGTTTAATACAATTTTAAACTTGTTTCAAAACTATTTTAAAACAAGTTAGACGTGGAATTATTTTACTATTAAAATAAGTTTTAAAATAGTTTCAAAACAAGTTTGATGCAATTTTAAACTTGTTTCAAAACTATTTTAAAACAAGTTAGACGTGTTTTTTTTTAACTATTAAAATAAGTTTCAAAATAGTTTCAAAACAAATTTGAAATTGTGCCAAAACATTTTTTATAACAGTTTAAAACAAGATTAAAATTGTTTCAATGTAATTTTGGTTAGGATTGACCAAAAACTCCTATGTGTAGAAAAATTCCTTCGCCGCAGCAAACCTGAACATTCACGATACAGTCACAATGATAATGTCGAAAATATACCATTGTTAACCATACATTATACAGAAAGCATATACCATGGCAACTCATCAATAAATTAAGCTATAAATAAGGCTTTTAGGTATTCAACATATTAGTAATATAAAAAAATACCCAGATTGTTTGAAATTAAAATGCAAATGTTTTACACGTTTAGAAACTTCAAATAAAAAAAAAAGATTTATACGTAAATAAGTAACAATTAAACTCTTTAACATAAAGAAAAACTCAATTAACGTTGAATAAAAATAATAAACTAAATTGTTCATATTAAAAATGAATTTTAAAAAATTGGTGTTAAATACGTTATAAATTATAAATACGAGGACATTAAAACTTAATTTTTATATACAATTCCAAAATATTGATTGTTAGGTAATGGGCCAAACATAAGAAAAACAATTACATTATAATGAAAATGCATATATTTAATAAAACTTTGACTAATAAATGGCAAGAAAGTACATTTTATTTTTTATAAATAAATGAAAACATAATTTTTTATAATTTCGTATGAAAGTCCAAATTTACGATAATTCCTGGCGTTGACACATTGACAAATTCACTCCCTCACACTATTCGATCGATACAACATTAATGAATTATTTAGCATCCTCATGCATCTTCATTTGCATCCTCCTCTTCATTTGTCGACCTAAAAAAAAAACAAAACAAAAAAAAAAACATATATATCAATGTAAAATATTATTATCAGTTACCAGATGTAAAGCATAAACATACAACATAAGCAAAAGTACAAACACAGTTATATCTACCCAACGAGGTTATCTACCTGTTCCACGAAAGAGGTTATGTTAAACCTCGAAGTGTACCTGGTTAACGAACTGCATTACGTATGCAAGTGGAAATATTTAGATCAAAACTGTGAGCGTTTGACCAATTGTAGATTTATCTGAGTGGTCAAAAATTAAAGGTTTTGGCCAAAGGTACTTAGTAAAAATGACGCATGTCCAAAAACCAAGAAGAAAATTATAAATAACGTGAAATGCTCTCCAGAAGAAAAACATGCAGTTAAGAATACATACTCTTTATTTTCATTAACATAACAATGAGTGTTTTGGATAGATTTTAATATAACCCTATTACGCAATGAGTGAAGACGATATTAATATTAGTTATAGCATTGACTATGTACACTAACGTGAATAGACCTCTCATCCAATGCATTTAGTTTGAGGCAAAAATTTGGAAGTTTGGTGGACGCAGCACCAGAGTCGCTGCCATCGATGTTGTAATTATTCAGCTGAATTTACAGTGCTGCCAAAACATTTTAACAAAACATAAACATAACTTTCAGTTATAAAATGTTTCATCCTTGGTTTAGAAGAGTGGTAATACTGATTTATCTATCATATGTTTCGTGTACTTCGATGGACGCCGCACGAGATCGCACCACCGTCAATATGCTTCACATACGCCTATGCTATGAGAAGTCTACTCACGTAGTGTACAAAGTCAATGGTTATAGCCTGGTGTTACACTATATTAAATTTTGATGTTGCTATTGACAAGAAAACCCGCTAGAACCACTGGTTATCCAACTTATTTGATTGATTCATTGTCTATGATTACCGTTATAACTATGATTACCGTTATAACCATACAGTTATGATTCATTTAGATATTAACCGGCCCTCTCGGAGCCAAACTCGTGGTTGGAATACAAATTTGCCAGTTAAACCAAAGTAGGATGCCTTTAAAATCCATACACTTTCCTGTAGCCTTAGAATTTAAAAATCATACTATATTATTGAATGAAATTTATATTGCCACCTACCAATCATAAACTTAAATCTCCAGCTAAAAAAAAAAAAAAAAAAAAAAAAAAATTCCTAGCCTAAGATACATCTTAGAGATTGATAAAACACAATCATTAGTTATTTGTTACCACACTTATGTAGATGCTCTGTAAAAAAACTGGCAAGATAGTTGTACTTATTGGCCGTACAAGATAGTTGTACTTATACTAAATGGCCGCGTAATTACTAGAAATGTTAGATAAAATATTAAAATAAATAATGTCGTCGAAATCAGGGTCTTTTAAATTTAAATATTACATTTTTGACATAGTCAAATTTATTTATTGAGAAGTTTATTATTTCCAGCTTAAAACCTTCAAACCCTTGAAGGACGTCTTTTATTCCATGAGAGTTGACATGAGAGTTGACTCACAGTTTTTTCCAGATAGGTTATTGAAATATTCCTAAGTCTTAATCAAGAAGCAGTGTAATTTTATACATATACTAGCTTACGCCTTCCTTCCCAATGCCGACCTAAGGAAATTTTTTACATTTTCAATGCATTCACTCGCCGTCAGGTTTAGCTCGTTTGCTACACTCAAAAAGAAAACAGTTGTTTATAGAATTGATATTTCTAAATGTAAGTTAGTAATATGTTTTCATACAAAAATATTGCTTCGTTAGAAAAACATGGTAACTTTGAAGACGTGTGGAGCGTAGACCTATGAAGAAACCTGGATAAAAAGGCCTATCATTTTCTTCTTGGTTCTAAGCTACCTACCTACAAATTTTCAGCCGAATCGGTTCAGCCGTTCTTGAGTTATAAACTTAGGGGGCTTAACTAAACCTAATTTTCTTTTAGTTACGGTATAGTAAGTAAAAGTGTTAATTATGGCAATAAAAGTAGGCTTAAGCCTACCATTACTTATTCAAAACCAACAATAAATAAAAAAAGTAGCAAAAACAACAAACACCGTGTCACACGGAACTTAATGCTCCGGGAGCATAAGTTAGTGGCACAAGCAGTAACACGGAAGTCGCCTCCGTGTTACACGACTCTAAGGTTTTTGAGATATCTTAAATAGGTTATAACGGGTCCAGGATAGATGCAGGTGAGCTACTGTAACTTCTGCGGCTGCTAATCGGAAACAATGCTTTCAATACATTTAGGCTATACAGCCAACTTCATTTTAGGACATCCTAGGCTAAAACTTAGATGAGCCTAGCCTATTTTTCAAGAAACATTCTGAGTTAGTAATGTCATTGAGTAAATACGGACGTTATTAACATAACGTATAGAGTGGACAACAGATAGGGAAGAAGGGAACGCTCGCCTTTCGCCACGGTACCCGGGAACTCAGTACGAGGCAAGTATCGATTGTGCTTTCGGTCTATTGAATCGACTACATATCGCATCAACTCGATATTCATCATTATCATTGAAAACTTAAAAGAGAATTCGAGTCGAATCGAGCTTTCGATTGTTAAAAGCTTTCGATTATATTGCATCGGTAGCCAGTTAGTAGCGCCCCTAGCGGACGATCTTGTCATTTAGCGTTTCCAAATTTTAACATTGCTTGTCCACTCTATACGTTATGTTAATAACGTCAATATTTACTCAATGGTAATGTTTACTTCACATCTTAAAACCTAACCTAAATTAATCCTTGAAAACAGGTCAAAACTTTGATGTTGTGATAATTTTGCTTTTCTATTGAAGATACATTTACAGGATACGATTACGATTTTATCACCTGATTTAGTTTTGTTCTAATTTAATTAAACACACCTTTTGAGGATAAAACAAATTACTAACAAGTAACTGAAAATAACAAAAACAAGTACAAATCTTAGCTAGCCTATTGTAAGTTTATCTGTAACATTATCAAAGAACAACACAAAATAAACTACCGTAACTTACCCAAGTTTATTGTGTAAGTGTATTTTTATTGTGAGAAGAAGTAGAATTCGTTCAAAGACCTAAAATGGCATCACTTACATGCTGCCAAATACAAATCAGAAAGGTATTTTTATGCTATTATATTGAGGGATATGCGTTTTTAATATTTCCAAACAATATTAATTTTGTTGTTTTAAACATCGCTGTCAATAAAAGTGACGGAGGGCGAAACTTCGTTATTCGTCTCCACCGTTATTATCGATTTGGAAATTTCAATGTTGCGATAATATATTTCTATTCAATCGATGAGACAATTACACGATAAAATTACAGTTTTAACACCTGATTTAGTTTTGTTCTAATGTAATTAAACATAGGCTACCTTTTGTCAATAAAACAAATATATTGCAAAAAAGTAACTGAAAATATAATAAACGGTATCAGTTAACTGACACATACTTTCTCCCAAGAATATAAAAGAAGATGTTAAAAGCTTCAAACATAAATGTCTTGATGACTTAGTCGGATAGCTACCAGCTGAGCAGCGCGAGTTTGACCCTACGCGCGTCTGTGACTTTTAACAACGTACTGCGTTTACCGCTAAACGAAAAATTGAATTTTCTCCGCAACCACTTGACATAGAGCAAAAATTTTAAATACTGGATTATTTAGTTTTTTGAGCTTGATTTAATGGTGATAAGTAAAATTTATTTCAAAATAACAGCTATTTTGAAAATCCAAAAAATTGATTTTTGAAACACTTATTACGCCACAACTTTTGAACGAGCATTTTCTCGGAGATGTGGGTGGTGTCATTTTATTCACCATTTTAAGCTTAATAACCCACAAAATTTTTATCAAAATCGTTAGAGCCGTTTTTGAGAAATTTGGATTTTTCACGATTTTTGAGGGTTTTTGGGGGTAAAATACCCTTAAAAATCAAAAATTCAAAAAAATGAAAAAAAACGCCTGGAATTATCGTGCGTTTGGACCTACATACCAAATTTCACCAAAACCGGACGATTAGGGCATCCTCTAGCTCTGTTTACATCCTGACACACACACACACACACATACACACACACAGACATCACTCGAAAACCACTTTTTTGGGCTCAGAGGGCACCAAAACGGATAAATTTACCAACAACTCAAATTTTAAAATTTTGACGAAACCAATACTTTCTCAATATATACATTTATAGGGGGAAAGGGGGCTCCAAAATGGATATATACATCATCAAACTAATGCAAAGTGTTTTACGAAAACAATACTTTCTCCATATACTATGGTATAGGGGGAGAAAGTAAAAAACAAGTACAAATGTTAACTGATGTAACCTGTAACATTATCAAAGAACAATACAAAATAAACCAACCAAGTTAATTGTGTAGGTGTATCTTAATTGTGAGAAGAAGCAGACTTTGTTCAAAGATCTTAAAATGGCGTCACAAAAAAGCTGCCAAATAGGCTACAAATCAGAAATGTTTTTTTTTGTTTTGTTATTGTATTGGGGGAATATGTGTTTTAAATGTTTCCAAACACGATTGATTTTCTTGTTATAAATACCGTATCACTGTAAGTGATGGAGGTTTACGGTTAGATTGTTAGGTTAGATAATTATTATGATACATTGGTGTTTAATGATTGTGTTATACATATCTTTACTCAAACAATAACGAAATTTCCACATTGATAATAACGGTGGAGTCGGAGAACGAAGTTTCGCCAAAAACAGCTACAGAACGTAGGCTAGGCTAGGACTGAGAAAACTTATAGGCATAACTCAGTTAAATTTTGAGACAAGTTTTTTTTTAATTATCAAGAACCTACACTTTAAGCCTAACTCGCAATGTATGTCCATATAAAATGTCATAGGCTAAGGCCTAGTCAAATGAAAACAACAAATAAATCATAACATAACCTAGTTACCTGATGCCTCACAAGCCACTCCCACAAGTTAACTTAGAAGGTAAACAACTAATAACAAATTTTACTGTTCCAACTGATAAAAAAGCATAAAATATCCTATCTATCAAGGTGTACGATGTATCTAATCATTTGACGAAATGCTGTCTACATGTAGGCATCAGATTTGGATGTTGGTTGAGCAATAAAAACTAACTTCGCTAAAACGGTAAATATATAATTACTGCCCCTGTAACACTAATAATTAAATAAGTAGCCTAATATACATACCTGAAAATAAGAACATATATGGTGCTGATATTAAGAACACAAACTGGAAACTACCTATCTCTTTAGATCTCGGCAACGACAACGCTAACAACACAAACAAAGAAGTGGAACATATAATGGCGGTTAGATCACATGATGTATGTTGCGGGGGGGGGGGGAGGTACCAAACCGATTTCGATTATTTCGATATTGGTTAGTTTCATATATGAATATCGCAAATACTGTATGCGGAAAACAACATAAAATGTAATCGTAAACTTTAATCTATTGACATCCGACATGGAAATTATTACGTACTTTAATGAATTATAATATCAGAGCAGTAGGATTTTTTTGTTTAAAAAAGTTATTGATAACCTAATCACAAGTTTAAGATTTTTTTGCGTTAAACGTTGGTCACGTTTAAAACTGAGGAATACGATAATTTATCGCGACTCTCAATAACAAAATTTTAATACGTATCATGTCATGTCGTATCGTATCGTATCGCACTAGCGACATGCCGAATGTTTTGGACCGGGACGGCGGGAAATACGAAAACTACTCGCCTGCGGCTCGATGGAGGATTAATAAGGGATGGAAGTAGAAGGGATGTGATGCATTAATTCTGTAGCTTTGTTTCTGTCCAAGACCAGCTGATTCTTTATTTTTGGTAGTTCAATATGGTATAGTTTATATCATTTCATGTGTATACCGTACCTATTTTGCATGTGATGGCACCACAGTTTAAGTTAAAAAATAAAAATTAAATAAAATTAAAATCTTTCTTTCTATTTTAGTATAACTTACACGAAGGAAAAATAATCAAAACTTTGTTCTTGGTCATGTAAAAAAGTTCAAATGCTTTTGAAATGATAAGACATTTAAATAAAATACCTTAATAAATTATATGTAGGTCTTAAATTATATATTCTGAATTGTTTATATTGTATATATTCTATTTCTTGTAATTGTATATATTCTGAATTGCTTTGACAATTTTAATTCTTGAATTGTTTAAAATGAAAAGAAAAATTACTTATTGAAATCATATATAGAAACAATTACATTGATGTAATTAATTTTTTATGTCTATGATTGAAATGTGTTAAATCTTTTTGAGTCGTATAGTTCCAAAACATGTCTTATCCCAAAAAATTCGAAATTGAGATATTGGTACCACTGGATTCATTATTTAAATCTGAATCTGATTCTGAATAGGTTTTATTCCAACAAAATTCGTATCCAATGTAAAATCAAGTTTGAAAATTTAATTTTATTCCATAAAAGGCATTATCCAATTCAGTTTTATTACAAAATGTTCCTAATCCATTTGTATTCCAAATGGAGGGTGGGCAAAATGAAAAGATAGTAAATTTTTTAAATTCATTTTAATTGTCATCTTAATTGTCTTTAATTGTGAGTTAGGACAGCAAATGATCAACAGGTGACTTGGAATGCAAATGTTCTAAATCCATTTTTTCCTGACTCCTCATTGGCGAATCTTTGAAGTGAGAACGCAAGTGTTCCAACTCCTCTCTGTTGGTGGAGTCGGAACAGTCGCATTCTAACTTTGTTGTTTTTTCCATGGATATGGAACACTAAACATATTGGTTTTAGCTTATAAACAATTTTTTTTTGTAAACAGATGATTTTAAAATGTAGTAAACAGTACAAAGAGTTAAAATTACTATACAACTCATTTTTGATCAAAAGTGGAGATAGAACAGTTGCATTCTCAGCTAGCGACTTTTGTGTATGTTAAAACAATTTTGAACATATTTCAAACTTCTATTAAAATTTTTTAAATAGACAGTTCATCAACTATATCAAAAGAATTTTGAACTTGTTTCAAACTCCTATTAAAATTGTTTTAATAGAGAGTGAATCAAAACAATATTAATACAATTTTTAACTTGTTTCAAACTCCTATTAAAATTGTTTTAATACCAGATTTTAGCAACTCTATCAAAACAATTTTAAACTTGTTTCGAACTGATATTAAAACAATTTTAAAACCAAACTTATTTTGAAATGGTTTCAAAACTATTTTAAAACAAGTTTCAACAATTTTCATGCTGCTTGGGATATCGTATATTAGATCATAAAGACAGACTGTATGCTAAAGCATATACCGTAGTCTTTATTCACAGTAGTAACTTGTTACTCGATATGTTCCTCAGGGTTTTGTTTTATATCAACTGTTTTTCATTATTTACATTGTTGTTATACATACCGTGTTTAGTCATACAAAATACTACCTTTACGCTGACGATTTACAAATATACTACCCTTTTAAAACAGCAGTTTAGTAAACGCTGTTATTAATTTTAATCAAGACCACACTGCTGTATTCAATTGGGGAATGAATCATGATCTAAAGATCAATGAACCAAAAACCAAATCTACCATCATCGGCCAAAACAGACTTATTAACAATATAATTGTTGATGAAGCCCCTAAGATCACTAAATGACAGTCCTATTTACTACGGCAAGAGAGTAATGAATTTAGGACTGACAATGACGTCAACACGTGACTGGACAGAAAAAGTAAACAATACATGAAACAGAGTTTGTGCCAATATTATTTCAATAAAATAACTAATTTTGTCTCATTCACTATAAAAGAATATTAGTAAAAATTCTTGTTTTCCCCTATTTTAATTCCTGTGAAGTTGTTACAAATGATACTGATAGTAGAACTAAAAAACTGCTAAATGGCAAAACTATTTATTTGTTTTTTATACATTTTAAATCTTGATAAACATACTATAATAAAAACAGTAACAAAATTTACATAAATCTTATGATTTTTTTAATTGTTGTAGATTTAACTACTTAGTTAAATATAACATTTTTATTAGTAATAAGTTTATTATTTTGTGACTTTAAGTGTAAGAGAAGAAGGCCCAACTTCAAAGAGGACATTACGGTACCGTACTAACTTTGCAAAATAAATGAGTCAATTATTTAAAGGAAATTATGGCTCAGGGTGAGTTTCTGGTCAAACTAACCTTGTTGGAACAATATTTTTGCCCTTTTAATTTTAGTCTATAAACACCAATTTTCACTAGTCAGATCATATCCGTAGCACTGAGTAGGAAAATAATATATTCGGTACACAGTAAAATGTTAAAAAAAAACGAAAAATTCATTTTATTTTTGCAATTCACTCTAGTTTACCTTCGGCATGATGAATGTAATGTGACTCACGATTGCTAGAAATCTACACATTGCTCTAGGGCAGTGACGCACGGTGAAACCACAAATTGAAACTGGTGGTTCAGTGTTAGTTGTGTGCTGGCGCGCTGTACTGTACTACACCACACCGGCCAAGTGCCAGTCGGTGAAACCCTGCTTTTGAGAACGGCTGCATAATTTTCTGTCAAATTGCTTTTGTATTGTAATCTCTCTAAAATTACATCGTTTGACGTTTGTGGTACAAGGAGGGTCGAAATAATTTGTATTAATTTCAAGTCCTTAGTTAAACTGTTGCAAGCTGTAGGTGGTTTGTTTTATGCAACCAAAATAGTATATAGTCTAGAAACTGAAAATATCTTGAAAACTTATATTATGATTAAAAATTGTTATCAGATAATTATAAACTCCTCGGTACCTGTACAAAATAAAACGATTTAAAATGGAAAAATATGGCAAAATAATAAACCACAACCCTTTATTCTGATACGAGTAAGGTGCATACATATTTGTATGCACACGTGGGTCTAACGATTTTCTTCAAACGTTGCTAATACCTTAGTGCTGGAATAAAAGTAATATGTCACTATCTTAAGAAAAATCTTATATCTCATAATATTGAATAGATAATCTAAAAATGTTAATATTGGTCTTATGGAGTTTAAAATCAAAATAAAAAGTTGCTGAATCAGCGGACTAAACTGTCAAAGCACGAACCACGTGCTCCAGAACAAACGTGATTTTTTATTGCAGAAAGATACTTGAATCATTGAATGACACTATAATAAAAATAATTTAATAGTTAGTTATTAAATAGTACTTTATACTATATGACCATTTAGTTAAATAAAAGTAACGTTAAAGAATAAAACATCTTAGCAATTTTTAGAATTGCAATTAAATTTTAAAACAAAAGAATTATCAAAAAATATGAAATCAACTGTCAACCGTAGAGGTAAAATCCACGTGTTACATTTTCAACATACTCATACCAGAATGCAGCACCCTTAGGTGTACATAAAACATCCTGAAAGGCGAGTGAGCAGAGCGAACGAGCTCGTCTGGAAAGAAAAAGGCGTTTTGGGCTCGGTATTTCATCTACCGCTGTAACTGATAGTACGATTACTACAAAAAGAACTGTTTAAGTTTACCGAGTAAATGCTCGGACCCCAGGCACTAGAGAATAACGTGGCAAACATTATTGGTAGATAGATAAGGATGCCTTACACTTTCCAATATGATTTTGTGGTGACTCATTTGAAGTAAAATTGTTGTTTATTTTATACTTACATCTTTTGTTAATATTCTTAGTAAATTATATTTTATTTCATTGTTAATCTATTATTCATTTTCAATAACTGAGTCAGCAAATAACTATTATTGATTTTATTTACCTTATTTTCATCATATATAGGTACTAATTAAAAGTATACGTACAATTATTGCAATCACAAAATACCCCATCGCAGCAGACCTACATACTCAGCGAATTTCCAAAGGAATTTGATATTCTGTATTTTCGCCATAAACACCATTTGAAAGAGTATGTAGGTTTGCTGCCATGGGATGTTGTTTAAAAAATGTTAGTTGTTAGGAAATGTAATGCTTAGATTTGGTAAAAATCAAATTGTATCAATATTCGGCACTTTTTAATTTTCCCCATAACCCCCACGGGGGTGAGTGTATAGGTTTGCTGCCATATGAGTGTTGCAAGCACATATCAGAATGAACATAGAATACCATACCATACCTAGTGAATGTACATAGTAACAAATTTTACAAAATTATGTCAATGAGATATATATATATATATATATATATATATATATATATATATATATATATATATATATATATATATATAGGTCTGTTGATATACCATAAGATTAACATGGGAAACCTATTTTTGGGTTTTCTCCGTAATCTTTTGAGCCAAGTTTAAAATTAAAAATACTCATTTTTTTATCTCTTTTCAATGGTGTAATATCTTTTCATAAGTAAAGTAAAGTTGTTGAATTTTGAAAATTTATGTTCAAAAATCCAAAAACCCATTTTTGAAACCCTATAAAACCCCGTCTCCATAAACCTGATCATGCCGGTTTGCGAGCTCATAAAAATATACCTGGTCTTACTCTTCAATATAAGTTTCATCAAAATTGGAAGCTCCCTTCAAAAGTTACTAGTACCACGGAAACATATTGGAAACGTATTCCCAATAGGGAAGTTCGCTTAAACCGAACTTAAACCATAAGGAATAGTCCTGCTATTTCAATAACAGCATACACATGCATTACCATCTACTAATGAGTTATAATGTGTTCTACGTTTGAAAACAACAACGACATTAAAATGCAGGATTATTAATGGTGATGTCTAATAAAGGAATCTCTAACCTTCTAGCCCCGAGCTTTCATTTGGAATTCCCGATGGTTTCACAATATCTAAATTGTTGCCAGCAAAGTAAATAAACACATGAGGTAAAAGTAAACAAAACATCCATCAAGGTCATCATGGTCTATGACGTGATGTTGAGGCTGAGCCATCATAACATGTTGCGACATCTACCGGGCGGGTAGCAACAATGTGGTTGTCTCACGGTAATCAATAAGTGAACTAACAACAGATTCTTGTGATTAGATTACTTGAATAATCGTGAATAATCGATTGCGTGAAACGATGCTGTTTGTTTCCTGAAATTACATTTAACTGTAAGTTGATGTTTGTTCGTCTTTGCAAGCATGAGGTTAATTCTTCTCCTTGCTTGAACACACTCCCAAAAATTGGGGCAACTTAAGGGTCATCTTCACCTTTAGGCTAGTAGCCCATTATTGCGCAGTCGGCAATGTTAACCATACGGCTTTTAATACAAAACATGATATTTTTATATTTTCTTTAAACTTAGTGTTTAGTTGAATAGTTAGGCCCCTCATATCTAGAAATTTTGAAAATTTAGCAAATATTACCCTCTGTGACGTCGCAAAGTAACTCGATTTTCTTTAGTAATTAATAATTAGATAATGTTAAATTTTCGAAATTTCGAGGTATGAGGGGCCTAATATAACTATTCAACTAAACACTTACCAAGTTTAAAGAAAATCAGGGGAATAAAACACCATGTTTTGCATTAAAAGCCGTATGGTTAACATTGCCGACTGCGCAACAATGGGCTACTGGCAAAAAGGTGAAGATGCCTCTTAATTGTTTAAGTTTCTGCAAAAATACATTAACGTGAAAACATTTATGAGTATTGGGTGTCTTTGGAATTTTGAATACTTCTATAAAACATGACAATCGATTTTATCTTTTAAGCAACAAAGAAGTATAATAATCAGTTTTCTTTAAATTAATTACATGAGCAATAGGATTACTATTATATTTTTGTATGTACCAAAATAGTAAAATGTTTCAACATTTGAAAATTAACTATATTTTTGTGTAAATAATTAAATTTGTATTATATTCAATAACTTTCATAATCAGAAAAATATTTTATATGATGGAATGCGGATGATTTTAAATCATCGACCACAAGTAAAATAACTGATCAATCAGTTCATACTCAAAAGAATCGACCAATAGATTCTAACCAAAGGATCGAATCATCTATTCTTCGATTCCATATCATTAAGCCGAAGTAGACTATATAGCAGATAGTTACTCACTCTGAATTCAGAATGTCAGAATTCGCCGGTGTTTACTAACACAATGGTTGGGTGGACAGAAGACAATCTTCACACTTCACGTTGGTGTTTACTAACACAATGGTTGGGTGGACAGAAGACAATCTTCACACTTCACGTTGGTGTTTACTAACACAATGGTTTTGTGGACAGAAGACAATCTTCACACTTCACGTTGGTGTTTACTAACACAATGGTTGGGTGGACAGAAGACAATCTTCACACTTCACGTTGGTGTTTACTAACACAATGGTTTTGTGGACAGAAGACAATCTTCACACTTCACGTTGGTGTTTACTAACACAATGGTTGGGTGGACAGAAGACAATCTTCACACTTCACGTTGGTGTTTACTAACACAATGGTTGGGTGGACAGAAGACAATCTTCACACTTCACGTTGGTGTTTACTAACACAATGGTTGGGTGGACAGAAGACAATCTTCACACTTCACGTTGGTGTTTACTAACACAATGGTTGGGTGGACAGAAGACAATCTTCACACTTGACACATCTCCTTGACAGTTTTAGTAATAGATTCGCACATTTATCGGTTTTATTTTTTACTTATTTCTTCTGGTGCTTGGTAATATTTGTTGTCAGTAATCCCTGTGTATGGATGTTTACCTGTTCTAACCGAGATTTCGTATACATTATACCTTTATTAGTCATAGTTTTGTGATAGTCATGCCAATTGATACAATGTTATTGTTAACTAATCCGTGATGTGTAGATAAAACCTTATCTCGTTTAGTTTACTGTACTGATAGTATACCGACTTAAAATACATTATTACAGTATTCCTAGTTCTTTGGTTAATTTCAACTGTTTTAAATACAATTTTTTATTTTTTTCTGGATTTCAACTTTTTTTATATGAATTACGATTATAATTTTAAAAAATGTTCATGAATTGCTATTGATAACTAAAAATTACAACATAAGACAGCTTCTTTAAACATTTACATCCATATATCCTATAGAAAGTTTTTCATTTAAGACAAATTTAGCCTCATACGCCCATCCGTAAACCTTTTTTTCACTACTATATCAATTTTAATTGTAATGAAACTAAAGCCCTATAATGATAACATATATACACCACAAATGTATGAACTGAGTTCATTAATAAGAGCACTATAGCTTTCAGCCAAGCATTCCTGATATTCATCGTAATGTATTGCGGCCTCAGAGGTATGGGTCCATCGTTAAGTATTGCGATTTGTTAAACATCAGGCTCCAGTATATTAAGACGTGTATCAATGTATTCTAGTGGATTCTCTAAAACACAAATCGTGTTGGTCTAAATGGGCCTATAAAATGGCCAGAAATGCAACTCTGCGATTTCTGTCAGTTAACCTGAAATTTTTGAATAAAATTATCACTAAAATTATGCTCCACACCACACAAGGATTATTAATAAAGATTATAATATATAATCATATAATAGATAGTACAAATTATAAAGTTTCTTGCATTCAAAAATCGCAAGAGTTGAATTAATGATTGTCAGATTATTATACTGATTAATAATAAGCTTACCAGAGTTACAGAAATATTTCTAATAAGTAAACAATGAATGGGTCAACCCAAAGATGTAACCGTAAAAAATGGAAAAAAATAAAAATAAAGAAAAATAGGGTTTGTGAATTTAAAATGTTATGTTCAGGTTGTTTAAATTAAATACTGACCTTAGCGGACAAACATTTCCACTGCAAATTTTTATCACTGTCCTAACTGTCATACATAAATAAAAATAATTGCACAGATACATTTAACATGTGATTAAAGAGGAACTTTCTACGGTCGGAGCCCAAACTGCTGCGGTTTGCAGGTGTAGACATGTACTATGTACACACGTGCAGGTCTATTGATTACCTAGTGCAACTACGAATGCTAATGTTGAGAGCTTCGCGGGAAAGCGGAGCAAATGGATTGGGAAAGAGTTGGGCAAACATGTAGAATGGTGCAGCATATAGACTAGCACACCTCATGTCCTCACTGCTCTGCCCCGGGGTCGGTGAGGCGAACACCTAGGGCTACAAGGACGGAGGAGCGCCCCGGTTGGTGAAAAGACCCGAGGGGCGCTTCTGATCCGTGACGAAGCTGAAGGTGCCATCGCGATCTGCGATGAAACCCCAAGGGAGCTCCCGATTGACACTTCCATCGGTGACGAAACCCGAAAACTGAAAATACCGGTAATGTGTGAATGATTTTTAAGTGACTTTTTGGCAGAAAATTGTAAATAGTATAAACTATAACTGATAATTCTAATAAAAAGTTGAAAACAATGAATTTATTGGTCTTCAAAATTTCTCATGATTACAGAAGCTGAACTCGCCTACCGCTCGAAGGGGGCTTCGGCTCCATACCCCTTTACGGGTTCCCCGAAGCCATTTTAGTCTCAAGCGTTAAACAAAGTACAGATCAAAGTTTAAAATTGGTCTTAGGGCTAAGCGGCTAGAGATACGCTCAAATGTTGAAAGTTTCAATTGTTGTTAGTTTCAAAGTATGTTTTTTTTTTTTTTTTTAGCGAATTTCCCATAGGGAATAAGCTATTACCGTAGGTCTCATGGTAAGACTTAAGCCCGGGACCATGTTACTTTTTCGTTTTTATGTGCCCAGAGACCAAAAATAATAGTCATTGAAATTTATATATATATATATATATATATATATATATATATATATATATATATATATATATATATATATATATATATATATATATATGTGTGTGTCCCTAGGCACGATAACTCTCGTAAAAACGGTCCGATCGACACCAAATTTGGTAGAGATGTGTAATCCAACGTTTATTCGGATGAGTTCGTAAACCAGACATATCGACCTACCGGAAGAGGTAGTTTTGGGGGGTTTTGCACTCCAAAATGGGGTTTTTTGCATTTTTCATATGTAAATATTAAAAATTTTAAATTTTTATTTTAACCATTGGATTTAGCTCAAAAAACACACAATTTAGTATTTTGAAGCTTTGCTCTATCTCCATTGGTTACCGAGATATTAAAAAGTCTAAAGACAGTACATTGTATTTTGGTTCTCCAATGTTAATCTTATGGAGAACTTTGATGTGTTAATATTTCACTCATTAACCAATATTTTTCGATGAAACTTGGAATTCAGCTTCATTAGGT
This sequence comes from Neoaliturus tenellus, assembly GCA_030545055.2. Taxonomy (NCBI): domain Eukaryota; kingdom Metazoa; phylum Arthropoda; class Insecta; order Hemiptera; family Cicadellidae; genus Neoaliturus; species Neoaliturus tenellus. The sequence goes on from CM061535.1 coordinate 79,693,125, forward strand.
TGAGATTCATCCATTTATGGTAAAAAATCTTGGTTTTTGTGCTTATCATGGCAGCAAACCTGCATACTCTTTTCCCATGTTAATCATATGGAGAATAGGCAAACTTCTTTAGCAATAGACAGATATTGATGAAACTTACTAAATGGCTTCATATGGTCAAAATAATTTTTTTTATGATAAAAACCTAATTTTAGTGTTCCCCATGGGAGCATACCTGCATACTCTCCCTATATTTATCATAAGGAGAATAGACATTTATTTTCCTATTTATGAGCATGTGATTTTATTTGGTTTCACAGTTTTATGTGGTAAAAATTAATATTACTAATTTGGAAATTCGCTGAGTACGCAGGTCTGCTGCGACGGTTTTTTTTTCTTTTAAGACACAGTTTCTTTCATATTAAAACCCGTTTGAAATAAGAAACTCGAAGTAGGAAAACACTAATAAAAAAGAATCAAATAATTGAAGTACGAAACAAACTGAAAAGTCCTTTAAAGCATAATAAATTAAACTTTATAATGGGGGAGAAGCCACCCCCCCCCCAAATTGTAGAGCGTCTAAATTAAAATATTATATTGGAAAAATATCTATCTCTCTAGCAGTAAATTTACCAGGTTAAAGGAAATTAAAAACACTAAACATGAAAAATTTTTAAGAATTTCGTGTTTTTACAAATTTTTGGACTAAACTCTGATAGATATTGACCAATCTCTGGTACTGCTACTATGGTAAGACCTAGTTGAGGTCATAATAAGTACTAAATTTCGTACATCCATAAGCCATAATAGTAAAAAAAATATTAAAATGATTTTGAATGAATTTTTTAAGTACACCCCTTTTTAAGAGTGTGAAATTATAACCACTATAAATGAAAAAAAGTTAAAGATTTTGTGTCATAATAAATTTAAAATAAATAATAAATAAAAATTTATGATTTTTTAGGGCTAATCCTAGCTTGAAATTGGCCAATGGCTGCTACTATATGGTAAGATCTAGATGAGTTATATGTATTAATGTATATGTATTAATGTATATGTAATAATATGTACTAGAGTTTATACATCTGTGAGTCATAGTAAATAAAAATTATTTTAAAATACCAAAATTTTTTAAGAATATTGAAACTTTGAAATTACACCCCCTTTTTAAGGGTAAAGGGGGTGGGTGTCATTACGAGAAGAGTCAGTCATCTGTGTTACAGCATACTTGAAAAACGACATACAGCCTATACTAGCTCTTCATGTCCCTACCAATCAATCTCATCGTAATTAATTTTTTAACTTATAAACATATTTTGCCAAGTTAATAAATAATTAAATTAATTATTTTTATTATTCTTTCTTTTACTCTTTTAAGGACGACATAATTTTAACGGCTCATGCCTATGAACAGGTATTGCCTATGTAGGCACCACTTCCAGTCAATTTTATTGTTATTATAATAATAAATTGTAAGAGTAATAAATAATAACCTAAATAATTGTATGTTGTTATTATGGAAATAAATGAATTTGAATTTGAGTTTTAATTTGAATTACCGCAAATTATTACCGTAGAGATATTCAGATACTATTCAGAGTAAAAATGATTACAATTGAAAACTCAGCCCTATTATATAGCCTAACTTAAGTTTAATGCAAAGGGGTAGGCTAAGTATAACAGGAGTGTAACTAAATATTATATTCTTCCAAGAAAAAAAAAATAAGGACAAAGTGTGTTTTCAAGTAACAGGCCTTATTTAATTTGTAAATCGGAGAAAAATATTTACTATTTTAAATAACAGTTATTAGTAAAAGTATTGTTTTTATTTCAGTCAAATCCTGCTAATTTGAACCTCAATAGCTAAGAATGCAACTTATCTCGAATTATTTTCAATCTCCTAGAAAAAACTGTCACTGTATATTTAAATTAAGAAAATAAGAATGAGAAAGATGGAAATAGATATTAAATTCTTGGGAGGAAAATGACACGATTGTTTACCCTAGCTTTGTAAAAGAAACAAAAGCTTCTTTTTAATTAAATTAATGAAAAATAGAAACTACTATGTTTCATTATCTAAAATGCATTTTTTTACAGAAACATCTTAAACATATAATTTAAGTTTATGAAAGTAATAGTTTACGATAACTAATTTTCAACGATCATTTAAAAGACCCCTGGTAAAAATTATTAATGTCAATGGCGATGGCTTCATGTTGAAAATGTTTAAATAAATAGTTGAACTATTTAATAACAAAAAACTTGAAAACGATAAAAGTATTTTTATTATATCTTAGTTTTTATTTGCGAACTCGTTTATGCTAACTTCGTTAGTCGGCTAACTAGGTAATTACACAACTAAAACAAGTCACTCATTTGATGTCGAATTCTCTCAATAAAATTTACTAAATTCATTACGCCAAATGCGTGGAATAATTTTAAACTAGTAGTGGAAAAACGCGGGAGCTGGCTCAGTTCAAGGTCACCCGAGCGATGACGTCATCGAGGTCAATGACCTCACCGATGACGTCATCGACGACGTCATCGATGACGCAATCGATGACGTCATCACCAATTACGTCATTCTGTGACGTCACACCCATGACGTTGCAGAAATGACGTGGCGATGACGTCATCACCCCTTACGTCACCAAGATGACGTCATCGATGTCACAAAGGTCAAGGTCACGCTGAAACCTAAAATTTTTAGTCACTTTTGCTGTTTCTCGCACTACGCTCCGAGTTTCAGTCAGGTTTCAATGACCTTGACAACTTGGAGCGAAATTAGACGAGAAACAGCAAAAGTGCCGAGGAAACTCAAAGTTTGCAACGTGACTCTGCCTAAACCGTCATGTGACACCGCTCGAGTGACCTTGAACCGATACAACTCCCGCGTTTCATCATTACTGTAACCGCGATGCGCACCCTACGACAGACACCGAGCGACTGACTGTCCGGCCCTGCGCACTCTAGGTATATGGGAAGTGGTGGGGGAAATTGCGATGACCTTGGGAAACTTGAAAATGTCAAGCCAGGTAGCACTGTTTTGGTGCTACCTTAAATTCACATGTTAAAGTGTGATGACCCTGAGGTTGACTGTGAACCTGGGACTTAGGATTGTCTTTAACAGGTTGACGTTTTTGCCAGAGTTCAAGTGCGGTGACCTTGAACTGGTTAAAATCAAAACTGCACAACACGGATGTGCACCCTACGACAGCCGCCGAGCGACTGACCTCCGGGCCCTGCGTACTCTAGATATATGGGGAAGTGGTGGGGGAAATTTCAAGGTCATTCAAACGGAGTTTTAAAAAAAGTCAAAGAGTAGAAAGACTACTCTTGTGAGTCTATAGCGATTTCATTGATAGTGAGTGCTTCGGTATGCCAAGTTGATCTGTACTGACACGCTCCTAAATAATGTTTGCAAAAACCTGCAAAATGATTATTGCACAATTTGCAGCCAGTTAACTGTTTTAGTTTAAATTCAATGCAACGTTCAGGGCAACAAGTGTACTTATGCCCTCTCATTTGGTACACATGGAATGTCTTTAACTCCGGTTTCGGCTTCTTCCAAGACTTGCACTTACACATGCACTGACCAAAAGCTTCACATGTTCTACAAGCCAGACCATCCACCACATCAATGTCATTCGACCACGAAAAACATTTCTGTTCGCAACAGTAGTTGAGTTGACTCTCCATGTTGCTGCGGTGAAGGTGCGCAATGAAATGATGCTGTGGTCAGTGAGAGTGCACCTTAAATAAACTCATTGGAGTGGGAAAGGTCAAGGTCATTCAAACGGAGTTTTAAAAAAGATGACTAGTCGCCCTCTTCCTCCTCGTCCGTTGTACTTGGAGAGCTGTCAGACGAAGAGCCCCGCGCAGGTGCTCCCCAGATGAAATGTATGTCTATTTGAAAGCGTAGGCCGGGATCTTGTACCATCAACTCCTTTAATCTATTACATACCAATTCCACTTTGTACACATTGTTAATAATCAACACCCAAGGCTTTGGCTGAACATAACGTGTAGTTGAGTCAGCCTCGCAGACAGTTACATCTTCCGGTGATATTGGAATGTATAAATGTGTAAAATCTCGTTGCTGAGGCTGGCTTGAAGTTGAAGGTTCTGTGCCGACCCTGGTTGCATCAAAATTCAAATCCATTCTACATTCAAGAGGTCCAGGGTTCCCGTTGAATACATAGAGTAATTTTTGATACAAGACTTCCACTTCTGTCACATCTTGTAAATGAACGGTCCACCGCAAGGGAAATGCTTCGTCCGTAGTGGAGTCAACTTGAGAAAGAGTCCTGTCCGCCATGGTAGCTAATCAAGGAATGAGGTGAGCTGCAGTCAGTTGTAACATTATCGAAAAGAAGAGGGGGAAAGTTCAAGGTCATTCAAATTGGGTTTTAAAAAAGGAAGGAATGGAGGGGGAAAGTTCAAGGTCATCCAAATTGAGTTTTAAAAAAGGAAAGAAGGTCACTCCCCATCAACCTCGTCGTTGTCTCCTACATCTTTATCCGCATCAGATTCACTGTATGGGTAAATCGGTGACATTGGTGAGTATTGCGGTGAGTGCTGACCGTTGTTGTCCTCCTGCCGCAATGTAACTTGCGACCAATCATAGTTGAAATTCATTTGTATTATGATCCCAGGGTTGTCCCGCAGTATTTCTTTCATCCGTTCGCAAATTGTTTCCAAATAGTGAACACTGTCGATGGATAGTGTCCAACTTTTACTCGTTCCAACATCAGTAATGGAGTCAGCTTGGCTGATGGTGTTGTCCGCCATGGTTGCTTGTCGAACAAGGAATGACGGGTGATGTGATGCTCATGCAGGAACATGGTGAAGTAGTGGGGGAAGTTTCAAGGTCATCCAAACGGAGTTTTAAAAAAAGGAAAACCTACAAAGTAACATTGAAACTTTCCAACTGATGGTGGCGGGCGTTTTCTTCTGCAACCTTGCCTACACATGTGACTATGCCATACAGTATGAAAAGTACAACCATAATAAGGCCGAACAATAAAAGATAGCCGTTGACTATCATAATATTTTCTGAGTGGATCTGCTTTCTTCTTATCGCCCTCTCCTGCATCCTCTTCTCCAACTCGTGGACGAAGTCACAGCATGCGTGAGGACATCTTTCATCTGTCGGTAGGTTTGCCATTGTTGATGTTGTCGGTTTGGCTGTTGAAGATGGAATGAGGTTTCCAATTGTGATGTGTCAAGTACACCAATAGTCAAGTGGTGGGGGTAGCGAAGCAGTGGAGGGGGAAATTTCAAGGTCATTCAAACTGTGTTTTAAAAAAACCTATCTTGTTACTGAGCTCATATGTTAGTAACAAGATAGGTGTTTTTGCTCTTTTACTTCTTTAATATAATGAAAAAATAAACATATTCTACAATGGTTAGAACAAGAAATACAACTGCTAGTCAGCTGAAGTAATCCAAGTTGTCCGGCTCGGTCTTCATGGACGTTGGTGAGGAAGCTGTCGAGGAGTGTCCAGGCTCTTCCTTTGGCTGCCGGGTGTTTCGTATATTGCAAGCGTAGACTTGCACATTTATACGGTAGCCTCTTGCCACCATTAGCTGCAACTCCTTGTACAAATCGTTCAGCTCCTGTTGCGTCTTAATAGTTACCTCCTCATAGCTGGCACAGCTTACGTTCAGAGACATCCTGATGTTGCTAGGTTGGCTGCTGGAGTAGAAATGAAGCCGAGGCACAGCGCTTGGAGGTATATGAAAAAGTGGTGGGGGTGTTTGCATTCAAGCAGGTTTGACTTGTAGCGTGGTGGTGGGGGTAACTGTGAAATGCAAAGGTCAAAGGTCAAGGTCACCCGCAAAGTTTAAAAAAAATGCAACATATCAATATGTGACAAACTTCACATATTGATATGTTGCATTTTTTTTGTCTTTTGTATTTTTTTTGTCTTTTATGGTTTATTTATAAAACATTACAATAACATATGTACAACAGTAAAACTTAAATCTAACACTGCTGCTTGTCGGCGATGTGGATGGTCAACTCGGTGGAATTGCTATCCGTGCAACCGTGGGAAACCAGGTAGAGACAGCCGGGTTGGATGGAGCGCAGATCCTCGTTCTGGAGGAGATGGACGAACCGTTTCGGCAGGTAGACTTGGAACTTGGGCTCATCCCCCGGAGTGAATGGTGCCTCGCTAAGACTGCAGCAGATGGCCTCTCCAACTGTAGTCTCCATCTTCTTCATGGCGTGGATAATGTAGTGCTTCTCGTCTTTAAGTTCGGAACACTTCTTGACGGGTAGTATGGTAGATTTAGAGTGAGCATTGAACTGCTCAACCAAAGTTTGCAGGAACTGGTGAGATGCCATGGTCGAGTTATAGATCGTCTTCTTCGTCTTCTTGCTGGGAGATGTTGTCGTCTCGGAATCTCGAGTAATACTCATGCCAGGTCCCGGTCTGCTCCTCACTTATATAACCCCCGTTACCCCCACCACTCCCCATTTCCCCACTTTGAAGGTAAGATGCGAGTTTATAGGCGTTTTTTAAAGCGCAATGTCTATCTTTTTCATGTTCTGGACTTTTAGTACAAATACAAACATTTTCCATCGTATACTTGTAGTCTTTATCCAATTCCACATCATTAACCGGAATATGAGTAAATTCTTCGATCCATCTCTTCTTTTCCAGTCCTTTTGTGTAAATATCGGTAAACCTGTTTGAAAACTGATTCATGATGTGATACAAGTCCGTGTAACTTGCAAAACCATCATACCAATCGATATGATGGAAATATTTTGAAATCCACCTGTTGGTAGTAGCGGCTTTGCTAGTTAAAGATGAATAAGAACATGGCGGTTTGAACAAAAATGTATATGGAACGCTTGTATTGATGTCGAAAAACACAAGTTCTTTTATGATAAATCTATCATCATTACCCCGAAACGCTTGGAACTCAATTATACCAGGTTTGGACTTTACTTGTTCTTCTTCCTTGTCCATTGCGAAGATCACTCGTCTGCTCATGACGAAGTCCAAAGGTCAACTGATTTCCACACCACGGTAGGTACGACTTTTATACCTGGCCGTACAGTTGTTGGCGCGTTGGTGTATATTTAACGTGGGCACCGTCCCCGGTAGGCCTAACCCCACAAAGTGTTTGATATTGTTTTAAAAATTAACCATTGCTGTGTAGTTGATTGTCATTTAGGTTTCCATCTTTACATTTTCCTTGTTTTCATTTTCATCACTAACACTTGATTCTTCTCCTCCTTCTTCTTCCTCTTCTTTACGTTTTACTGATTTCTTATGTAGTTGAGCGTACTTTTCCAATTGTCTCCACATTTGTACTTCATGAGGAACCCTATTGAATATAGAAGTATCCACAGGCCCGTACAATATAGGTGCGTCTGGTTGTTTGTCCAAAGTGTCTTCCAGATAATCTTTAATAATTGAACTTGAAAACACCAGTTGTCTCAAGTATCTTGTTATTGGTTCAGTTGCACAAGTTAGAATAAAAAACTCTTCTCGATTAAGTTGAATCTTGTTATCATGTCTTGTTGTGTCTCTAAACCGCAACTGATGATCACCACGATGTTTAACAATATCGATTTCCACATTTGAATCCAAAAGGCCTACTCTTGTCTTTCTTCCAAACATGTTACTACTTAAATAGCATTCTAGCAGATGCAAGTGTTTCATAAACGACTCCCAAGCAGTGTCCGTAAACAAAATCATTTTGTGCCCATGAGTTAAAATTACAGTAGGTGAATAATCCGTCGATTTCATAACACCGATTAAAACACTTTTGTCCAAACTTGATGAAATTGGATAAAATATTCGCAAGAATACCTCACTCAATATGTTAGGAGAAATATTATCTTCAATATCCCTTTTCCTCTTCTGTACATTCTTTCTTCTTTTACCTTTTTCCTCAACATTATTACTGGCGTGTAGTTGTCCGCAAGGGTTGTGTTCATCTCCTTCCGGTTGACCTTGAAGATCTAAAAAGTCGGATATCTCCTTCTCAATATCTACTACATTTTCTGGTGTACCACTAGGAGAAGCCATATTGAATACGATGCTACCCATACAACAACAGGCAACAAACTGATGAGGAGTGACCTGAACGCTCTGCTTTTATACTCGCGGAATGCATTGGAATGTGACAAAACCGGTTTTTTACAATACATTTTTAACAATTCCAGTTAAAGGTGTGTATGTTACGATTTTATCATGTAGAATTAAACAGTATGCAGTTGTATTAGCCGGTATAGCCGCGTTGAATTCCATTTCTATTTTTATATCCACACTTGATGATTTTACCGATTCATTTTGTTTAGAACAATCAATTACAACTATAGGGTAACCATCCAAGTATTTTTCTGGTGATAGTAAAGGTGCATTTGTTTTACCGTAATATGAACTTTGGAATCTTGCATACATATCGTACAATATGCTGTACTTTTTATTAGCAAATGACACATTTAAATTATCGTATGGAAAAAATTGTGAATTTAAATAAACTTTAATATTTTTTAAGTTGCAATGATCAAATTGACCTGCATGTTTGGTGATGGTGTCTCTTCTGCCTGTTTGTAAACCAAATATAATATACCTGGCTCGTTCCACATAATTGGATGTTTTAACAGTCCAAGTGTGGCGATCCGTAGCTGGCAAACTGGGATGTTCATGGAATTCCCAACTTCTAAAAGGAATTACAATATCACGATCAGCTTTTAACTTTCTTAATAGTAGCATTCTATGCTCGTCAGCTAATTTAACATGTGGAACTCTCCATACAATTTTGTCTAATGTTAATTTCCATTCTAAAGTTGCATCTGTTGTACCGTCTGGAGCTTTAATAATGTCTTTATCGTTTGAAGATCTCAACAAAACTAATTCTTGTTTAACGTTTAATATTATTTTCCTATAATCTTCAGCAAAACCAAGCAACAAACGTAACGGAATATGAAAATCAAAATTTCCATTTGTATCTGGAGTGATTGTGTCTTTTGCAGGTAAAACCCATCCTGCAGGTTGTATTAAATTGGTTTCATTAGGTGATATAGATGTTAATCCCTTTAAAGTTGTTGCAATACCTACTTTTTTAGTGGAATCAACTGTTACACCTGATATTTCATATCTAATTTCATCAAACAGGAAAGCCATGGGATTATTTATAAATGGAACTGTTGTACCAGTAGTAGTACCGTCCTTTTTAGTAACTTTTCCTTCAATATACAAGTAACTTTCACATGGTAGTGTGTAAATGTCTTGATTTTGTATGGGAATACGAATTTCATCGTTATTGTTTAATTTTGATGAAGTGTAAGGGTTGTGGGTGTGATATTCTTTTTCCCATAGGGTTTCGTCGAATGTTGGACCCTGAGCTATATCCAGTATATCCATTATCGGTTACTTTTAATCCAATTCTCTCTAAGAAACGAATGTTCTCGCGTGTTAACTCCTCCACAGCTGAAGAGCTACTAATGCGGATTCTCGTAGGTTGTTCGCTTTTAAATGTTAAACCCATGATTTTGTATTAAAGTGTCGATTTTAAATGTAATCTAACCGTAATAGGCTCTTCTCGGAAATCTATCAAGTTACCGTCTTGATCCAATACGTTCAACACGATGTCTGAAATGAAAGTGGTGTTCAACGGTAGATATACCAGGTTTTGTGGCTTTTCAACAATTTTAAATCCAGGTGGTACACTGGGGTAAAAAGTATGTATTATATGAGTATTTGCTCCATCTCTGTAAGCTCCTTGTATAATGTTACAAGTTATGTCTATACTATTGACTTTTAATATTGTTACAGTTTGTTTACCGGAATGTATTTTATTTGGTTCTAAAATTGCTCCATCTTTGGGAAATCCTAATAAATCACCAATTGAGTCTGACTTACTGAAATCTATATAATATTTTGAAGTAAGCTCAGCTTTCATTGTATTGTTATTACCCTTTAGTGTTATATTGTCTTTTCCCATTTTATTTTGCAAAAATTCATTAATATGATCAATTTCATAAGAACCTGTGGGTAGAGTGCAAACTTCTAAGTCCGTAAACTTCCCACTGGCATCTTTTCCTTTATAATAATGCAATAAGTTATTTTTACCTTCCGTAACATTGGGAATAGAGTTGTAAGTTGTAAAATCCAACAGTGCTGCCTCCCAAAATCTTCCTTTTTGCAAGCGTAATGCTGGAAAAAGGATACTTCGTAAAGTGGACGATTTTCCTGTTAATGATACCGTATAGGAAGACATCTCAATAGTGACTGATACTTTTAGCTAGGAATTCCAAACATAAATGGCCGCATATTGAAGTATTATCAGGTTGTTCTCTTTTATAGTTGTAATATATGTTTTTAGCTGATTTAAAGTAATGTTCAAGTTCTTTAGGTGGTGGCAAATTTCCAAAACTATCAAAATAATATACATTGCTATTTAGTTTCTTATAACACACCCAATGGGTGCCGGGCCCTTCAGTATTATCCAAATTTACGATTCCAGTCTCATTTTTCCACATTTTCTTTGGTAAACTGTCTTTCATAAATACTCCGCGGAAAAATGGTATTTTTAAACAGGAAATATATTTAAATAATTCAACATTAGTCAACGCTTTATGTGGTATAACCAATTGATTTCTTTTATTTAATATGCACGATACGGTCTTAGGTATAGACCAGCCCCGTTTTTACCATTGACCATATTGTCGGTTTTTTGTTATTTTTCCTCGGAGAACGTCTTTTTAGTCTAATATTACCACCATGTTTCCTCATGGTTGATCCTTTTTTATTCTTACCCCTCCTTTTTCCTCCTCCTACCGCTGTTTTAGCCTTCATACCTGCTGTTACCGCTAAAGCTGCTGCTTTTTCCGCAATACTAGCGTCACTAGACTTTACTCGTTGCCAAGCTATATTCGCTAGCTTTTTATCAGCGATTGACCTATTTTTTGAATCGGTAAACGTGGAATATGCGATATCGTGTTCTTTACAAGCCTGATCTAACTTATTTATGCCTGGATCACCTCTTTCCAGTCGTTTTTTCAATTTAGTTCCTGGTCCGCAATACTGATAACCTCCCGGTATATGAAATTCGTATGGTAAAGCGTCTATTGCTCTATTTACGATAGATCCTACTGGAATACGATTTAAAGCTTTACTTAACAGAGAAACCGCTGTGGACGTAATACCGCCTCCTTTCCTTAGAGTGTCTCGATATGGACTGATGTACTGGAATGTCATTATTGTCCTTTTATAATCGAAATGTACAACTTATGTGTTAACTCTATGACGAGTTGGACATAAATGAGGTCGTTAATTGCGTTCTTATATTATATATCAATATCACCCCAATCTGACGATCTAAACTTTTGCGTATTAGGGTTAATAAAGTATTTTTTAAAAATTTCCTGTTTAATCCAACTACCTCTCGCAGATTCATCATAAATATTATGACCCGATTTTCCCTGAAGAACATCCGGTGTAAAATGATTGTGTAAATCAAATAACGCATTACCTAAAACTTTTACAAGAAAATTAACAGTGACGGCATTATCCACATGTTCAGGGTCTTTAAGGTCTGTTATACGTTTATTATTACAAGTATACACTTTACTATCCTTAAATGATGTTGTGATGGTTTGTCCTACAGTTGCAGCATCATTTGGATCTCTTCTATGATGCAAGTCTTTTATAACTTTATTTTTACATGTAAACCATCTAAAATAATGATCTGGATCTAGATGTACGGTTTGTGATAAAGCAGCTGCATCTCGAGCATTATAACCCAATGCCATATTTGATAACTTTTTATCCATGCAATCCCAAGCATCAATTTTGTATGTTAATAAGTTAAATTTTTCATTACCTTGAACAAATTCATCCCCATGCTTCGATACTACTTGATCTTGTTTTACAAAAGAGGTTGTTTCTTGTTTTAAGGTTTCCATCATTTGACCCACTGTTGCACCATCTGATGGCGCCGGACCATCTTTAACATTTGCTAAACAATTATTAAAGCAATCTATAACCCCTACATCACGTATGATACAATGATCTTTAATATATTTTAGATTTACAGCATCGTTTTCAGTTTTCGGGTAACCTATATCATTAATAACAAATTTATAAAAAGAAAATCCATCTTTTGTCTTTTCAGGTATCAAGGAATGTAAATAGCGTCTATTTACGCTGTCTTTTGCATCTTTAGGGTCATCTACGTTGGATATACGCTTATTGTTAGCACTATACGTTTTCCCATTGAATTTTAACGTATTTTTTAATTCAGATGACAAATAACCTTTGTTTATTGCATCACCGTTTTGATTTGGTTTACCAACGTTGATAATTCTATGATCTTCTGCGTCATATGCGTTATTTTGTAGTCTTAATGTTGGCGATATCTTTTCCTTTAATATTTTTAAATTTATTGCATCGTTTTCATCCGTAGGATCTTTTATGTTTTTTAACCTTTTATTACTCATATCATAATCTCCATCAGGTGTTTGTGGTAAACCAGCACTTCTTTTTAAACTATTCGCGTAATATAACCCATCCGAGGAGTAACATCCGAACTTGTCGACACTCATGATGCAACTGAATAGTATTCTAAGGAGTAACGCATTTTTATGAGATTACCCCACGGTTTCGGAGTTCATCCACTAAAGCCACCCATTCGTTTTCCAATCCAGTATGACCTGCTTCTTTAGCTTCATGTATTAGTTTCATTCTATCCACCAATTTATTGATATTATTGTAATAAATCACATTTGTGTTATATAGTTTCTTCATTAAACCTGTACCTGTAACAGATTTGTTTCTTTTTCTTGGTTCTGGAGCACTTATATCCAAAGTGGATGACACAAACCTTCGTTTTACAGGTTTTCTTGGCATTATTGGCATTGGTTGTCTTCTCGTTGTTGGTATTAACTTGGATACAAATTCTCTATATTTTAAAGACCTAGATCTAAAAACTGGTTGGTCAGCTAAATATTTTCTCCTGTATGCATTGGTGTGTTCCAAAATCTGTTTATATGCTTCCATGTCTTCTTCTTTAACTAACAATTCTAAAGGCTTTTTTTCAAATAATAATTCAAATAATCCTCTTGTGCCCTTATATCTTTGATTACCAACAATAATATTATCATGTTCATCAATGTTTACCGGGCTATTACCAACCATTAAACCTTCTTCTGTTAATCTTACTCCATAACTATGGTAGTTTTTATTAGGATTTATTCCAGCTAACATTTTTATCATGTATTTCCTTCCTAAAGGTCCTTTGTTATGAATGTTTTCACCCAACAAGCTTATGTTTGACGGACCTTCCCTTGCTTCTTCTTCTTTTTCCTCTTCACTAGCAGTTGATACATCTTCATGTCCTCTTTTAGCTTTTACTTCATATAATTCTTTTATACCACTATAGTCTGGTGATTCTAGCTCTCTTTCGGGTTCTCCGCCGGTAAAACCACTATATGTAGAGGATTCCAGGTCTTCATCACTAAAATCTTCTGATTTTACATTTTCTCTTTCAAACTTTGTAATAGGTGCAATTGCATCTCCTTCCAAAACGGGTTTAGCAAATTTTTTGTTTAATTGTTTCAAGGGTTCAGTAATAGGTTTAAAAGTAGATTCAAGAAATTTCTCCCTTTCGCTAATACCTAATTTTAATGCTCTGTTTTTATCCCGAATAGAATCACTAAGTGATTTTATTTCCTTTATTAACTTTTCTTGGTTAACCATGTTTGTAGCAAGACGTGTTGTACAACAATGAATGTTTTACATCATGATCAGTGTATTAGTATAAATTTATCAAATCCTATCCTGTATCGACCATTGTTTAGCGGTTGTTCCTTTATAATTGTTAAAAACCCATACTTTTCACCCCAAGCCTTTCCACACAACTCTTTAAATCGTTCAAATGACATATCTGCACTTACATGGTCATAATATATGTGTTTTAGGTTGGTTTCATCCTGTTTAGATACAATTAACATGTTTGCATTGTCTCTAATGAGCTGTTTTGGTATTTTGCTGTAAGTTTGACCAATATAAATGCTATCTATGTTGTTATGTCGACCCATGGCGAAGTAATTTCTTATTGTATTTTGATTTTCACAAGATACATCGTCAAATATGAATACTGAGAATGGTTTAGCCTCTTGCGGTTGCACGACACTCTTGTTCGCGTTAAATTCAAAATATTTAACTTCAGGCACATTATTGAGTATTTGTTCCAATAACTGATATTTTGGTTGTTGTAGTGACTTTGAAAATACATATAAATTATTAAAACGTAATCCTTTGGGATTTGTAATCAAATTGAATACTACATTTGTTTTTCCACAATTGGAAGGACCGGTAACCAGACAACGCACCGTGTTTGGTAACAAAACACCGTGTTTCCCAGTATTGAATTGAGAACCATCCACTGTGAGTTCATCTATATTATTAATAGTAAAATTGTCTTTTTGCGATATTATCTCCATCCTTTGTAATGGTTCAACCCAAAATCATGCTCTATCATTATATTAGATCCTTTTTAGGTATCCAAGAATCTTCCGTCTTATTAAATCCTAACCATCGTACTTTAACCTTATCCTTTTTTCGTTGCAACACCTTTTCGACTAGATATACATCACCTACTGTTGATTTTAACATTTCATGTCCATAAAACCCTCCTTCTAGCAATTGTCCTTTATTATCTTTTAAAATGTAAGTTTCTGGTATTGTAGGTTGCACCTTAAATACAGTAAATACCTCATTTGTCCAGTTTGGAAGATATCTTTTACTTAATACACCTTTGTATTTGCTTATTCGCACTTTATCACCAACATTAAACCTTTTAGGTTTTAGTTTTTCAACTTTTGGTTTAGTATTCATTTTTATACGTTTTAATATAAGTTTTTCATTTTTATTAGTCACCTGGCTTGGTTTCATACCGATAGTTCTATGAAACTTGTTATTGTAATCGCTTATAAGTTTTGGTAACATATCAATCCATACGTGTGATCCTCTGTTGGAAAACATCTTATACATCGCACCTTTTAAAGTTCTGTTAAATCTTTCAATTATTGATGCTTTTACCTCTGAATTGGTTGAGTAATGGTTAATGTTGTGTTTTTTCATTAAATTTGCAAATTCCTTATTAAAATATTCTTTTCCATCATCAGTTTGTAAATGTTTTATAGTATGTTTGTCTCTTTGTATAGCTGTTTCCATTGCTTTTGTAACACTTTTGCCACTTTTATCTTTTAGTGGTAAAGCATCTGCCATTTTTGAAAAACAATTAATAATAGTCAATATGTATTTAAATCCTCTATTTTGTTTACTGTAAGGAATCATTTCGATTAAATCCGCTTGATATAAATCATTTATTCTTTTTATCACTGTATTTCTTCGCGGAAACTTTCTTCTTGCAGGTTTATGAAGCTCGTTGACAATTTCTTGCTTCAAGTTCTTCATATTGCAGGTTTGAATGTTTCATGTATCACATGTATAATCACAATGAATGTTGTCTTAAATATTCACATCATTTATATAGGTCAAGGTCATCCAAACTTGTGTAAAAAAATGGGGAACACGGCGTTTGACTTGCCGTGTTCCCCATTTTTTTACGGAAGGAGAAAGGAATAAGGTCGAAGTTGTAGAAGGACGAAGAATAGGTTATTAGTCGATAGGGTTTAGAGAGTAGTGGCCAAAAGGAAGAGTGTGAATTTTATCCGGCATAATATGCCTTTTATCATCTCGAGCTGATAGTGCTCTTTTAACTTCAGTGACACTGTAGACCTCATGTTTAAAGTTTCTGATAGTGTTGAACGTTGCAGACATTGTAGAATCTTCAAACAAACAGGTCTTGTAATGGTCAAATGTCACATGTTTCTTCAAGTATGATGTTTTGACTCCTTTAGCTTTCTTCACTGTCGGTATGTCATTTTCCTTATACATCTTGAAGGAATATAGTTTGGACATTAGCGCAACTATTTCCTCCAAAGGCATTCCATTTGCTTCATCTTTAAATTTTCCGATTACTTTTTTATTCTTTTCATTGTAATTCGGATGGTTTTTCGGATAGTCAGAGAAGTCAAAATCGTCTTTGTATGGGAAACTCCTTAGGTCTTCATACATGTCCAAAGTCTTTATCCAGTAGATAAACGCGTCGGTATCCATGTATGCAACTCCAATGTTGTCTCTTCCGTAGTGTTTAACCATTTTTTTGTAATGGAAATCATACATCAGAGTTTTACTTATATCCAAAATCGACATTCCAATGTATAACGGACGATCCATCACTATTGTTGTTTTCTTCATACTGACGGCAACTAGATCTTCGTTTATAATCATGGATGTTCCAAAATTTGGTTTTTGCACTAATTTTTCTAATTTCTTAGGATCACTTACTAATTTTACAATCTTGTGTTTTCTTTTGTTTTCTAAGGTCTTCCCGAAGATGGCATTGTTCATCAATTTGTAAAAGTCCTTTTCAAATGCTGATGTTGCTGCTGCTCTTCTTGTAGTGTTGGAATCAATATATGGTTTTAACCAACAAGACTGGGTGAATTCAATTGCTCTATGAATTCTCACTACACGTAGACCCAATTTAAGAGCTTGTTGAACTACCCAGTAGTGAGCCACATACCGATCTTTATTC
This sequence comes from Neoaliturus tenellus, assembly GCA_030545055.2. Lineage (NCBI taxonomy): Eukaryota > Metazoa > Arthropoda > Insecta > Hemiptera > Cicadellidae > Neoaliturus > Neoaliturus tenellus. Next base: position 79,709,739 of record CM061535.1, read on the forward strand.
TCCAACGTCATCATCAATTTTGGCCATCTTCCTGTCGGTGAAACTTCAGTCTTGGCTAGGAGAGGCAAGTCGTAGTGATGGTCATGAAGGTGCTCCGGATATTCGAAATCACAGTCCAAAATATAGCCTTTTGGACCATTCTTTGGAATCTGTGAGATATCACCGATGGTGGCCGGGTCGATCCATTTGAAGTCAGCGTAGGGAAGCGGATTTGACATTGCCCAACCATAAAGGTTGTTTGCGTCAAAGTAGCCAAGGTAGACCGATGGTTGTCTCTCGTCGAAGCCTGGGATGTACTTGTTGTTAGCTTTGACATGACGTGTTACAGCTTGTGTCAAACCGCCCCGTACACCAGATTCTATCATGAGCACCATATCAATATCTGTTAGAAGCTCCAATCGACAGTTGGTTGACTTTAGCATAGCTTGCCATGCTAATCCTGGAGATGTGTACGAGTGTAGAGGGTCCAGTCCATAGGCGGAGAAGCAGGTGTTTCGAAATTCTTCCATCACATCGCACAGCAGAGTTACGTCCAATTTTATGTAAAAGTCGGAATATTCCCCTAAGGTTTGAATGTTTAGTTGGTTCCAAACATTACAAGCATGATTGTAGTCTTCAACGGTGATTGCACTTTCATTTAACTTGCTATTGAAGGCTTCAATTGGTGGCAGACTGGTTTCTTCAAATTTTTCTGCAGAAGTTATGTAATCATATGGGAACACTCCTTTACGCATTACTAAGTCCAATTTATCTTCAGGTACAATTTTGCTGGTTTCTTTTAGATCTTCTCTTCTTAGGTTCTCAGACAATTTGCTCAGACTAGATGACATAAATCTATAAGAGTCTACGAAGCGAAGTTTAATTTTACCTACTGTTTTTGAGAAACTGATGTACTTCTCCAATGTTTCAGCTAATACTTCGATTTTTCCATCATCTCGTCCTAACTCTGGGATAATGAAGTGGGAGTCATAGCCGCTAAGATTGTGTAACACGACTGGGATAAAGTTTGGCAGTTTGTAATTTATATTGCATGAATTACAAGCAGCTCCTCTGTATAACCCTGTCAGGTGATCGTGATCTCTTACTTTTTGATTTTCTTCACTGAAGCTCTTCTTGCATAAATAACATCTTGTTGCCAAATTGTATTCTTCTTGTTGATTTTGGTTCAAAGGTTCCATAGGTAAAACATTACCGAATAAGCGTTGCACCTTTTCAGTAATGTCATACAACTGGTCTACAAAATACTTAGCGGCTTCTTCCCCACGGTAGAGTATTGGAGTGGATGTTAAGCCATACTCTTGCAACTGTTCTTCAGGCAAAGTGGATTTCACCAATAAGCAAAAACTGTTAGGTTGATGCAATTGATATTTGGTTCTTCTAGTCACCTCACCATCTGGAAGCTCCTGTGGTACTAACGTGGATTCGAAATCAGCGTAGATAACTAGTGGAATCCTGTATTGGTGAACTGTCTTCTTAAACTGGACACATGCTCTAGATGGTGGTGGCAGGCTAATCTTCACTTCATAGTTGTTATTACAAAGCCGCTGGTGTTCCAACAACCATTCCAATCCTCCACGTCTGAATTCCTTGCATGTAAAACAAAAGCATCTCTTGCATATTGTTATCTTACGATTTTGTTTTGACACTTGTCGTACAACCAAAGATTCAAAGTTTTTAATATAAACATAATGTGAAATCTCACCTTTGGTTATCAATAATAAATCGGTATGGTTACTTTGCTCTACTTTTACTACTCGTAGTGGATACACATTGTTTGAATCATCTAAGCCGAACACGTTAACAGAAACACCTGGATTTTGTTTCTCAAATTTAGTAATTTGATCAAGACTCACAGGATACGACATTCCTCGAAAGTTATAGCGGTGTTGAACAGCTTCGTATGCTATGCTAGGTCTAATAGCATTATGTCCCACGTATTTTGCTAACATTGCATACCGGAAACATTCATTGTCCTCATTTTTCACATTGATACATGATTTGGTATCTCGGATTGCCTTTGGTAGAGGGATAAAGCTGCTACCTCTCATACCATATCCATGCTTGTGAACCCTCACATCCATACCTTCAATCGATGATAGCGTCCAGCCAGATCCTCTTCCTTCGTGTTCTTGGAGTTTCATTAGCAGTTCATTCAAACATTCTTCTAGAATTTCGTTAATATCAGATGTGGTTGTAAGGGTTCGGTTTTTAGCAATGAATGCTCTCGGTGAGTTTTCACCATCGGTATTAGTAAACATAGCCTCCAACACCAATCCAAATTTAATAAAGTTCAATCTTGCCAATTCTTCCGTCAATGTTTTTACAACTAGATTTTTAGCTTGGGTTATAAAGTTTTCCAATTCCAATTGCACATTATTAACTTTGAAATGAGTTACAACTGGTCCTGGCAAGGCTGTGGTGCGCAGTTGTCTTATATCTTCCACTTCTTCTGTATCCTCTTCTTCCATATCCTCTTCTTGGGTACGCAGTTGTTTTACATCTTCCACTTTTTCTTCAATTTCAAAAAATTAAGCCCCATGGCATTCTTATGTTACCATCGCTGTAGTCTCCGAAAAGACACAACTATGGACCACTCCAAACTTGTGTTAGTAATGCCTACCCATTAATGTTTACAAAGTACTTTAATATATTTACTGTGTTAAAAAGCATGACTGTTAACATTTGAAAACTTATATATATATATAGGTCAAGGTCACGAAAAAACTTTCAAAAAATTAAGCCCCACACCCCCCCTATGGGGGTGTGGGGCACTTGGGTTGTCATCGCTGTAGCCTCCGAAGAGACCCAACTATGACAACAGGGCAACATCCAATGTCGTCTACCCTTCGCCACGCGAGACTTGTAAACATTTACTGCATTGTCTTTTCAATAGCTAGCAAAGATTCATTTACATAATTTTGAGTTTCCAGAAGGAAACAAACTGAGGACACCCTAGTGGCTTACGTCCTCGTCCGAGTGCAGAGGCTGCCGCAACCTTTTGCATGCCAGCGTACAAACGGACATGCTCCCAAATGCCATCCGCAACCTTTTGCATGCCTGGCAGGAGCCTACCAATAATTAAAAGTGGCTTTACACGGGGGCCTACTCCCGTAACCTATCTTTAATATTTTAAATTTAGCAATGCATTAAATTTTTACAAGTCCTTTGTGGGTCAAGGCCAAACGAACATTAAAAAATTTCGGCCCCCGTACATCCATGGCGAACCACGAATGTTCGGGGGCCTTGGGGACTAAAAACACAAATAGCTAACAAAGATTTATTTACATAATTTTGAGTTTCCAGAAGGGAAACTAACTGAGGACACCCTAGTGGCTTACGTCCTCGTCCGAGTGCAGAGGCCGCCGCAACCTTTTGCATGCCAGCGTACAAACGGACATGCTCCCAAATGCCATCCGCAACCTTTTGCATGCCTGGCAGGAGCCTACCAATAATTAAAAGTGGCTTTACACGGGGGCCTACTCCCGTCCCTGTTTTTACAATTTACTTTGAGCTGTGAAAAATGCTCAAGGGGGAGTGCTAAAACAAGCGTATACACTTTAGATAAATATAACACACTTACAACACAACATTGAGCTCAACGTAGTAAATGCTGGAACAAGCACATACACAATAAACGCATATGACAAACAAGACACACAGAATAAAAGACAGATAAAAGACATAGGGTACAAGTGAAACACTCTCATATAAAACAATTCCCAATACCCAAACGCAAGCGCAATATTATCTTAGAACTAATACAAGTCTTAAAGTTAGAGTAGACTTCGCTAAACAGTGAAGGCGCCTTTCAGTGTTTAGTGAGGCCTATGGCGGTCCGTCCCGATCGTTCACGTTCAACGCGCGGGAGCGGACTGCGAGCTGGCTGTGGCCGGGCCGCCTTATATCCCCACCGGGGCTGCCACGCCCAGGATATCAGGGGTGGGGGAGGGGGGGGCACTTCTCGTCCGGAGCAAAAAACTTTTTGGTCAAGGTCAAAAAATTTTCCGAAAAAAAAGTTCGCGGGGGGGCACTTCTCGTCCGGAGCAAAAAACTTTTTGGTCAAGGTCAAAACATTTTCCGAAAAAAAAAATTCGGGGGGGGAGGGGGAGGGGGAGGGGGTGGGGGAGGGGGTGGGGGAGGGGGGGGGCACTTCTCGTCCGGAGCAAAAAACTTTTTGGTCAAGGTCAAAAAATTTTCCGAAAAAAAAGTTCGCGGGGGGAGGGGGTGGGGGGGGCACTTCTCGTCCGGAGCAAAAAACTTTTTGGTCAAGGTCAAAAAATTTTCCGAAAAAAAAATTCGGGGGGGGGGGGGGGTTGGGAGGGGGAGGGGGTGGGGGAGGTTGTGGGGGAGGGGGTGGGGGAGGGGGTGGGGGAGGGGGGGGCACTTCTCGTCCGGAGCAAAAAACTTTTTGGTCAAGGTCAAAAAATTTTCCGAAAAAAAAGTTCGGGGGGGGAGGGGGTGGGGGGGGGCACTTCTCGTCCGGAGCAAAAAATTTTTGGTCAAGGTCAAAAAATTTTCCGAAAAAAAAGTTCGGGGGGGGGTCACTTCTCGTCCGGAGCAAAAAACTTTTTGGTCAAGGTCAAAAAATTTTCCGAAAAAAAGTTCGGGGGGGGGGGGTGGGGGAGGGGGAGGGGGAGGAGGGGGGGGTCAAGTGGGTCAAGGTCACCCACTACACTTCTACTCTAAGTGTTGGCTATACCCCCTCCACAACCGAGTCCCTAGGCTGCACAACACCGCTCCGCCAGTATGTCTCCGGCTTCCATGCGGTGCACCTCGCTGTTTTCTAACTCTCTATATGTAAGTATTTTTACAAGTCTTGAATCTAGGTCACTACACCTTTACCTCTGGGACGATATCGACTTGTAGTATTTCAGTGTTTTTGACTCAAGGTCATCACACTTTAACTCTAGCACGTCGGTTATCGTACCAGAGGTGCTCACTAACCTAACTTGTAATGTTTAGGGTGGCGTTTTCACGCCACGTAGTATCGCCATGAGTGTCCAGTCCAGATTTTAAGTTAGATTAATTTTACTGTTGTCTTTTCTATTTCCAATTCATTTTGCCAAAGAATGAGATTTCTCTTTATATATCGGTATTTCTTTAGAGTTATTGGAGATTGCAGGGATACAATTAGTTTATTTACACAACTCTTTATCTTGGAGTTAAACAAAACTTCCACTTTGACTTTACTTCCTCGCCCCTCACAGCCTAAGCTGTACACCAATGTTTCTTCTACTGCCAACTCAGCCCGAGAGAACAGCGTGTTGACTGTAGGGCAGCTCATGGTGAAGTGATGCGATACTCCAGCGTACAACCTCACCTTCCCCCACCACTGTGACCTTCCCCCACTCCTGCTGTTACCCCCCTCCACTTTTGCCCTGGCTCATGCGCTACCAACAGTCTCTCAGTATTGTGCGGACTTTTGTGAGGGGAAGCCATGTCGCGAGACACTTTGGGTAAGAAACTTAGCCGTGTTAAGTCTTTATTAGCTGCTCAGTGTCCACCGCTCAAGGTCAAGCGGGTTTCGACTTTAGCTAAGTGGTGTAAACTGTTGCGCGGACACCCTAAGTTTTATACCAAACAGACTAATGTAAGTTTTACTGATGAAGATTTGTTTAGAATATTGGAAGAAATGACTTTTCCTTGCAAAGTTCAGTTAGTTACTCCCATTAATGGCGGTTTAGAGTCTTAGTCTCTCGAGCCAATATAACTAGAGTGCGCGGGGCCGGACAGTCAGTCGCTCGGTGTCTGTCGTAGGGTGCGCATCGCGGTTACAGTAATGATGAAACGCGGGAGTTGTATCGGTTCAAGGTCACTCGAGCGGTGTCACATGACGGTTTAGGCAGAGTCACGTTGCAAACTTTGAGTTTCCTCGGCACTTTTGCTGTTTCTCGTCTAATTTCGCTCCAAGTTGTCAAGGTCATTGAAACCTGACTGAAACTCGGAGCGTAGTGCGAGAAACAGCAAAAGTGACTAAAAATTTTAGGTTTCAGCGTGACCTTGACCTTTGTGACATCGATGACGTCATCTTGGTGACGTAAGGGGTGATGACGTCATCGCCACGTCATTTCTGCAACGTCATGGGTGTGACGTCACAGAATGACGTAATTGGTGATGACGTCATCGATTGCGTCATCGATGACGTCGTCGATGACGTCATCGGTGAGGTCATTGACCTCGATGACGTCATCGCTCGGGTGACCTTGAACTGAGCCAGCTCCCGCGTTTCTCCACTACTTAAACTTAAGCTAATAATTTCAAATGTGTAAAAATATTTCTTTTGAGGAAGGTAAAAATAATTTATTTAGAGCTGATATATTATACTTAGCATACTAATTTTTTTAAACTTTACCTGACTGTTTTTTGAAGAGTGTAACGAATTTCCTCAAAGAAAATAAAAACAAACTATAAGTTCAAAGTATTTTGACTTCCATAGCACATATATCAAACAAAATTTATGAATTTTAGTTTATTTAACTAACATTAATAAATTTTATTTATTTGTTACTAAAAATAAATAAACTTTTTTAAAACTTTTGTAAATAAAAATAATAAACTTTTTTGTTACTTTACTGTATTTTAATGCATTATTATAAACATAAGTATTAAATATTTAACCTTTAAACAAATGTTACTAAAACGTTGTACTAACAAATGTTGTACTAACAAATGTTAGTAAAACTATTTGGTGTTTCCACAAATAATTTTCAATAATAATTTAAATCAGGATTGCGGTAAAGAAAATACTAAAAATATTGAAGTGTCATCTTAATTTATCTTTATTTATCTTTATTTATCATGTTGAGGAAAAATTTTAAGGAGCAATTAATTTAATGTGAATAACGAAATACAATACTATTTGAACACAATAAATAAATAATTTAAACAATTAATAATTCTACGGAAAAATAATAAACATTGCTTATAAACTAGCAGCAACACTAAAATCAATGTAAATAAAGCGCCGTGTAAAAGCTCATGCAATCTGCCTTACTTGTGTGCTTTGCGGGCATTGCATCAATTGTTGCAGGCGTTGTAGCATTGTCCTGGCCTTAAACCTACTCTAAAATAATGCGAGCAATTTACAAACCCATTATTCTCTTACAAATGTCTTAAAACACTTAATAGCGACATGTTGCAATGAAATATCACACCTCATTGTTATAAATCAATAGTTTTCGATTAGTCATTTTTATACTAAAGTTAAGTATAAAAACTGACTTATCGAAAACCATTGATTTAGTTGATTTATAACAATAGGCCTATACCTTAGGCTAACTAAAATGTGTATACTACACTTCAAGTAGGAAAAGTCTAAAAGGGTCTAATCTCCTAATTTAGTTATGTAATTTTATTTGAAAACTGTTGATAATATATTTGCTTTTATGCCTTTGTAGGCTATCTTGATTAGTTTGTCTGCCATGCCATTGTGTTCGTTACATTTTTTAAACAACATTTGTCTGGTTGCGGGTGGATGTTGTTATTCTTATTTTGTCAGCAATTTTTGCAAGTAAATAAACCTATATTGACCTATATTGAATATTTATGTAACAAAGTAAAAATTTAAAGTCTTCAGTGTAACATTTAAATTTGAATATACTAGTAGACTATAGTATGGAAAATTGTCATAAATTTTTTTGTACGAGTAATATATACAAAAGTTTAGGACAAAATGTCATAACTACTAACTCAACTTTTCTAACTCTGAGTACTGGCCTGTGGAGTCGCGGACACTGATGTAAAATAAGTTTTTACAAGAAAGGTTTTCATCTGCGGTTTAAAAAAATACAATAAAACAACCAGAATATATTATGTTTTAATGTTAATGGGTCGGGCATTTAAAACTTTAATGGAAGAGTAGAATGTTAGTGAAATAAACAAAACTAGTTAAGAATAGACTTTAATACCCAAAAAGTTTATTTATTAACTAACTAAACTTAAAATCAGACAAGTTTACAGAAAACATACATTCGGTTGTCGTTATCAACATTCAAAAAACTTTTTTTAAGTAAAAATGTTTATTCTTTTTTCAGGAATAGTTGTTTATACAATAAATATGTATATTTCAATACATACATTATGTATAGATTTTTGTCATTTAAAGTGTTACACTGTGTTAATAATAAGTTTTGAAACTCCCTATGACCTTTCAATGGGTTAAACAAAATTAACCAAATCCAGCATTAAATAAAGGGTGTAAAATTGAAAGTAATTAATAGTTTTTCCACGTCAAACACCACTTACAACATTATTTGATAAGATAAGTTACAATGTTAATTAATTTAACTTACTAGAGGTCCGACGGATTATACAATATTTGTGAATGATAAAGTTTTAAGACATAAAGTTCAATACACAATACATAACAGTAAGTAAGCAATGAGTGATAAAGTGCAACACAATACAATATTTTACAATGCAGAATTCTTTGGTCTAAAAATTGTCAATTAATATGACAATAACAACAACAATAAATTAACGATAACTACAACAAAAAATTAACAATTGCAAGGACGTACATAACAATTTGTTTTTAACTTTTCCCAAGATCGGTAATATTTGATTTGTTTAAAACAGGTTTCTTGTAAAAAAGTTCAAAAGCATACCATTTTATTTTAGACAATAGTTATGTTTACAAACATTTGATATATCCTTTTATAATTATTTATTACCTTAAAGGATTTGTTACAATGTTTTTTCTACGGTTAAATATATTTAAACATCCACCATTTTGGGAATTTCCGAGTAATATTTTTACTCTTCCAGGTTTTTACTTAAGTATTTCTTTGTAAATACCATTAATTTGTTTTATTTAGATTTGTTATTCTTCTTATAATTCCAATTTCAAATATCGGACAGCCTTTCTTCAAGATAAAACAATAACACATACGAATACCTACATATATATATATATATATATATATATATATATATATATATATATATATATATATATATAATATATAATATGTCACGGATTTTACTTGCATTTGTTATGAAATTAAGTTTACGTCGTCTTTTGGAAAATGCTATATTTTGCATTAGATAAACTAAAGCGTGTTATATTGAATGTTATTTTATTGTGTAACACGATAAAAATCAAATAGTTGGTTTGATTCTATTTAAAACCCTGTCCTCGTTTGGGCACCATATCAGATTGGCCACTGTTCCACGATTGACGCTGTGCAGAAGCGCTTCCTTCGGATGGTTGGAGTTCGGCTGGGATGTTGACTGCCGAGAGGTTGAACGCTTGCTGTGTCTTCCTTCATTGGGTAGCAGGCGGACCTTCATTGACCTGGTCTTCTTCTACAAAGCCTTAAATGCGCTAGTCGACTGCCCTGAGATGGTCTGTCAGATCGACCTACACGTGCCACGTGTACTTCGTCTACCAAAGCTTTTCCCCAGGCATCGATATCCCAGGGACTACATTCTCCACAACACCATCCCACACCTTCTGAGAGCTGGAAACAAATACTGTGGTGATGACCACAGTTTTTTGGTGTGACCATTGTTAGATTTAGAAATGTTACTTTAGAGCTTGTTTGTTTTAACGTTGTTTAGGTAATGGGTCGATAAATTCACATCGTATTTATTGTTAGTATTATTATCATCGTTACCCCACTTGTCATTGTTTTTTATTTAAGTGATAGTTGTATTGTTCGTTGTATTCGATCAAATGTATTTATGTTTCAATGATATTTTTGTAAGTTAAGAAGTTGTTAAATTATATATCGTAGTATTATGCCATAGTTACTTATTAAGTTTAAGCTGATCATTCGTTGCATTTTAATCAAATGTATGCATGAATGGAACAATTTCATTGCCTGTTTGTATAGAAGTTTCTTTTTTGTAGCTCTTGTTGTGATATTATATCGATCGTATTAGTTAGTTGGTTACTTAGCCATAAAAAATGTATTGATTTAAAATGGTGTGGTGCCGTAAATAAATAAATAAAATGTTTGATACAAACAATAATTTGTTGTTGTCACGTATCAGAATAATCACGGGGTGGGCCAGAGGTACTTCACCTGAACAGCCCTTGATGACACTTGCAAGAATGGTCGAGTTTTGTGGAAATGTAGGTCAATCGATTCATCGCCATTTGTTAGTGGTAGGGGAGAGTATGGTAATCGTGCGCGGCGGGTAATGGTACACATCGTATTTTTTAATGAATGAATTAAGTTAAACAGCTTCACTATGTGCTGCAGCCTAGCGGGGGCTCAACAACTAATACGCGACCTCGTGTTTTTCGCTATTTAAACTTTTGAGGTTACACTCGTGAGTGAGCGTGGTTTCAGTTAATTTGAGGTTAATTACAATTTTGTGGTTGTTTCACAAATCTCTTTGTTGTTCCAGAATTAAGGGTAACATAGTTTAAATATGTAATCCTTTTTACCATTCCTTGAATCCATAATCTATCTGTATTTAGTTAAATTCAATTAGTTTATCATTTTCATTAGTTTGATAAGTAACACTACACCACACAGGTACACAAATTACGCAACCTTTTGGCTGGACCTGTAATCAGGTCTAGCCATGGCACATCAAAATCACCCCCGATTAACTTTAAATCAAGATTCAACAGAAACAGAATTAGCTGTCTCATCAATTATGCAGGTCAACAATGAAACACACATGGACACTAATAATGGATCCAATATCACCACATTAAACAAAAGAAGTCTTAGCAATACTGACACTTCAGATTTACCCTCCAATGAACAAAAACGGCTACACTCTATATCATCTGTATATAGTGCTGATAACAAAGGGCCTTTTGAGGTAATTGCACTAATGAAAAGAAAAGAAAAATAAGTCCCTTTACAATAGGAAAGTTCCTAAAAACTAATGATAAAATAAGTTCTGTCCGAAGATCTGGACGTAATATTACAATTACGTGCAAGGATTACTTGTCATCCAATGATCTATTATTCTGTAAATCATTAAAGGGCTTTAAAGTATTCATACCGAAATTACGCATTCATTCTGTTGGGGTAGTCTTTGTTGACCCTGAAATATCAGAAGATGAATTTTGTTCGGTTGCAATAAGTGATCATCCCATTGTCAGCACCAGCAGATTGAAAAAAAGAGTTAATCACGTATTGAAAGACACCTACTTCATGAAAGTCACATTTGGGGCAGACAGCTTGCCGAAAGAAATTAAACTAAACCATGTTGTTATGAAGGTAGAGCCTTATATGATACCTGTACGGCAATGCTACAGATGTTTTTCTTATGGACATGTAGCTTCCTCGCCATGTGGAAGTGAACGCATATGTAAAAACTGCAGTAAAAAATATCATGACGGAGATTGTGAAAGCGCATTTAGGTGCATCCACTGCAATGGGGAACATAGCAGCACATCTAAAGACTGTCAAGAGTATATTAGGCAGTCCAATATCAAGCAGTATATGAGCCTGAACAGAGTAGACTATTTTACAGCTAGTCTGGCTTTCCCCGTAACGTACAAAACACTCAGACAGTCGAGGCCTGGTCTAGTCCACCTATCATATTCTGAGATTACAAAATCCGGAATCGATCCAAAAGACCAAATATAATTCCCAGTATTAAGCCAAAGTACACCAACATTTGTTCCTAAGACCACAACTAGTCTTCAGCTTCCGACTTCAAATCTTTATGAACCACTATCAAATTTTGACGAGGGAAAATTAGCCCAAAGTAAAAATTACTACAAGGATAAAAAGATTTGGTAGAACCCTTATAACAGAAATAAACAACAAAGGTTTAACTGTAGAACTAGCCACAAATTTGTTTCAGATCACACCTACAGTTTACCCCATGACAAGCAACTAGAAAGCATTAAATCAAATACAAACAAGCCAATTGGTCAAAATGAGGCCAGCCACAATTTTGATCAGGGCTAAGATAGAGGAGTTAAAATTCACAATCAAAGAAAACCACAATATACAGAACCTTGACTCATTATTCGAACAACACTTGCGGGAATTTTTAGACGACACTGTGTACAATGGCGATACTTCGAGCACTCCAGAAATTAATTCAAATCCAATTGAACAATCTGGAGAAACTCAAAGTAGTTAGTTAAAAATTTATCTTATTACCAAATGACACAAATAACAACATTTAACATTTTTCAATGGAACTCTAGGTCATTGAAGCCAAAATGGCCTGAACTTTTACATTTATTTGAAACAAACAATATACATTTAGGAGTAATTCAAGAAACTTGGTTTTCCAGTAATGACCAGTTGACTAATAAAAATTATAATTTTATGAGACTGGACAGAAAGGATGGATATGGGGGAGTAGCCTTCATTGTCCATAGGTCCTTAGACTGTAGTATCTTAAAAGAATTAAACACCGATTACATACAGTTATTGGGAATCAACATAATTAATTTAAACACTCCATTGACAATATATAATATATATTGTACTAACAAAAATATCCACCAGAATTTTTGGTCCGAACACCTATTCAGTAATGATTGGGAAAACAAAATAATATGTGGCGATATAAATGCCCACCATATGATCTGGAACTGCCCTAAAGCCAATAGTAGGGGTAATGATATTGCAAAACATTATGGGAACTCAATGTTTATTTTACTCAATGATGATACTTACACAACCCCACCCAATTTACATGGTCAACAATCTACAATTGATTTGAGTTTTGTGACACCTACCTAATTTACACAGTAAACTTACAAAGTGGAAGGTGGGCACTGATGCTATGGGCAATAACCACTACCCAATTTTTATTTCATTTGAATTAGAGGTAGCAAACAATAGTTATTCTACTACCTCCACCAGAAGAAATTTCAAAAAAGCCAATTGGTCTTTATATGCAGAATATATTGAAAATAGCATAGATCAAGTAACAGAAATATCTCCAAATGAACAAGTGGACACAATAATAGATGTTATCTCAAACGCTGCTGACAAAGCCATCCCAAATATTAAACCTCAACCTAATATATTAACGAAAAACAATAAGGCATTTCAAACTAAATCATGGTGGAATCCAGAATGTTCAAAGGCTGTTGCACAAAGAAGGTTAGCTTTAAAAACATTCAAACTTAATATGAATCATTATAATTACAACAACTACCATAAAGCTCAATTAAAAGTAAGAGAAGTAATTCAGGTGGCAAAAAAGCAAGGCTGGGCCGAAACTTGTAGAAAAATTGGAAATAAGAAAAATGTGGAACACTCTTGGAAAGTGGTGAATAGCCTTAAGAACTCAAGGAAAATATATGACAATGGAGATACGCAAAAAAATCCTGATCTTGGAGAAAGATTTATGAAGAATATTGTACCTGACTATGCCCCAGATATCAGAGAATTAACTCAACCCATTATGATGAGCAGCAATCATTTACTTGAGCAAGATTTTCAGATTGAGGAATTGATTCAAACATTACAAGATAAACATAAAAATACCGCTCCTGGCTTGGATAATATATCTTATCTTATGTTGAAAAATCTACCAATGAAAGCACTAGAGATTCTACTGAAAATTTACAATAACATTTGGAATAGCAAGATTAATATGCCTGAGGCCTTTAAGCATTTTAGAATAATTCCCCTTCTGAAACCTGGGAAGGATGAAAAAGAAGAAAGGTCATATCGCCCTATATCTTTGATTCCGTGTTTGATGAAGGTGATGAACGCCATGATCAAAAGAAGACTGGAATGGTTTATAGAAAAACATCACTTAGTTCCGGAAACGCAATATGGATTCAGGAAAAACAAAGGGTGTGGTGATTATCTCTTAAGTTTTATGTCAGATGTCTACACGGCCATGGCAAATGAAGAGTACGCCATAGTCACTTTATTAAACATTTCAAATGCATATGATAAAGTATACATACCGCAATTGTTAGGTAAAATGTATACACTCGGAATCCCTAACAAATTTATCCTTCACTGTCAAAAATGGCTCAGGGATAGAAGTCCTTACACTTACTTACCCAAATTACAGCCTTAGTAGGCGTACAAACAGAGGCATCCCCCAGGGGAGTGTATTAAGCCCAATTCTGTTTAGTTTATACATTGCAGATATTAATAGAAACTTACCTACCCAGATCAAATCTCTCCAATTTGCAGATGATGTTGCATTGTACACCTCTCACAAAAAGTACAATAATGCAAAAGAGAATATTCAAGATGCTCTTAATATCATTGAATACAATGCCAAATCCTTATTTTTAGAATTAAACCCAGAAAAAACTAAAACTATGACTATATCAAGACAAAGACTGGTTGGAAGAAACACGGCATGTCCACAAGAATTTTACTTAGACAAGCAAAGTATACCATATGTGAATAAAATTAGTCTGCTATGGGTGACCATCGACAAAAAACTGTCCTTAAAAGATTACATCGAAAATTTATATACTCAAGGTATAAAGGACCTTAACATTATGAAATCATTAGCTTGCGGACGACATGGTACACACCTGGAGTTCATTCTACAGGTATATCACAGTCTAATCAGATCCAAGTTTGACTACTGCTGTTATATTTATGGACATCTATCAAAGAGTGTATTAAATAAGCTATATTTAATACAAAATCAAGCTCTTAGAATAGTTACTCTTTTAAAACAACACCAATAATTGCACTTGAAACTGAATGCTCTACCCTACCACTTAATATTAGAAGACAAATTTTATCTGAGCGAATTGTGTACAAAATACTAACAAACATTACACACCCAGCATATCATAAATTGGCTTATTTAAATCTACTCACCAATATTAATGATTTCTGGAAATTCAAGTCAAAGCCAATGTTTATCACCAGTATCCAGAAAATAGAATGTGAATTAGACATTTGGAATGAAAACTTAGAACAGTGTACAAGACATTTCGACTTTGAAGCCCCACTATATTTACTGAATAGTAAACTACGTTTTATAAAACAACTGGACGAAGGAAATTACACTACAATTAATAGTAATCCGTTGTTTCTGCGAAATGCCTTTTATTCAGATGTCAATGTAAACATAACCTCAAATGACTGTGTATTTGTTTATACTGACGGGTCCAAAACAGACGACGGAGCCGTATGGATATCATCGAAGAATGTTGCGCTTAAATACTGTATAAATAAAATGACTTCAAGTTATACGGCAGAACTGGTAGCCCTTTATAAAGCGGTAGAGCATATCATCTTACTACATGAGGATAATTTTATAATATTCACTGATTCACAAGCAGCTATAACATCCTTAGAAAGTGCCAATTCTGGTTTTGTAAATCAGGGGTTCGCACTAAAGATTATCAAATTGGCCATTGAATCTGACAAACAAATCACGTTTAAGTGGGTCCCAGGGCACTGTGGTATTCGGCAAAACGAGACTGTCGATAAACTAGCCAAGGAAGCAATATCAACAGGAATTAGACTTCCCAATATTCATATTCCAGCAGATGACTTTAAAATTTACAGAAATCAGCAGTATATAAAAAATTTCAATTGCCAAATTAGAGATTTAAATAAAGCTAGGTGGTATAAAAATATACAAAAGGAATTTAGGAAAACCCCTTGGTTTAAAAACGTAAAACTTAGTAGACTTGAAATAACAAACATATGTAGAATAAGATTCGGCCCTGCTAATGTAAACACTACACTATTTAGAATTAAAAAATATTTTACACCGTTATGTATAAATTGTACTGATGGAAAGCACGAAACTTTGGAACACTTGATTATGGAATGTCCTCATTTTTATCATGAGAGGAAAAACCTTTTCAGAAGTGTAACTGAGGCTGGAAACAACTTAAACTGCATGACATCACTTCTTGATCTACTTCAGTCCGAAAAGCTACAGATTTACATAGAAATAAACAAATTCTTTGCGCAAATAGGAAAACACATTTAACACAAAACATGTATGTGATCCTAATATCTGATTTCTTCTATCCGTGGTCGAGTCAATTTTCGGATCAGGAAGTCTGCTAGATAGACCCCTAGCAGTGAAGAATGCCTATACCCAGACCTTCCTTATAATCCAACCCCATCTTAGTTATCCTTGTCTAATGTGACTAACATTCTAAATAAACACTACATATAGAATATATGGCTTACAATAGTCCCCAACCAACTGAATTAAACCAATTACTACATACTATATACTAACAAGTAAAAAGAAACAACCACGAAAATAATTATAATATTGAACCTCGTGGATTCATGGTAAAACACCAAAGCCAACCTCGCGGCAAACTAGAAAAAAAAAACTTGAGGTTATGTAACACCAAAAGGCGAACGTCGTGTGTGTCATGTTATTTTTGCTCCTAAGAAAATAGTAATGTTAGGGCAGATCCATAGGTAACTTAATACTTATTTAGTATTACAATTTATGGGAGTCTTTGCTTTATCGTTTGAACCAATTAATTTATGGTTTCCCTCTTAAGGTAGTGAGAAAATAAAATACTTTCGAATGCGACATCGGTGCTGGTGCCCGTAGGTGCGCACGATTCCCCCCTAAGTAGTTATAGGTAAGAAAAAATTACCCCCTCTTTACATTCTTGTTTACAGATGCTCATAAACAGTTAGTCCTGGAGGCATGCAGACAGCTCAGGTGCAGACACAGCAGGAAATTGGCCTATGTGTGCTAATTTTGCATTAACCCTCGAACAATATTGCAATTTTTAATCAAAGACATTGGTTAAGTGTATAAGCTCAAAGAAATTATTGTTTACCTTTAAAACATTCCATATGTTAACTTAATATTGAATTTTTATTAATGAAACACCTTTATTCTAATTATTTCTACCGAAACGTCCCTGCGCACCATTACCCAACCACATGTACACAATTACCGTATGGGAAGGGAAATCGTGCGCAAATGCATATTGTTATATAATGTTTTGTATTTTATTAATGTTAATATTTATGATAATGATAATTTTTAATAATCATCACCATTAATTACCAAAGAGTTTGACACGTATATTGTTAATTTTTGTCTAACGAATATCCGGGAAAATTTTTTTCCCTTAGGTTCGCACCATTACCCTACTTTTCCCTACTGATTGTGCTTTTGTAACTTAAAAAGCTTCTTACGGAGTAATCGTTGCCAATCCTTTTTAAAATATGTTTTGTTAATACATTATCTTTGTGACGAGTAAACAATTTAATCAATTGACATAAATATCACACGAAAATATGAGAATACAGTGCATACAACTTTATTCAACTTATACTTTTGTTTAGGCCTACATTTTTTATATTCTTTTTACATAAAATCATATTAAATTGCAAATAAAAATACTTCTTGAACCTACAATTTACAGTTTAATATGTTTCATCGAAAACAATGCTAACTGGCAAACTACTGATTGAAGGAGTTTATTAGATGTCTAATTAATAGAAATAAATATCCTCAAAAGCATTGGAAGAAAGCCGTTTCCTAAAAAGGTCAATGCATCCTACAGTGTTAGATATTCAAAGTTTATCTTTTACCTAAAAAAGTATAATTCAGTTTAATTTAATGAGGATTAGAATTATAGTCTATGCTTATGACTATATTTACTTGTATTTAAAACTACACGTAAAAACTGATGAATAGTTAGGCTATTGCAATGCTTTCAAATAATGGAAATTCGGCCGCATCTGGTCAAGTGACCAAAATTTTAAGCAGGCCCGTTGTGTTTTCGTAGCCCCCCCTCCGATGACGTTTTGCTGAAAATTAGATTAGATGTTTAGGAATATTTTACTCTTACTTAACAGTTCTAAAAATTAACTTTATAATTTAGATACAACGGAACATAAATTATTGATTTTTCCATTTCTATAAACGAATATACAGTAATTCGATTTTATGCAAATAATAACACTATTTTATCTTGTTTTTATCAGTCATTAGGTATAGGCTATAGTTACAAATCATACTTGTTAGTACTATTTAATACAATTTTTATTATTTTTATTTTTTACATCAGATTAGGTCCTAGGAAATTATAAATATTAAATTGTAAGTAAAACGAGGAGGACCTATTGAGCACAGTGGTGTCATTCTGTCGGGTACTGTCACGACAGATCGTCACCCATTGCAGCCTGCGTCATGTTGTCACCACGACAGAATGGCACCGCGCCTTCCTTGAGGTTGACGTATCCTATTTTATACAAATGTATATTTAATTGAATAAAGGATTGTCTACTGTCTATTGTCTATTGGTTCCAACCTGTCGGGTACCGCGCCGTCAGATTGTCACCGTTAGCGATAGGCGTCTAGTTGTCACCACGACAGATTGGCACCTGCCCTTCTCGAGGTGACAATCTGTCGGGTAGCGCACAGGACTGATTGTCATCTCTAGGATCGGTGCCAAACTGTCGTGGTGCCAATCTAACGGGGTGACAATCAGACGCGTGTCGCAGGCGCTTGTTTTTAACTTCTGGCATTATGTTCTAATAATTAATACCGTAAATTTAATATATAATAATCTTCTGTAATGCATTTTCAATTTAATACCTATCAAATTTTATTTTAACTCTCTGTGGGCCATCCCAAATTTTTTAAGGTTCCCATTTTGGATTTCAGGGAATTTTCTAGTAGGGTTGCCAAAGGACTGCCCCAAAAATCATTTTATTTTTCCCGACTAATTGAACTCCAATATATTTGCCGTGGCGTGCAAAGTGGACGCCACAGGCCAGCGTATTAGCGCTAATGAAGTCGGAGATAGCGTAACGACCGACCGTCGATCCGTCCACTCCAGGGCTCCTCCTCTAGGTGAG
This sequence comes from Neoaliturus tenellus, assembly GCA_030545055.2. NCBI lineage: Eukaryota > Metazoa > Arthropoda > Insecta > Hemiptera > Cicadellidae > Neoaliturus > Neoaliturus tenellus. Next base: position 79,728,467 of record CM061535.1, read on the forward strand.
TGACGTGTTTACTGCTAAGGCTATTTAAAGTTTTTGTAAATAATAAAATTTGCCATAGGGAATACGCTAAGGTACTTTCCATGGTAAGACATTCATTTTAAACTATAATCTTGTCACTATTGTCACATGGCAGAAAATCAATATCCTCTTTCCCATGGTGTTTATTTGGAAGGTTAAAAAATACCAAATCCTGTTGGAAATTCGCTGAGTACGCAGGTCTGCTGTGACGGGGTTATTGTTAATATTGTTGTGGCAACTCAATTTCATTTTGATTTGGAGCAGTAATTTGAATAAATCACACGAATCACTGCACATTTCCTTATAACCTTATTATACCGTTACTTCGTCATTGACCGGCGTGAAATCCGGACAGACTGAGTCAACTTTTTAAAACTGTGCAAACTACTTATTTATTAGCGGTGGTGGATGGTCTAGCTCATGATCCATCAAAGAATTCCTCAACGTCATACAATGGTCTATTGATCAGCCTATTGTGCACCATTTCCTTGAAATGTTTTTCCTCAGCTTGTCGGATTTCCAAAGGCAGGGCATTGTACAATTTCTTGCACAGGTGGGAAAACTCTTCTGAGATTTGGATAATCTAAACCTAGGGACATCCAGATCATTTTCTCTCCTAGTATGATGTTGGTGAGTACAATTCCTAGTGGTAAAGAGGCCAATATTTCCTTTTATAGACCAGAGAGTCATACACGTACTGACTGAAAATAGTGAGAATTTGCAGTCTGGTAAATATGGGTTTACAATGGTCGACTGCACCTGCTGATGCCAGTAACCTTACAGCCTTCTTACACACATCATCAGAAATCATGTGATATTCCTGTCTTCTCACTGGTATATGTTTGGTATAAAATTGTGTTGAATGCGGATCAGCATTCAGTCCTAATACAGCAAATAAGTGAGGAAGAAAGGAATTCAACTAGGGATATAAATAAATGTTTAGCTCATGAAGTTGAAAGACTTAACCTAATTGTAGAACTATTAAATGAAGATCTGCAAAAGGCTTTGGATGAAATTAAAACTTTGAAAACTAGTAATTGTCAGCTAGAGCAAATTGTAGTAAAACGAGAAGAGGAGATTGTTATGATTAAAAATAAAATAGATAAAGGACAGGAAACACTGAGTTGTATTAGGTATAGTCATACTATCAATCTGGCCAACAAAACGTTCACAAATGTATCCTGTAGAGATTTCATCTTGCCACTAAGGAACTCTTTCGAAGTTTTGGGAAAAAAGGATGATGACTCGGAAACAGTTAGGCCTGCAAGACAACATAGGCCTAGAACATTTAATGCCATGTCCACTCCAAAGCCAAACTAACAATCGGGTCAAACAAGGAAAATTTGCCAAGGACTAGAAATATCAACTCATCAAGACCCACAAATGTAAATACAAATGAGTGCAAAAAGAAAAAATTGTTTATATTTTCCGATAGTCATGGCAGGGACTTGTTTAAGTTTTGCAATGAAAATCCTAATAAAACAAATCTGTTTGTTCTAGTTCTACTAGTTCTGGCGCGCCTATAAGACATGTTCTTAAAAATGCTCAGGGCATGATTTCTGACCTAACAAAAGAAGACAATGTTTTAATTATTGGTGGTACTAATGATTTTAGCAAAGCCACACCTAACAGCAACAAAGTTGTAAGATCTTTGGAAAACCAGTTCCTTGATTTCTTGGACAATAATTCCCACACTAATGTCACAATTGCACCTTTATTTCATCGCTATGACCTGGACAAGAACAATTACATAAATATACAAGTGAATCATCTAAACAGTAACCTATGAGAAAGGGAGCACCTTAACCTTTTAAATATTGATGAACTCAACCGATATCACTTCAGTCGTCATGGGCTACACTTAAATCTGCGAGGCAAAAAATTTCTAGCCAACAAAATAATGGAAATAGTTACCAATACCGGTAGCCCACAAGTTTCAAAACAATCAAATAGGCCTACTCTACAGCGTCGACAAGAGGATGATTCTATCGTAATTGTGACAGAGCCTTAAGAACTTCGAGTGTCTTCCACGGACCCAACAGCCGAGGTGCAAATCCACAAGTGTAACACTTGTCCTAACTCTGCTGTGTCTCAAAAAAACATTTCTATACTGCCAGTAACCCAGCAGGACTAATCAAGAATTAAAAGTAATAAAGAAATAATTAATTAATTTGAGATTACCTAGATATTAATGTGTTTGGGAATTTTGTTTTTTTTCCAGACGAGGTTCGAGGTTACGTTTACATTACAGACCCAGTCACTTCCACTCAAACCAATAGTAAGATCTGCCCTATTTGTATTTGGTATATGAGTTTAGATTAAGAAATTTGGAAGCTGATTCTTGCATATGAATATATTGATAATAAAATCCTACTTAAAATAATCCATCGAAGTTATGCTTCTCACCTGATAATCCTGTACTCTAGGCTTTAACTACATTGGTTTCTGATTCAATATCTAAATTATATTTATGTTGCCCTACAATTGGCTATATATCTCATGGGTATACATTCTTTTGAAAAAATGGAATTCTATGGAATAATTGGCAAGGAAAATTCTTTGTTCAGATCATACCTCAGTAATCGGCAACAAAAAGTTTTTCCTAATCATAGTTTCTCTGAATTAACTGATGTTAAGTATGGGGTACCACAGGGGTCGGTGCTATGCCTATTCCTCTTCATTATTTTAATGAATGACTTGCATTTAAATGTAAAATCAAATTCCATCCTCTTTGCAGATGATGTAACTTTCTTAGCCACAGGTCAGTCAGTGAACATAATTAATTCTGACTTGACTAGTATAATTGAGCAGGCAAATGACTGGTACAAGGCAAACTTCCTATACATGAATGTAGAAAAGACTCAGCGCATAGACTAGTTGATCCCAGTGATAATGTCAAACTTCTTGGAATTTACATTGATCCTAAACTATCATGGCATGTGCATGTTGGCATGTTGATTTTGTATGTAGAAAGTTAAATAGAATAATTTATTTACTGAAGCATTTAAAGAAATATTTATCAAGAGAGATTTTAAAAGTAGTTTACTTTGGTCTATTTCAAATTGCACTGTCCTATGGCCTGTTATTCTGGGGGGATAGCTCCGATGTAAATAATGTCCTCATTGCCCAAAAAAGGCGATCAGAATCATGACTGACTCTGGGTTTAGAGAACACTGTAAACCTCTATTTGTACAAGAAAAGGTCTTAACAGTTGTTAACTTGTAAATTTTTCACTGCCTGTTGCATGTAAAAAAGAATTTTGATAGTTTTACATTAAATATGCATGTTCACAGCCATAATACGAGGAACTGTAGAGCAATTGCTAGGCCCTATACTAGACTAAGCAAGGTGTTAAATTCTTTTGAAGCTTTGGGAATAAATCTTTTAATAAGATTCCTGTTAAAGCACAGCATGTAACTTATGACTGCTTTAAAAAAGTAATGCTTGTTGAAATGAATGGCTTGTTGATAGACCCTTTTATAATATTGATGAATTTCTTGCCTGTGATATGAGCATGTTAGTGTTTTGAGGATCTGCCAAAATTGCTTAAATTGTGCATGTGATATGATTTAATGGATCTTGTATTTATTGTTTGGTCTTGTAGCTATTTATTGGTCATGTCTTATTTACGGTATATATTGCTTGCATTGTATTATTTATATTTATTTATTTTGCATTTGTTAACTCTGATATTACATGTGTTATGCTATTGTATGAAAGGATCTAGTTATATTATTTATTAATGTAACAATCTGTAATTTTTGACGTGATCTATTGCACATTGTGTCTAATGATCAGTAAAATATCTATCTATCTATCTATAGAATTGTGGTGTGATGCAATCGCGGAGGTTCTCTTGGACGTATCGGGTACAGCGTAACAAAATATCAGTGTTCCAAAGAACTCCTCCCTGTATACCATAAGTACAATTCCACTATTTATTCTGTTAATTTATTTGTTATTAGTTTGTTATTTATTAAGTTATTAGTTGTGTTATAAGTTATGTTTATTTATGTAAGTCTTGGCTATTGCGTATTATCCTACTGTAATGAAGTTATTGAAATTTATTTAATGATTTCTTTGCCATCTTGCATGTATTGTATATTTTGTAATTGGCTGCTTGACGTTGGAAATAAATAAATAAATACATTGGTAAGTCAATAATTCAATAAGTCTTTATTTGGCCAGGTAGCCGATAGAGCCGGTAGAATAAAAACTCCTTCGCAGTACCACTTTTGCAGTGAGTACGGTTTTGTTCACTGGAAATGATGAACATTTTATTCTAAAACGTAATTATCAATGTAACCCCATTAAGAGAGATTAGTCCTATAGGGTAGAACATTTACATTTCATAAAAATACTGCTGTTAAATGTATTATTTTAAAAAGGCTAGTTTCGTATTACCACTTTGAGAGACAGTCAACGAATCAGAATAATGCTAACGTAATCCACCATTTTTCAAAAATCCTGGTCGCCTTATTGGAGGAACGATTATTACCTTTTTACAAAATGGCCGATTTTACAATTTTACCGCGACATATAAAATATTTGTTAGTCACATGAAATACTTCTTTATACCTAATTCTCTTATTTGCAGCTGTTTCTGTAGTTTCGGTTAAAAATTCCCCCCTTAAATTTGTCTATTTTATTTTTTCCCTCTTATTAAGAGTAGATCTGTTCACATACCCCCAGGAAACATTTGGAAAGTGTTTTATTTGTTGATGGTAAATATTTACGTAAATATCTTAAATATTTAAGTAGAAATTATGTATGTTTATATTGAATTTCAGAAAGATGAAGATATTGACATGTATGGTGATCATATTGATATATCGCAGCTGGGACGATAGAGTTGAGGTGAGTTGATACAAAAACATAAAATTGTTCTTTACTATTATTAATTAGACTAATTAATACAACTAATAATTAATTAATTACTATTATTAATTAGGAACTATTAAATATCTTTTACCTAATATTTTGGAACCGGTTTCACAAAAAAGTGCATAAAGTAATTGAATCTCTCAAAACAAAAAATCCACCTAGAATTGATGAGGTACCTTTGGATATTTGTCAAAAAGCAGGAAACATAGTTTCTGACCAATTTTGTTTCATAATAAATCAATCTCTTAGCTCTGGTTATTTCCATATGCATTGTTACATTGGTTATTTGCATCGTTAGCACGTTGTTGTATTGTTACGTTTTTGTTTGTTTCTTGTTTGTTTCACCATCTTGTACTGCTATGTTTTTCTCACTGTTGTAATTATTATGTAAATGGTGTTTGCCGTTGAGAATAAATAAATAAATAAATAAATAAATAAATAAATAAATAAATAAATGCCACTTAAAATTTGCAGAGATCAAACCATTTTTTAAGAAAGGAAATATACATTGCAGTGATGACTATCAGCCATTGGTTGTTACATATTTTTGTTTTTATGTTTGGATTGTTATCATACAAGGTTGTATTGTAAGTATCTCACATTATCTATCTTTAATTGTATGTTACTATGTAAAATTGGCGTGTGCCGTGTATATAGCCAATTTATCAAAAACTTTTTTTATAACATTAATGAATTTTTTAAATGCAAAGAAATAATATTGTAATTTTGCTAAGGAGGCCAATTATTTCTTTTGTATTACTGTCTTGAACATTTCATATTTATATTGTATTCTTCTGGCTAGTTACCACACCACACCAACGTATTTTCAGCCTTTTCTGTATTAACCGGATACTGCATAAGTGTTGTTGAACTTATTAACCAGACAATGTTTTTACTGCCACTGACTCTTGTCCATGCATGTATTTGCCGATGACAAATATATTCATTATTCATATTCATTATTCATTATTCATAGTAAATAAATAAATTGTCAATTTTACCACCTTTTCGAAGGTTTTTGGAAGATTAGTAAGTTTGCATCTTATATCTTTTTTTGAAAGCAATAAATTATTTTCTGAGTAGCGGTTCGGTATTTGTCAAGGTCATTGTACAACTCAGGCAGCTGCAAGTTTTGTAGATGAGGTACTGTAGCTTAGAACTTGTATGGGTCGCAGGCGGAGTAGTGGTTCGGTTTTTGTCAAGGTTGTTGTACAACTCAGGCAGCTGCAAGTTTTGTAGATGAGGTACTGTAGCTTTGAGCTTGTATGGGTCGCAGGCGGAGTAACGGTTCAGTTTTTGTCAAGGTCGTTGTACAACTCAGGCAGCTGCAAGTTTTGTAGATGAGGTACTGTAGCTTTGAGCTTGTATGGGTCGCAGGCGGAGTAACGGTTCGGTTTTTGTCAAGGTCGTTGTACAACTCAGGCAGCTGCAAGTTTTGTAGATGAGGTACTGTAGCTTTGAGCTTGTATGGGTCGCAGGCGGAGTAACGGTTCGGTTTTTGTCAAGGTCGTTGTACAACTCAGGCAGCTGCAAGTTTTGTAGATGAGGTACTGTAGCTTAGAACTTGTATGGGTCGCAGGCGGAGTAACGGTTCAGTTTTTGTCAAGGTCGTTGTACAACTCAGGCAGCTGCAAGTTTTGTAGATGAGGTACTGTAGCTTTGAGCTTGTATGGGTCGCAGGCGGAGTAGTGGTTCGGTTTTTGTCAAGGTTGTTGTACAACTCAGGCAGCTGCAAGTTTTGTAGATGAGGTACTGTAGCTTTGAGCTTGTATGGGTCGCAGGTGTGCAGTATATCAGGTATTGAGTATAGCAGGTGTGTTTTGCGACTTATTTAAGGCTTTGAGTGTGTAGATCTCAAAATATTGTTGGAGAAAGTTATATATATTTTCTGATTCAACTTTGAACTGGTTTTATTCTTATCTTTCTGACCGATGTCACAGAACTATAGTAATCAAAGAAAATGTGAAGTTTACATCAATATGGGCTAAAACATATGGGCTCATATGGGCTTAAAACCGGTTGGGCACAACCTGTGGAGTGACTTAAGGCTCAATTGAGTACCACTGCTGTTTCTGATTTATGTAAATGATTTCCCAAATAACACAAATTAAAACTTACTTTATATGCAGACAACACCACAGAAATCAATAAAACACACGATTTTTACCAGTTACTAGAATCGGTTACCCACTATTTGGAACTGTCTCCGTGGTTTAAGGCGAATGGTTGAAAGTTAAATAATGAAAAAAAAACATACACACACAACATTGTTCATTTCAAACCATCTGAAAATAAAACTAATTATGAATTTAACATTGAGGTATATTGAAATCCTATATTGAAATCACTGATTCCAACAAGTTCTTGGGTCTATAAGTTCAAAACATCAATTAAAATGGAGAGAATATTTACAAACACTTGCAGAGAAAGATATTTTTTAAGAATCGTTGACTTCCTGTAACAATTTATTTCTTGGTAGTGAAGTATATACTAAATGAATGCTACTCGAATGAATCTGACAAAAAAATGGTTCTCTCATAAAAGACAAATTACTTGTAACTAAAAAAAACCTGAAATGAATTTAAGATTTTTAGTTTTACAGTACTACTGTATCAGACTGGTATATACATAGTAAACTTATAAGCTCTAAAAATTAATTGTTTTGTAAGGATATTTTGTACGATATTCTAAAATTTTTCGTTTTTGTATATTCGACAGTCGTTGATTTTTATTACAATTTTCGTAAAATTGATTATATACCGGTACAAGATAGATTAAATTAGATTTTTGGTAAAAAAATGAAAAAACCTACCTAATAAGATCTTTTTTTAATGTTGCATAACCTTCAAGCGGAGTCCCGCTTATGCGAATTAATCGGGACCGGACCCCATTTGGTTCAGCGAGTTTATGAAGAAAGTTGAGTTCATAGGTAGTGCAAGATATTGCCTCGCCAATACTCGAGCCCAATGACGATCGGATCGCTGAAAGCATTTGTTAGCGAAGGAACAGCGTTAAATAGTTTTTCAACAACAATCGAACAATGGAACAATTAGTATTTTTAAGACAAAATGTGTTATCGTAATAGCAGGACTCGATTATTTTTTCTTCTTCCAGGCTAAATCGAGCGTGTGGCCCAAGAACAAGGTGACGCTGTCGGACTCGCTGCTGCCCGCGGTGACGCAGGTGCTCACCTACCTGCTGGACAAGATAGACGAGATGGAAGCTGCCGAGGCCGAGACCGACCCTCCAGAGGTGGTGCAGGTGGTGCTGCTGTCACCACCCGCCACCCCCGCCATCGCCGACCAAGCCGTATCCATCCTCAACGCCACAGCCACCACCGTGAGGACCGTGGTTGTCGACGGCCCTAGCGCCGAGGTAAGCCCAAAACGCGGGCACGTTATTTCTCATGCCGTGGCCACTTTTTCCAACCTGAAGAGAGCTGTAAATCCGCCAGAAATACAGGCAGGTCAGAAAGTGCCAAGGTGACAATGGGCTGCACTCTGGCCATGGCCAAAACTGCCCCCGTTTCCCAGGGACCCGACTGTCAAAGGGTAAATCAGAGCATTTCTGCAGCCATCTTTTACACCTTCTTGCAGCTTACTATAGTGTTTTTCTTTTTATAAAACATATATTCAGATTCCATGTAAACCATGCAATCCAGCATATGTCGTCTTCCCGTTTGTTTTTTTCCTTGAATTTTTATCATATAAACTATCCAAGAGACAATAACACGTACCGGACACACATGCGCTTTGTTAGGAGCCATTTCAATTAGTTTCTTTTTCACCTAAGGTGTCTAGGTAAAATTATCAAACTAGCTCTTTATTAGGTTTAGACAAAAATAAACACACGAACATAATAACCCTCTTCAAAATTAATTATTTACTTCGACATATTAGACTTAAGAATCTATTTCTACACAGATGGTGGTATTAATATGTGGCTGAGTAGTTAAGATGGTTGCCTACCAACTAGGAGACCAGATCCGGGAAATATATTTTATTCAGTAAAAAAATGCACGGGGCAGACGTAGGGTAGGGGAAGAGCTGCGATGGACAGGGGTGGAGAGTGGTGGTGATGGGGGAGTGCTAGGGCCAGGTTTGAGAGGGGGGAGGGGATTCCTAGAGGTCAAAGTCCAAAAGTGCACAACGTTACATTAGGAAAAAAACATTCTCTTTCTCCAGGATCTACTGAAGGAGAAGATTCCCGGTCTGAAGCCGCCGGCGGGGTCGTCGTCCTCAAAGCCGTCGGCCGTCGCGATCGTGCTGGGTCGCCTGAGGGACATTCTGGCACATGAGGCCAAGAGGCAGGGGTTCGCCAAGATCCAGGTACAAAACACAGCAGATTTTGTGGACAATAATGATATCCTATAGAAGAATGCTGAAAAGTCTGGCGAAGGCTCAGTATTTTTAATAACAATCTATTGATTAAATTAAGAAAACAACATTGCAAATTATGTTGGGGTTTTACAAATCTTTGTAGCGTACCAAACTAGCTACCTCTTACAGGGGACGGAAGGAAATATAAGTATAAGTTAATGTCAACGTCAAATTAAAGCTGTCTATTAGTAGAGAACAATGACGCCAACCCGACATTCAAAGGGTGGCCGAGTCAAAAATGGCAGGCGACCAATCTTTGCAACAAAACATTGCAATAACTTCATATTTTTGATTCTGATATATTCAACCTCTTGAGGCTGGATTCGTGGCTAATTTCTCCTGATACAAAAACGTTTAAAATTATGTATGATATTCTATGTTATTACTAATCTTCCATTGCCTCCAATTGGTGTCGTCCTTTGGTCTTAGAAAAAAACAAAGTTCTTCGTGTGTATCATATACCATGCAAAATGCAATATACCCTGCAACATCGATATTTGAGATTTAGTTCGCTTAGGCCCTGTGTCTTACTCTTTGATAATACATACAGTCCTAGCCTAAAATCAGTTCTTTAAACTCCTCCAGATTGATGACAGTATTGTACCTTTCAGGGGTACTCCAGGTCAGTTCTGGACACGCTGGCGAAGAGTTCCCTCGGTACTTCTGAAGAGCAGCTGAAGACCTTGATGGAAATGATGCTGAAGAACAACGATGTAAAGCGAAGAGATTCGATCGCTCAAGCTACTCTGGTCCTAGAGGGGCTCAACAAACCGACCGGTCCTATACAGAAAGCTCTGTCCAACATTCCTCCATTAAAATTCACCTTATAATGAAACATGATTATTTCTTTTGTAATGTGACTAACATATTGAAATAGTTAGATGTAGGTTTTAGTCAATGTCGTTTTCTCTTCTCATTCATTGCAAAATATCACCACTGTCATTAAATATGGCATTTGGCCAGGCTAAGAATTAGCTAAGCATAAGACGTACAGTTGATTGCGTCACTGAGACTGGTTAACATGATTTCAGTGTTAAAATTGAGTTGTGTCATTGTAACAATAAAACAGGAGTTTAATGAAAATATGTTTATATTTCCCATTTCTCTGCAGTCCAAAATTGAAATGTCTCTTAGATATTTTTTTATTTATATTAACCGAAGAAAAACTTAGTTCTTATTAAAAATGCCTGACTGAGAAAATGCCTTGAGGTGGCCACAAAAAATGAGGGAGGCACTTTAAAAACTGTTATTCGCAGACCGAAGAGCAATCTTGAGGTTACCACTAGACAAGTATGGTGTCATAACTCCAGCCAAGGCTTGGGTGCTCCACAGGACATTCATAGGTATAAATGTGACGTCACAACTTGATTATGTCATTACTGTCTCGATAGTTCTAGTGGTAACAGACATACAGCTTAGGCGGGCTTTCCACTCATAGTGGCAACCGCAGTGCTACTGTCTAGTGCCAGACCCCAGCCAGCTAGCTAGTAACCACCTCTTTCGGCGTTTAGTGCGTGTTCCTCCCTTTCTCCAACCACAATACTGTCTAGTGCCAGACCCCATCCAGCTAGTAACCACCTGTCTCCGCGTCTATTTCGTGTTTCTTCCTTTCTAGTTGCAACCATAGTACTGCCTAGTGCCAGGTCCCATCTAGCTAGTGCCCATCTACCTCTCATATACATCTCTCCCATCTACCGCTCTCCGCGTTTAGTGCATGTTTCACTATTTCTGGTTGCAACGACAGTTAACCAGTCTGTCTGCAGTCTGACAAGTACAAGGTCCTACCCAGCTAATAGCCACTTCTCTGTTGTTTCTGTATGTTTTTACAAGTTAGGTGCATTCAGCCAGTATACAAAAAGTTCAAATATACAAATCTTGTAGTCGTATGCCCCCCATGTCTCTGTTATTCACTCTTTCGTTCTCAACAAATTCTATCTCAGCTACTTTTTCTCGTTTAGTAATAACAATAACCTCAGAATAAACAATACCTCAGATAACTGACAAAAACATTCTCTCCTCACATTTTACTAAACAATGTTTAAGAATAGTCATTACATTTAATAATAACAACTAAAGAAGTAAAGCCCACGTGTTACAGCAACGAGGTTAAACTACATAAATATTAGAGATGAATACATGAAAATATATTGTTCCATTTTTGATCACCAACATTTTATCAAGTTTCACAATCCCCCCTCCCCCGGTTTTCCTGGCTGGTAATTATCTCACACTTTACCCTCGTTTCCTTGGTTTCCACTTTTAGCAGTTTTTATTAGTCGCAAAGAGCTTGAAAACCCACAGGTTGCACTTGTAGTAAAAGGTCGATGTTGGATAGTTTGTTTGCAAACCCACTTTTGTTTTATAGTCTTTGATCAAATTATTGAGATTGATTACCATTGAAACGGTTGATTTACAAGAAAAATAAAAGAACAAAACAATAAGCAAACTTTGTTTCGATCCAAAAATAATAAAAATTACAAATAATAATAAAGTTATCTGGTAATTGTACAAGTAAATCCACATCTTACATCGTTCAGTAAAATGATTCAAGAGTACAATTCCATTAAGTCAATAATAAAAATAAAATAAAAAAAATAAAAAAATAAAAAAAAACACTTTGGAATGCGAGTGAAAGCTTACGAGGTCGTCTCGGGGACAAGGGATGAGCAGAGGGAATGAGCTCATCTTGAAAACAAACTAAGCTTTTTGGACTTGCCATTTCAGCGTACCGTCTGAGATTGACATGGTTGCCACAAACAAAATTTACCTATGAGTTTACCGAGCAAACACCCCAAATTATTGTGAATCACTAGTTAATTTAGTAATAAAGTGCAACAAAACAATTCAATTGGCTCATCGTTGAAATTTCCCCATAAACAGAACCATCCTTGTTTCTCCAGTAAGTGGCAGGTTTCTTCCTCCATGTTCTTCAAGACAAAACACTATATCTAAACTGATACAAAATTAACAATTCAGAACCGCACGAGAACCGTACTTTGATAGTTTGTCACCTCAGGATGGTAAACACGACACTGACTACTAAATGGCCAGCATTAGAAGCACTGGACGATTATTTGTTAAACGCAAGATTTTGCAGTTAGACAAAGCTGAAAGCCTGTAAGGCCCTTACGCACTTATACCTGTTGGCCGATAAAATTATAATAGGGTTCTACTCATCTACAGTTCACTCACCATCATCCTATAGGTAAGTGTTGATTTCTCCTACACTAAAAATGGGATAATAGGGAAGGAGGAAACAATTTTTGTCTGTTTTTTTTTTTGCAATTTTTGTCAATTTTGTCACAATTGTAAGTCTGTCCACTTACATTCAGTGATAAAATGTAATTTTCAAAACGTAATTAAAAGTGTCTTCAGCCTTGGCAGAGGCAGTTACACATTTTTAAATCGCAGGAAAGTAGATAAGTTGATAAACACAGCGTAGTAAATAAACATGGAATTGTTTCAATTGTTTTCTGAAACTAAACAAAGTATTACCAAAGAGGACGACAAACTTATTTATAATAAACGACAGTAAAAATTTAGTTGTAACTGAATCCCTGTAAAACTGCAAGACTTTCAATGTCTTTACTAAGCTTAAAGAGACCTCTCGTTCGATTCCCGGAATGGTTTTGCAAGGATTTAAACCGTACTATTCCACTTATGAACCCTTGAACTGAATTCCACATACCAAAAAGGGAACTTATTTGAATTTGAAAGTAATCTTTTCGGTAGGCCTATACATATGTACATATATATTTTTTGTGAATCGGTGTCGTAGTGGTTAAGGCGCCGGACTTCGGGACCATAACAGCGATGTCGTGGGTTCGAATCCTCGTTCTGCCATTGTCTTTTATCAGTACTTTTCACCTTGTACTGAAGCGGCTTACCCCCTTTGTCTAATACGACCCACGCACAGATCAATAGTCTATGTGGACGGGGCAAATTAAGGCAAAAAGATCCCTGCCAAACTCTTTTATGAAAAAGAAAAGAAAAAAGCTATTATTATTGAAAAATTGTTTCCTCCTTCCCTATTATCCTATTTTTAGTTTAGGAGAAATCAACACTTACCTATAGGATGATGGTGAGTGAACTGTAGAAGAGTAGAACCCTATTATAATTTTATCGGCCAACGCAAATTAACGGATCCACTTATATATATATATATATATATATATATATATATATATATATATATATATATATATATATATATATATATATATGATTTTATAATTGAAGTTATTGCTGCAAACCACATTACATATGAAGTTATTGATGCGTCTGACGCCGCAATAAGAGGGCCGCAATATGAGGGTATCTCAGCTATGGATAAACCTCTATTGATGCGTGTGTAACGGTGACGCTCTTAATGGTGCGTCTATTTTTGGACACGCCACGACCATGATTTGAACATTTTGCCAACATGAAAAACTAAAGAACTCAATACTATCTACTAGCTCTAAAATATCTGTAAAAACCCTTGTTGCTGCACACTTCGTCGTGAATCTGAATTTATTATTCTAGTATTATCAGTGACGAGTTTGTTTATGAATGCCCACATACGGCAGTGTAATCGCTGCTACCTAAACCAACAAAACCAGCTAAGTTCATTTACCCAAATTGTTCTTCACCGTAAGAGACCCTCAACAAATAGAAAAGAGACCGAAAGGCACTGATTTTTTATATTTGTTATATAGAAAAGTCACCAAAAAGTAACTGATATGTGTATACAATTGGCAGTAGACACCCTTATATTGGGAGTTGGTAAGTGGATGGAGAAGGCTATACAGGGAAAATATCTTTGAGTAGCGGATAAAGGATATTCTTTACATCCGGAATGTATATCCTTGATGTGGAATTTGTAATAGAAAATCAAGTTAATTTCAGTTATTTTAGCATATCCTGAAGTTGTAAACTAATTGTGCTGCGTCTATGAGAACATCGGATAATCAAGCCTTGCTTGGTACCAAAATAATATATTTAGTTATTTTGCATACAAATCAAATCATAGTTTCAATGAAATTACCTTGCCAGTATTTAATTTTCTTGCTTAGTTGTTATATCCCATTTGAAACTTTCCCACTGTAATAGAGCATTCAAAATTGGCGACAAAAATAAGATTCCGTGATGGTTCTTACGCCGATCTGTCTTACTTGCTCTTTTCTGAGATATATACGTTTCAGTAACGTAACAACTAGACCTATCTAATGAATAAAACACTATCACACTTCTTTATTTATCAAGACTTTAGTTGTATAGTAATAAAGAACATTTTTCAATCGTCCTGGTTAGTAGACTATCTGGACGCCGAGCATTTACTCGGTAAGCTTAAAACAGTCATTTGTAGTTATGACATCAGTCACACATAATACGCAAAATGCCAAACCCACATATGTTTGTTTCTGTTCAAGACAATTTAAGACTAGGTCATTCGCTGTTCAGAAAGTTTTAATATGGGTCTAAACACTATGGTAAACAATTTTAGATTTTACTTGAAGATTATAACGAAATAAGATTTTGCCTAACATAGTAAACCTCTATAACTTATACAAAAACTAAAGTATTTGCAATGTTTGAAGAAAATCGTTAGAGCCGTGTGTGTACTGTTCATACATACCAACATAATTTACTCGTAAAAGTTTAAGAAGATTTATCAAATTTTCCTATATCTTTGAAGAGTGAAATAGCTCTTAAAGTTATATCGTGTGGCAAGCAAAACAAGGGTGGCCAGAAAAACACAGGTGGCCATTTCTTCATGCTTTGAGATAGAAATTTGATACAGCGTCTTGTTCTGTGTCAGTAAAAAAACCAACAAAGGCAAAAAAAAAAAAAAAAAACTCTGAAAGATGGCCTTTCAGTTTTTTGATCAATCAGCTTAATTAATCTAAACCAGATTTGGAATTCCACTTGCTTATCTTTTTAAGACATTCTTTTTGAATAGACCTGTAATTTAACGTATAGAACCATATTTAGTTTTCATTCGTTTTTCGTTTCATATTGTAACTGCTTGACACTGCACCTTTAAAATTATTTCAATAGCATAAAAATCACTTCAACTAGTGTACCAACTCCTTGAAATTGAGTAATTTAGATTGAAAGATAGTAAAAAAATTATTTTATACATATATATACCAATTATAACTTATATTTTACGATTACTGTTATAATGTCACGAAAATTATTACGACAGATTAAAATCAGGTGTGTTACACTTCGTTCATTATAAAACTGTTGGTAAGAATTATAGTTTGTACACTTAACTTTCTAATTTTTGAAAAGAGCTTGGTATTTCGTATTTTTGTGACTAAATATATAGTGGAATAAAGGGCGAAAGGCCCCTTCGAAGGAATATTAGCTGTCATTAGATATATTCCTATTTCACAAATATTAAGAGATGGACAAAGCAGACGTTTTTTGGTCCCCAATCTACTGTTCTTAAAAACAATGTTTTACTATATTACTCACTTCCTTTAAAATTTTTTTACGTGTCGCTGAGTCCCTAATCCTTGAATCCGAGACCTTTAATTTTTAAGCCCACTCCCATGTGAATTGCTCAAAATTTTGCTCTACGTTTTTTAGGTTATGTACATTTTGTTAACCAGTGTAGTCTATCCTCTTAGGTTTAACATAACCTCTTTGTTATAAATAGATAGATGTTCTCACTGGTATTGGTGTACTATGTTTACTCTTTACATAATATGTTAAAATAAAACTCCTTAGTAATGTTCAAGCTGTACTACCTTTCAATACCCTATTCAAAATTCATGTTTGGTCTAAATACAGATTTTTATTTCCCACTACCAATAAAATCGCCTCAATACCTTCCTAAATTACCCATTTTTCTTCACAATCAGATGTAATTTTAATTTAGTCCTTGAAGTTCAGAGTAGATTTAATAGCACTGATGGTCGTGTTGCTTCCTTTAGTTGCCGCTGCAATCATTTCTCTTTACATGGCAAACGTCAAAATAAGAATATATTTCTTTAATCAAACGCAAAACATTGGTATAAGTGTCTTGATATGTTAAACACCTTAATTAATTTCAATGGTTGTGATTGGTTGAATTCTATGTAATGGGAGGACCGGGAAAAATTGGGCGAATTGAAATTAGTTTTTCGTCCGCACATTTATTTTCAACTGGGTATAACCGGGGCCTACGAAAAGTAACGGTATGCGCTGATTGCTAATAGAGAGTTTTTGCGCATATGGTAAATGAAGACGGTAAACGCTAAACGCTATTTAAATAATGACGGATTTAGGTATTTTTTGCTGTTTGAAGGTACAAAAGCTAGTTTAGAAGTGATCAAAAGTAACCATTAGACACAATTCTTACAGTTAAACTATCCTGTGTAACGTAATATACGTAAATTTGCCAACTTAAAAATAGCGTTTAGCGTTTACCGTAAGATTTAACGTATGTTGCAAAAACTCTCTAATATGATGTGCACAAACTGAGAAAAAAGGAAAAAAGAATAAACTTATCGATTAATATATAGATTAGAGATAGAACCTGAACGAAATTCAACAGAAACGTCAATTGACCTGAAATCCATATTTTACGATCCACACAAGATGCAAAAAAGAGGAGGAGAAACATGTTTGCATATTATTATGTATAGTATTATTATGTATTACATAATTATTATATTATGTATTATTATATTATTTGTCAAATACCACTTACCCAAGGATAAGATAATTTCTGTAACCATAGGGTATACAGGATTGAGATGTGGCATGGATGTTCTTCTTTGCTAAAAAATGCTCGCTAAGAAACAGTTTTGGAAAATTCATTAAGGTCTTTGCCCCCACAGGATTAAAAATTTCTATCTACTATTATTAGGAATTACTTAAGGACAATTTTTAGTGCAACTCAAGGAAACAAAGAACCTGAAAAACTGTAGGACCTACGAGGCTCAAAATTGGTATTGTCGTTCCTTTTTGGTCATAGGTTCTGACAAAGAAACGGTTTTGCAAAATCCCGCAGTGTTCCGCCACATAGGACCTCAAAACTATGATCTAATGTTATTCTCATGGCCAATTTTTATTATGAATCAAAAAGATACATCGAATTTGAAAAATGTAGGATTCAAGATGTTGACATTTAGCATGGAAGGCCATTTTGCAAAATTCCTACAGGACTCTGCCCAACATAATTTCAAAATTATTGGGCCAACGGGATTTAAATTTGGCGAGGACCTTTATCATTACTTATAAGGTCTCATTGCTTATATGGTAGTCACTAAAAATTGTTTTGCATAATTTATTCAAAGCTCCGCCCATAAGGACTTTAAATTTTAGAAATAATATTATTATTATGAATTTTTTTTAATTCGAATCAAGGAAACAAAAAATCTGAAAAAGTGAGAACTATAAGTTTAACATTTGGCATGAAGGTCCTCTATGCTCAAAAGTGCTCACCAAGTTAAGGCTTCTGAAAAATTAATTTAAAGCTACACCTCACAGGGATTGAAAATTGCTATACGGGCTACCGGATTCAAATTTGGTAAGATTAGTCTCTAAGGAACGATTTTGCAAATTTATTTTAGGGCTCAACATCACAGGACTTCAAAACTTTGATTTAATGTTATTCTTACAGAAATTTTAATACGATACAAGGAAATAGGAATCTCAAACCTAAGGATTAAGGCATTTTGTATAGACATCTTCTCAGCTCATAGCCTAACAAAAAAAACTCAGATCTCCGCCTCACACAACTTATAAACTACCATTTAGGGTCTAGGGCAGTGAAATTAGGTATGGACAGTTCTATTTGCTCGTATGTACTCACTAATAAAAATCTTTGAAAAATCATGACTTTGGGATTTAATGTTTTTCTTATGGATAATTTTAATACAAATCAAAGAAACAAAGATCCTACAAATCAGCACCTTCAGAATGGCAAACGGCCTTGAAATGTTGCACGGCCCTCTTTGTTCATAAGTGATCACTAGGGATTAGTTGCGACCTTCCAAGAGGGCTCTGCCATATATGCCTTTAAAATTGCTATAGGGCGTAAGGAGGTTGAAAGTTTGAATGAGCGATCCTCTTTCCTCTTAGATGCTCACAAAGAAACGGTTTTTTAAATTCCATTTGGGCTTCACCTCACATAACTTCTAATTTTGAAATAATAGTCTTCTTATGGTCAATTTTAATAATTCAAATCAAATAATTTACAAATCTATGAAACCGACAGGGCTGGAATTTGCATGGACGTTCCTCTTTGCTCATAGGCAGGTGCTCAGTGAGAGCCAGCTATGCAAGGTTCCTTTAGGAGTCCGATCCACAGAACTTTAAAGCTTCAATATAATTCCTAATGAAATGATTTTTTTTGCATCTTATCATCTAAACTTAAATCACAACCGCCGGGCGAAGGCGTGGTGGTTGACAGTTGCAGATTAATATAGAGATTTTATTTAAATTGGAAGATATCTAAAACGCAGTATTTTGTAAAACATTTACAAAACTATTTAGCATTTCAAAAATTCTGATGGACGTTAAAAGATTTTAATTTAATAGTTTTGACATAAATTTTATTAAATCCATTGTCTTAAGATACTAGCTGTAGCCCGTCACGGCTTCGCCCATGATTGAATTTATTTCATAGTTAATAAAATCTTTTTAAAGAGCAACGAAATTTATTTCCTTAAGAATGAATGACATTGAAACAATGAAGTGGTGTGAGTGAAGCTCTGAAGGAATTTCGCAAAGACTGTTCTTAGAGAGAAAAGGTTTCTTAAATATGCCCTGAGAACCTATGAGCAAATAGGAATGAGCAAAAGGAAAACTTACAAAATTATTTCACAGTGAACAACTATATCAGCAAAGAGGAAGGTCCATATCCCATTTCAACCCCGTGCGCTCTTCAGTAATTTTCAAGACCTGTGGGGTGGAGCCCTAAAGAATTTTAAAAACTATATTTGCAAAACCGTTTCCTAGTAAGTAACTATAAGCGAAGAGGAACGTCCGATTCAAATTTAAACCCTGAAAGCCCAAAAGTAATTTTAAAGTCCTGTGGGTCGGAGCCCTAAAAAACTTCGTAAACTGCATTTGCAACACCTTTTGTTAGTGAGCATCCATGAGCAAAGAGAAAAGTCCATGTAAAACATGTCAAATATCAACTCCGGAGGCCCTAACGTAATTCTGAAGTATAGTGGGGCGGAGCCTTAAAGTGCTTAAAAACTATATTTGCAAAACAGTTTCTTAATAAGTATTTATGAGCAATGATAAACGTCCATGCCAAATGTCAACCCCGTGGGTCCTAGAGTAATTTTCAAGACCTGTGGGGTGGAGCCCTAAAGAATTTCAAAAACTATATTAGCAAAACTGTTTATTAGTAAGTAATTATGAGCAAAGAGGAACGTCCGATTCAAATTTAAACCCCGGAGGCCCAAAAGTAATTCTGAAGTCCAGTGGGCGGAGCCCTAAAGCCTCAAAAGCTATATTTGCAAAAAAGTTTCTTAATAAGTATCTACTAGCAAAGATAATCGTCCATGTCAAATTTTAACACCTAGGCTATACAGTAATTTGTCAGCTTCTGTGGGACGGGGCCCTAAAGGAGATGTTCAAAGCACTTTTTTCATTGAGCACCCAAGAGAAAAGAGATCACTACTAATTTCAACAATGCTGGTATCTTAATTTGTACTTAAATTTGGGCATATGGATAACAATTTTAAAGACCAGTGGGGCGGAGCCCTGAAGAAATTTTGCAAAATCGTTTCTTAGTAAGCACCTAATAGGCAAGACGAACCTATGTTCAAATTTTTAAATAAATTCGTATGGTAGTTTCTGAGATTTTGTAATGAGTCAGTCAGTGATTGGGATTTCGATTACATATATAAAATTACTAACTGTTGCCTGTCACGGCTTCGCCCGTGAATGAATTTATTTTATAAGTAATAAAATCTTTTTAAAGAGCAACGAAATATACTTCCTTAAGAATGGACATTTAAACAATAAAGTAGTGTGAGATATGGAGCTCTGAAGGAATTTCGAAAACCTGATTTTAGTGAGAAAAGGTTTCTTAAATAGAAAAGACCCTGAGAATCTATTAGAAAATAGGACTAACAACCATGTCAAATTTCAACCGAGAAGGCCCTACATTTATTATGAAGTCATGTCACGCAGACCCCTTAAGAATATAAAAACTGTACAGTGTGATTGAAAAGTCCCGGATTTGGTATACCAATAATAGCAATAAATATCTACTCTTTTAATATATTGTCACTTTTTTGTCTCTTAAGGGGGATGGCCCACGAGGAGGCAGTCAAAATTCTTAAATATCAGCATAGGTCAAATTTGGTATCAAATTAAAGGTCTCACTGAGCAGAGTACAATGCCGAAAACCAGACTTCAAACGAATGATCGAGACGGAAATGGCAGACAAACAAAGTTTACATTAAAATAATATTTGTAAAACTTTAAAATGCAGTAACTTTCTTAATACTTAACCTTTTGACGTCGGGTCTGTGGGTTATTACTCTAATGCAAAGACGTTTAAAATTAAGTATGATGTGACAAGCGCCAAAGCATATTTCTGTAAGATTTTCAAGTGGGACATACCTTAAAAGTTGTGTAAATTGGAACTTCTTTGGCCTTGTCACGTCATACATAATTTTAAACATCTTTGCATTTGGAGTAATAAGCCATAAATCCGACATCAAAAGGTTGAATATTAAGAAAGTTATTGCATTTTTAAGTTTTACCCGTATGATCTTAATGGAAACTTTGTTGGCCTGCCATTGCCGTCTCGGTCATCTGTTTGAAGTCTACTTTGCGGCATTGTAGTTGGCTAAGTAAGACCTTTAATTTAATACCAATTTCGACCTATGCTGCTATTGAAGAATGTTGACTGATTCCTCGTGGGCCGTCCCCCTTAAGGGATAAAAAAGTGATAATAGGTCAAAAGAGTAGGTATTTATGGCTATTATTGGTATACCAAGTTTAATCACTTCATCTATAATGGTAAAAAATATATTTCACCGTTACGGGACTTTTCAGTATTTGCAAATCTGTTTCCTAGTGAACACCTATTAACAAAACGAAATGTTTACGTTAAATTTAAACCCGTAAAGTATCTATGGTGGTTTTGAGAATTTGTGGGGAGGAGGCCTAAAAGGAAATTTGCATAATCGTTTCTTATTGACCACCTATGAGCAAAGGGGAACGTCCATGTCAAATTTCAAACCTATTGACGCTAGATTAATTTTGAAGTCATGTGGGGTGGAACTCTAAAGAACTTCAAAAACTATATTTACAAAACCATTTTGTAGTGAGCACCTGTTAGCAAAACGGAACATCCACGTTAAATTCATACCCCCTAGGATCTTTCGTAATTTTGAGTTTCCATGGGGCGGAGCGGTGAAGGAAAATTTACAAAATTATTTCACAGTGAACAACTATATGAGCAAAGAGGAACGTCCATATCCCATTTCAACCCCGTGCGCTCTTCAGTAATTTTCAAGACCTGTGGGGTGGAACCCTAAAGAATTTTAAAAACTATATTTGCAAAACCGTTTTGACATAAATTTTATTAAATCCATTGTCTTAAGATACTAGCTGTAGCCCGTCACGGCTTCGCCCATGATTGAATTTATTTCATAGTTAATAAAATCTTTTTAAAGAGCAACGAAATTTATTTCCTTAAGAATGAATGACATTGAAACAATGAAGTGGTGTGAGTGAAGCTCTGAAGGAATTTCGCAAAGACTGTTCTTAGAGAGAAAAGGTTTCTTAAATATGCCCTGAGAACCTATGAGCAAATAGGAATGAGCAAAAGGAAAACTTACAAAATTATTTCACAGTGAACAACTATATCAGCAAAGAGGAAGGTCCATATCCCATTTCAACCCCGTGCGCTCTTCAGTAATTTTCAAGACCTGTGGGGTGGAGCCCTAAAGAATTTTAAAAACTATATTTGCAAAACCGTTTCCTAGTAAGTAACTATAAGCGAAGAGGAACGTCCGATTCAAATTTAAACCCTGAAAGCCCAAAAGTAATTTTAAAGTCCTGTGGGTCGGAGCCCTAAAAAACTTCGTAAACTGCATTTGCAACACCTTTTGTTAGTGAGCATCCATGAGCAAAGAGAAAAGTCCATGTAAAACATGTCAAATATCAACCCAGGAGGCCCTAACGTAATTCTGAAGTATAGTGGGGCGGAGCCTTAAAGTGCTTAAAAACTATATTTGCAAAACAGTTTCTTAATAAGTATTTATGAGCAATGATAAACATCCATGTCAAATTTCAACACGTAAGTTATAGGCTATACAGTAATAATTGTGAGCTTCTGTGGAGCGGAGCTCTAAAGGGGATGTTCAAAGCACTTTTTATTGAGCACCCAAGAGAAAAGAGATCACTCCAAATCTTAACCCCGCAGGTTTCTTAATTTGTGAAATTTCGAAGGCCTGTGGGGTGAATTTTATGGGGCGAATTTCAAAATGTTCAGTTTCAAAGTTCAAAGTTTCAAGTAATCCGTTTGGTAGGTAGTTCCTGAGATTTCGTTATGAGTCAGTCAGTGAGTGGGATTTCGCTTATATAAATAAAATTTGAAATACTTTTTTTGTGAAATACTTTTTTTGTGAAATACGTTTTTCCCGGATACACATAATACTAGTAATGACGAAGATGATAGTTGAGTTAGCTGTAATGCGTGCTGCCAAGGACAAGTTTGGGAGACCGTCCCCTTCTTATCAACAATGAAACACTTTGTTTACACAATTTTATCTAGGGTTTTATCTGGTGTTGCTACTACTTCCAAATCAACTCCTACATGAGCACGTAGTCCAGTCAAAATAGGATCGAGTCGGAAGTAATTCCAGAGGAGCTGAATTTTTCACAGTTGACGGACTAAATAAAGGTGTGCATTTTCCCAAAAGTCTCGAAAAATCCCCCTTGAGGCTTCTGCTCTACGCCTCTTTAAAATGTAAGTTGCAGTATGTTAGAAAATCAAGTACGATTTCGTAAAGAAAAAAGCAATCAAAAAAGCGTCCTTTAATTTTGTTCCCGATCAAATTTGCTAAAAAACCCCGTCATTACAGCTTATTACAAAAAGCTTAAGGTTTTGTGTCAAAATCGACACAAACATTAAAAAGTGAGTTTTTTCTTCACATCATATTAAAACATTCCCATACAGCTCCTTTGGTTGAAGTTGATATGCAAAACCGTACATCTTAAGTTTGTAGAGAATTATTTTAGCTTTACAATGGTATATTTAATCACTATGTTCGGGTTGAGGATAACGAGCCATATTGTATTTTTTTCCAAGGTGACAGTGAAAAAAAACACGTTCTTGGTCCCATTTCAGTACAGACATTATTGAATTTGAATGTCTTCTCCTCTTATTTTTTCTATAAGGATGACTTAGAGGTGGAACTTCAAACATCCATAATTGACCATTAGTAGGCCTACTTCATTTCTTGTAAAATGTGATTTTTTAGCCCCAATGGGGGACGGCCCCCAAGGAGTCACAACAAAATTTCGAGTAAGCATTGGGCAATATGATATCTCATATTAAAGGTCTCACTTACTTAACAGTACACAATTCCGCAATCCCGTCTTCAATCGGATAATCTAGCCAGAAGTAGCAGGCAATGAAAGATTTTGAATTTTGCTGAAATCGTTATAAAAGATTTTAATGAGAAGTTAAATAGCCTGGCATTAACAGTTCGGTAATGCCATAAGTTTCATATAAGATTCAGTGTTTGCTGGTATATTAACTCGATATATTAATTAAATTGGTTTTGTCAACGTTTATCTATAGAAAAATTTACTACGCGCGGTGTAGAAAGGATGTCTGAAAAATTAATCTGATGACGTGTACAAGTTGTATAGGTTGAAATTAAAAACAAACGTCAACAACACTAAAAAATATACTTACCTATATACTGCAAATAATGCAGACGGTTATTATAAGACACGATATTATTTTCAGAACAAGTGTGAATATATTTTTGTGTGTTGTAGACGTTTGTTGTCATTTCTGAACGCGTATCAATGTGTAGCAAATTTCATTATACACATTAAATTTCATTTCTTAATGTGTAGCAACTTATCACGCGAATAAAAAGTGTGTATATGGGTATTTTATTAGTCTTCTGATTTAATACAGCCATGTATAATGACTAATCTCAAACATGATTAGTTACTATAGTGGTAATTACATAAAATTAGAATTTACTTTATACACCAGTTAACTAAGGAAGACTAAAGATTTTTCAAGTTGTCAGTTTCATTTTATCATAAAAATATCAATGTTCCTGCAAATAGTGCTTAATGTTAAAATCAGATTACAGGATTGTACTTTAAGTGAGTTTGTCACAAAAAGAAACAAATATATAGAAATGAGCAATTGGTGCACGGAACCCAAGTATCACTGTATTTGTGTATCTTATGATAAAACTGATAACCCCTAAATCATGTTCCTACAAAAACATGCTATTATAATAGGGATAAACCGATGTGTTTTAGTTATTATTCCGGTACAAAAATAGCATGGCGTATGTGAAAGGTAAAAGATGGCCACAAACCCGAGTTTTATACTACCAAGTAATATATATTTTTATTGAAAAAATTCGTGTATTAAAAAAAAGTTTGTGTAGACATAAAAAAAGTACTTAGTATTTGCAATAGAGGTGATCTTTAACTGTGGAATAATTGTTTGGAATGAAAAATTATGTAGGACAAATGATAAACAAATATGGGGATTCTTCATAAATTTAGATTTTGAGCACACAATGGTTGTCATGATGAAAAGGATAAAGATTAGGCTACTTTAACTCTTTTTTAACAAAAATGTTTGTAGACTTCTCAAATGATATATTGTATGTTATATCTTTGCCTTTCAATTTTTAAAATTCGAATTTGCGGCCCTCAATTTTTAGAACATTCTGTGTTAGTTAAAAATACTTAACTGTAGGTAAAATCTTTTGATGCGTAGGTGGAAGTTTTGATCCGTAAAAAATTTGAGACACCATACGTGATAAACCACTCTTATACATTTTTGTATTGGAACATATTATTTAATTAATGAATTTTTATTTTGTAAACAGCTGTTCTCATATAAACTATTGGATTTGTAGAGAATTGCGTTGAGTGAGATTAGCAAACGAGCTAAACTTGATGGCGGGTAATCGTGACGGAGAGTGAGCGTAGCGAACGAGCTAAACCTTTTATTTTGTGACTACATGTTTTGAGACAGCCCATCTTCATGATCAATGTACAAATAATATTCTTACCTATTATTATAGGCCCAAGTACAATTCACGAAAAAGTCCGATGAGAGTCGATGCATTGTTGCCACATTTATTCTAAACACATTTTCATACTGTACTACACATGGTTAACATAACCACAAATGACTGTGTTAAAATTTCCATCGGACTATTTTTGAGGCATCTTACTATAGTAAGTAGTGACAATAGTGGTTCTATTATGAAGTCCAATTATGCTGAATATTTCCTGTCTGACAATCACAGCTACTCGAGCATGGATGACAATTTAGAAATACTGAATTACATGCCCAAGGGAGAACAGCTGAATGTTACAGAAGAATTAAAAATATTCACATTACATAGGGATGGGTCGATTACACTTTTTATCGATTCCAATCCCGAATCTAGCAAATCGATTCCCGATTCTCGATTCCGATTCCATCGATTCCTAACTGCTGCAAACAGGTTAACAAAGTAACTTAATGAATTGTAAAGTCTAAACAAATTATATTTAATTGCAAACAAGAAATACATCCTCAGCACCATGAAATAAAAAATTCATACAGAACTGTTTTGTACATAGTTTGCCACAACCTGACCTAGTTGAAGAGAATTTTAAAACTATAATAGGCCTACATAGCATAAAAGTTAAAAAAAAAATAAACTTGCAATTGGATTACAGAACAATGAGTAAGTTAACTCCATTTAATTTAAATATTGAAATAAAACGTACCAAATTATTAGATCTATTTAGAAAAAATTATGTATTAAAATTACTTTGCGTGCCGGTTACCTATAGTGTTGAATCATCAATGTTACAGTATTCTTCTTTTTTTGTAGGGACAGGAGTTTTTGGTAAGATAATTACATTTTATGGCAATTTTTTAAATACTGATGACATACTCATCTTATGCAAAATAAAAGTGTATAGTTTAACGAAAACAAATATGATACATAAAAAACTTTAAAACAAATAATGATACATAATAGAATAAAATAATAGTAGCCTAATTAACAGTAAAATAATTATTATTTGTCAATGATGTAATAAAGTTTTTTTAAGTCTCTTTATTGTAAACACATTATAACATTAATAAACATATTTTTGTAGTAGTACAACCTTGATTGGCTTTTCTATCAATTGATAAACATTAGACGGAAAAATAAGCCATCATATGTTTTTCTGCCACAATTAGTTCAGGAGATACAGGAGTTTTTATACGGACATTGCTAGGGATCGCGATCGGCCCGGCCATTGATAGGTGTATTTAGGCGCAAACTTTTTTTGCGCCTAATACTAAGAAAATGATAAAACACACAATTTGATAAACACAATAGACTCTGTTGACATTTTAGTACCAGTAGTTTAATTGCTTTTATTCAGTTAGATTTTAACACGTGTTTGTCTGTTTTACTATCAACAGATGTTTTATTTTGCAATTCAATAGACCCTATCAATTGTTCCCATGTTAATCTAATGGACAAAAACCAACTTTAGGGGCTTCCTGTGCCCTTCAGAGTACAAATATAAAAATTTAAAACCTTTTTGCAAAACTACGAACTGAGACGAATCTTATGGCATCTCAAACATTGAATTTCGTCAAGAGCTAAGAGAGGAGTAGTGTTTACAAAAAACGTCTTCACATATTATATCTATCTATCTATCTATCTATCTATCTATCCATCTATATCTATAATATTTGAATCAGTTTTTTAAACACTACTCCTCCCTTATTTCTGGACGAAATTTGATGTTTGAGATGTCATAAGATTCGTCTCAAATCTTAGTTTTGCAATAAGGTTTTAGATTTTTTATATTTGTACTCTGAAGAACATGGGAAGGCAAAAAAAGGGCACTACAGTTAAAGTATGTTTTATATATTGATTATACCTCAATATATTTACTAGGCCGAGGCTATGATTCAAATTGACTCCAAACTTCCAGTGACTACCTGCACTCCAAAACGTTTTGTCGACCCTCAGAAGGCTGAAAACATATTTAAGAAATTATTGTCTCTTGTGGTCCGAGCGGCTGATGTCCGTTAATGGGAAAGGGAAATTCCGACGGAAGATGTATTTAAAAAAAAATTCTAGAAATAAAGAATCATAGTGTTGGCTTTGTGTGTTGATAGTGTGATATGGATTCTAAATATTTAAAAAATAAAAAATAAAAAACTACATCAAATAGCTCAAGTCTTTATCTTTCATCAAAATCCCTCACACTTTTATCGGGCAATAAACTTGGAAAATCGGAGCAGGTGAAGCACTGCATGACGTTCTGAGAGCGTCCCTTTTGCCCCCTCTTAAAGAAATCAAGAGAGGTCAAGTGCGATGAACGAGAACGAGGGGGTAATTTAGTCAGGCCATCAGGATTTGTTTGGTTGTTTGTTTATTTGTTTGTTTTTTTGTTTTTGTTTTTGTTTTTGCATTATAAGTTCAAACTGCAATGTTGTCAATCAACTAAGTTTGGGTTGTAACACATTTATGAAAGAAAAATTAGATTAAATTCCCTTGAAAACAAGAAAACTAGGATGCATGAGGCTTTAACGGTGTAGGCCCTATGTACAGCAAAGCTATGAAATCCAGGCAAGGCTTTGTGGACACCCGGTATATGTAGGTACTTACTCTCGTTACTTAGACCAAACAGATTCTAAAAGTATTAAGGCGTTCCAGGGGTTTTAAATATTTACTTGATAACAGTTTTTTAAAGCTGTAAGTTATTAACTAGCCTTAGCACGTGAGCAACTAAACACTGGTGATAGAAAGTATGTAATATAATTTAACTTTATAACATACACTTATTTTTATTATCTCGAAATTTTTCCTTCGTATAACAACTGGTGCACAAAAAATGCATGTGATTGATTTGTATTGATAGAACAGCAATCAATAACGAATTTTTTTGTGCAGTTGATTGAGATCTTAGTAGGCTGTATGGAATAAAGTAACTCGAAATGTGTGCAACTACCATCTGTTATTCGTGGTTTGATATTACGTTTGATTAGTAATTAGATTTTAATTATATTCCATTAATCTAGAATGCTTATTGAGCATATTTTCCCTAATCATGAAAATTTAAATGACATTATAAAATTAAATATGATTGAGGGTTTGTAGTTCAACAAAAATTAATAAATGATTTGGGCACTACACATTTAAATGTTATGTTTGTAATTGATTGATTCAACTTGAACTCATGGCATTGATTTCATTTGTATGCTGATTTTCGCATGCTCTCCTTTCCGCTGGGAGTAACCGTGGACTAAAGCAATATTTTGCTTTTTCATGCGGTTCGACCATCTTTAGGCGTTATGCCTACAACAGATCGTACATCATGTAAATAATCTAATGAACTAATCAAACATATCCATAACCATGAGTGATAAACCAAATACCTTAATCTTGCAGAAATTATGATAAAAATAAAATATGATGTTTCGTAAAAAAAATTACTTTAGTGGATTGCATAAAGATAGGGTGCAACACCACGTTTTACTAAAAGGAGTTAAATTATATGATGATCAGAATTTACAATTAATATCTATCGGAAAAACTTAGAAAAATTAAACGTAATTTAAAGAAATTTTGAAAGAAAATATAGGAAAATGGTACAACAAAATTGAAGACTTCTTTGAAAAGAGATTAAGAAATTCTTATTACATTATGTTAGTTTTAATTATAAAACATTATTTTTAATAATATTATCTAACCATGTGTAAAGATCACTTTTTATGGCAATTTGATCCCAAACAAATAAATATTTCTTAGGAGAACGAAAATAAATGAGTTAGGTAATGTTTTGACAATATTTTCTTAGGAAAAGTTAATGCTTATTTAATACGCTAAGGTTATTGTGATTATTTGCAATGATTTTCTACTTTTTGGGGTTGTCGGATAGGCTAGTTGTTTCCGCCTGAAATCAATAAAAAATTATTCAAATCATAAATTCGATATGCATCATTGAAAAAATATCGGTTGTTCTATTTAAAAAACCATTATGATTAAGTTATGAATTTGGAATATCTTTTAATATACACTCTGTAAATATGTGAAGTTTTGGGTGATTACCGATAACCATTGGATTGGTCGTAATTGATTTATAACTAAACATAAAACTTACTAATATCTTTGAACAACGCGTATGGACTAGTCTCCTATATTAATACGTGAGGGCTGTTTTTTGTGAACAAAACTCCTCCGTTATTTCTGCACCGATTTTAATGTTTGAGGTGTCAAAATGTTTGTCCCAATTCGTAGTTTTGGCCTCTGTCCTCCCCTGAAGCCGCCACTGCTACCGGTGCAGTTAGTTACCTTACCTACAGGCAAAGATAGATGTTTATTATAAATTTCAACCCTGTAGCTCCTTTTTTTTATTTTAGTATACTTTTAGTACTTCCAGTTTTGAAGAATTCGTTGTTTCCTTGATTCCAAATTAAAGTCCTCCATAAAAATAAAAATAACACTCAATTCATATGTTGAAGTTCTTTTGGACAGGATACTGAAGGAAATTTTCAAAAGCATCTCTTAGTGAACACCTGTAATCAAAATTTTCAAGCTAAATTTCAACCCTGTTATTCGTAGGCCCTATAGTTTTGAAGAACTCTGATATGTAATAGAGTGTTATTTGACAAATATACAGTAGAAGATATATTGTAGTGTAAAAGGATTCCAGGGCAATTAAAAATACTTAAGACTATGCCTGCATAGCACTCCTAAAATATGTAGAGTTTGCGTTGTGAATAAATTTAAAATCCCATTTGTTTTTACAGATGGTAGATATCATTACTTTTTATCCGAAATATAACCTCCAGGCTTGATTCAATCAGGGAACATATTGATGGGGTAAATAAAAAAATGTCTATTCCAATAAATATGGGTATATACAAAGCAATATATCCATTTCTGCAGGATGTGTATTTCTATTAATATATTACCCAGTGCCGTCTTTAGGGTTGAACGAGTGGAGTGGCTCCAGGCCTCGTGCTGGGAGGCATTAGTCTCGCAAAACAATAAGCAAGAGTTTTGGTTAAATGAAAATAATATAATAATCATCCGAGCTTGAAATATCTGTCTAATTACTCCCGAAATATGTCAAATCATCAATTGAAAACAGCTACAAACAAGATTATTATTTTTACGAGATAGTAGTGAACAAAAGAAGGCGAATCATGCTCATGCAAAACATCGTTTGATAGCAGCGGCGGGTTGACGAAACCCGGGCCTCACGCTTACCGAGCCGGTAGTGAGTCATGCTTGCTCACGTGCCCCTGACGCCATTCATAAACCTTAATTGACAAAAAGAGAATAAACATGATACGGTACGAACATTTCACAAAGCGATGGTACGAAAATAAGATGCAATAAATATTCAAGAAGATTTTTTTAAAATTATTTGATCAGTACTTTGCTAAAGAACTTTCGTGGAGAGTATTTAAGTTGTCCACGTTGGATTTGAAATACTGAAAAAATACTAATGTGTGCAAATAACATTAATGTTTTGTAGCAACATGTGCTTTATAACTGATTATCCACACTTATTTAATACACTACGGGTTTTGTGTAATCGGAACTCCTACTTTAATTTTAAACCGATTTTCAATTTTGTTGTCGTTTGATAAGGCTTAATCTGTAATCGTTTAAAAAAATGATGAGAATGCGATTTAAAACAAAGACACTAACTAAAAATTTTCCATTAGAATACCATTGCAATTCAGTTGAGCATTTTAAACCTCTTTAAGAATATAGTTTTGGGTATATACTGATTATCACAATATTGATTTAGTCGGGGGTAATTGATTCAAAACCATACGTAGCTTATATCAATGATTGTTATAGTCCAAATTAAATTCCTTGATTTCGAGCAACAATTGCACTAGTTACCTAATATAAAAAACAACAACAACAAAACTCGAGTATTTTCATTCTAGTTTATTTATTTCCTATCGGACAAAATATTCTCTATTTTACATTATTAGGTCGATAGTAACTTCAAGAATAAACTTAATTGTTATTGTTCTAAGTAATTTGATTAAGCTTTCATTTTTTCCATCAGCCTACAAAAAAAGAATAAACTTTAAATTATACCAACCCGAAATGGTAATTTAGCTCTTAAGCCCTTTTGAGAGAGCATGACATTAAAATTTGTCTATGTAAAAGTGCTTACAATGTGTACTTTGCAAGAAAAATTATTCAAAAATTTCCAGAAGACCCCCAAATCCCCTTTCTCTACGGGGAGATATTTCATACACCCGGTAATCATGTTTAAAAAGGCCTCGCGTAAATGTTTTGCACCAGGCCTCGCATTTTCTACGGACGGCTATGATATTTCTGGTAATTGTATAACAGGTAACAAGTAACTGGTAATAGGTAACATATGAACAATTTATTGCACACTGAAAAATTACTCGGCTGCGCCTCGTTTTTAAAACACGAATGACCACAAAAAGACCCGTTTTTCCTCCTAGTGATGAAAAACTACTAATTCATAAACAGCAATTCATTTAAATATCGACTTTAGTTTAAACTATTTATCAAAACGCAAACCACAAAGACGAAGGAACATAATCGGCAGGTGGATATTCACAAGGAAAACATTTCAAATTTCTTTATTCAATACGGAGGTAACGCATTTGCAATCAACAAAAAAAATCATTTTTATTGGCTGTTCCACAAAAACAAATCAATAGTTTTCTAACATAAAACAAAATTAATTTTTCACTGCGCATTTTGTATTACTTAAAAGACGAAGGAACATAATCGGCAGGTGGATATTCACAAGGAAAACATTTCAAATTTCTTTATTCAATACGGAGGTAACGAATTTGCAATCAACAAAAAAATCATTTTTATTGGCTGTTCCACAAAAACAAATCAATAGTTTTCTAACATAAAACAAAATTAATTTTCCACTGCGCATTTTGTATTACTTATTTTATAAAAAAAACTGAGAAAACTAAAACGAGTCTATTTAGTATCGTAAATACGTATTTAATTATTTTCATGTTACAGTTTTTATTTCTCACGTGTTCTTTTCATTTTATTTGCAGTTTCGATGCTTTAATATAACACAACATTTAAAAAGCTCACATTAATCCAGGCAACGAAGACAAAAAATGACATAATACGGGAAAAAATTCATGTAGAAGCCAAATTTGGTACAGTTGTAGGGGAAGGTGTCTTAAACAACATACTAAAAGTACTGACCCATAGGGGTGGAGCTAAAGGGGTTGGGGGTCCCCTCTAAAGGTCCCCTTTATTGTTTTTTTGTAAATAACTAAAAAACTATGGCCTCTAGCAAAGATTTTGTTCTTAGTAAAATTAAAGTTCGTAAAATTATCTACAAAAAAGTCCTGTGCACTTTTTTGCTAGGATTAATAGTAAAGGAGATATATGTTAATGAAAACGTGGAATAAAATTATATTATTAAAACTTTGAAATTCAATAAATTCCGACATATTTGACCTTTTGAGGTCTGGTTTCGGCTATGTACTCTCCTTACTAAGACCTTTAAAATTTTGTATAGCATGGCTATGGACTAAGAAACTTTTTTTTAAACTTCCTCTTTGGGACGTTCATGTAGAGGATAATTCAAGTGTGATATGATATGCTTATGACAAGCTGTCCGCGTTTTCAAAGGTAATTGTAATAGCAAACGTTTGCCGCAAACCGCACCTCGAAAGGTAAAGTATTTCGAAAATTATTACATTTTTAAGCGTTTTTGGTTAAAATTTGACTTTTATTCAAAGTTTGACAGGCTGCCGTTTTCGACTTAGGCAATCCTTTGAGATGGGGTTTGCAGCATTAAAAGCTACTACTTAAGAGCTTTAATTTGATGTACATAAACCCATTGATCGACGAAAGATTTATTTCTGACTCCACGTGGGCCATCCCATCATTTTAGCTCCACCCCTATGGGTCAGTACTTTTAGTATGTTGTTTAAGAGACCTTCCCCTACAACTGTACCAAATTTGGCTTCTACATGAATTTGTTCCCCTATTTTGTCTTCGTTGCCTGGACTACATTATGTCTCAATAAACGAGCACAAACTGGCTACGTGGTTAAACACGAGACTAAAAATTACAGACAGTTGTGAAAACATCTGATGGCCCTAATGGTTTTCTTATGAAAAAATATATTCGTTACCTATTGTGATAATTAGAGTATTTTTAACGTTTTATTTTAATTAAATAAACAAACACTTTTATTTTATACTCGCAAGAATAGTTGTTCGTCATTCTTAATGGATTAGCATTTGTGCTCTTGAATTTAATTTACAACCACAAAACCCACTACAAACTCTTATCTTTCAATATAATATCATTGAAGATTGAATCTTTTGATTGAATCCAATGTACTCTGGAGAACTGATTTTTATTAAGAACGAGGCATGCAGTAGTGGAACTCACTAGATTTGGTAAAGAGGTTTCAACATTATATAAGCTTTTGCAATAATATTTCATAAAAAATTAATATCTTCTATCTTAATTCATTCGTTTACATTCTATGAGCAATTTCATGCTTATAGAACGATAAATAAAATTACTATAAATGTTAAGTGTTTAATCAAACTGCAACAAAATTATTAAAGACAATGCAAATAACTTATACAAACATCAATATTCTTTCACAAAATAGCAAACCAATAACAAGCGTTTGACAAATGTACCTGACACTTTTTTAAGTTAAAACTTCAGTATTTATGTATAGTAAAAAAATAACTAAAGGTAATTATATGGAAAATTATTCGATGGATTTATACAATTCTTTTAAATAAAACACATAGTACCCAAATCTGTGCAAAGAAAGAAATATTAGCTAGTGGTAAAATATGTGAAAATAATATTTCCCTGATCTATTTAAGGCTCCGGTCTACCTGAGCCCGAACAACAATTAGTCCAGGCTCTGAACAGGTTGAGCATGCACTGAAATTCTAACAAAATTTAACTTTGGATTATTGTTGAGGACATTTAGTAGATGTAAAAAACTGATGTTGCCACATTTCCAGAATGGGCCCAACACGGGGGACTCCCTCTAGAGGAACTCGTAGAGGAAACTGTATTGGCCTATGTCATGTTGTATATCATTTTAAAGGTCGTTGAGTGTAGATTCGAATGCCACAAACCCGATCTCTAAAGGTAGAATAAAACGCGAGTTATTGCGTTTTGAAATTTCGGAAAAATGCTTTTTATGCAAAGTTTGACTGCCTGCCATTTCTGACTCGATCGTTCATTTAAGGTCGGCTTTGCGGCATTGCTTTCTGTTAAACATGATCTTAAAGCTTACGTAGAATATTTTACAAAAAATTCATGGGTTGTCCCAAATCGGGCTGAAAATCATAATGTAATCATAATGTTTCGGACAGCAATTGAAGAAGGCAAATTAAAACTTAAAATAAAACATTTAACTTAATTTTCAGGATCTTTATAAAGAGGAGATAGATAGAATGTAAATAGATTTAAAAACAATGTCGCCAACTCGACCTCAAATGAACGTTTGAGCCAGAAATGGCAGACAGTCAAATTTTGCATGAAAGGATTTTACCGAAATTTAAATTAACTCGCGTTATATTCGACCTTTAGAGATCGGGTTTGTGGCATTCGAATCTATATTCAAAGACCTGTAAAATGATATACAACATGACATAGGCCAATACAGTTTCCTCTACGACTTCCTCTAGAGGGCGTCCACCGTGTTGGGCCCATTCTGGAAATGGGCAACATCGGTTTTTTATATCTACTAAATGTCCTCAACAATAATCCAAAGTCAAATTTTGTTAGACTTTCAGTGCATGATCAACCTGTTCAGAGCCTGGACTAAATGCCGAATGCAGCCTCGCGGCCGTAGCGCTAGGCGAGTTTGATGGCTGCAGAGGTTTATGGGGATCGTGTTTTAAAATCAACCAATTAATATAGAGATTGACTCTTAACTTTTTCTAAATGTAGAAAAAAGGATCTCGTTGGCTATATTTTTATAATTTTTAAATAAAATGTATAATTTCAGTTATAACTGTCTAAAATCATCTGTTTTTGAGTTTTATAAATGCAGAGGTTTACGGGGATCGTGTTTTAAAACTAACCACTTAACATAGAGATTGGCTCTTAACTTTTTCAAAAAGAAGAAAAAAGTATCTCGTTGGCCATCTTTTTAGAATTTTGAAATAAAATTTCTAATTTCAGCTATAACTGTCTAAAATAATCTGTTTCTCTCGATTTTTAACTGAAGTTTTCCATTAGTTTTGATGAAACTACCAAAGGGTAACTAAGGAAATTTAGCACCGTTATTCTTCTTTAATATGACACCTTAGTTATATCTCTAGGCTGCATTTAGCAGGAGATAACAGGATTCTAAAAAAAACCCCTTGCATTTACCTCAAGAAAAACAGATGATTTTAGTTAGTTATAGCTAAAAGTAGAAATTTTATTTCAAAATTATAAAAAGATAGCCGACGAGATCCTTTTTTTCTACTTTTAGAAAAAGCTAAGAGCCAATCTCTATCTTAATTGGTTAGTTTTAAAACACGATCCCCGCGAACCTTTGCATCTATAAAACTTGCCACTAGAGAAAAACAGATGATTTTAGATGTAGACTAGTTATAACAGTTAACAGTTAGAAATTTTATTTAAAAATTCTAAAACGGGAGAAGACGAGATCGTTCTTTCTACTGTTAGAAAAAGTTAAGAGTCAATCTCTATCTTAATGAGTTAATTTTAAAACATGATTCCCGTAAACCTCTACATCCATAAAACTAGCCTAGAGCTATGGCCGCGGCCGCAAGGCGGCATTCGGGCTCGGGTAGACCGGAGAATTAAACATATTTAATAAAGTAAATATGATTTTCGTCCCTTGCCGCCATTTACGTATCCGGAATGTGCATGTGGTAGCATTGTACTCCGGTGGGCCAGGTTCACAGTGAGGACGGTCAGAGCGACGTGGCACGGGGGCGCTTATCTTATCAAGTTTATGTGATCTGCTGCACGTCTGGTCGATTCATCTCACCCGTTGTACCATGACATACATCAGTTTGTAATATTTAATTATATTAATAAAGTATTATATCGGATGCGAAAGTGGGTGTCCATTCTTAAAATAGCTGACGTTGGAAAATTATATAAGCACCATATATTCTAGTTACAGTAATTAAAACCCATAGTTTGTATGATGAAATTTATTCTTGTTCAAGTCAGTTGATTAAGTAAAGAATTATCAATACAAATTTCGAACCCACGCAATAAATTTTCTATAGGCCTACGAGATCATTAATAGCAACTCATTAATAGCAACAAAAATATCTAAAAATTTAATTTTTGTTAGATTTATTTTAAATTTAAATTTTTTAAATTTATTTTATCTCAATTTTATATTTTAACATTTTAATTTTAATAATACTGTAGAGTTGTGAACAAATTTGTATATTCGCTGATTTCCTTATATGGGGGGGGGGGGGCATTCTAACAAATTGTTCAGGACTAGGCAAGGGTGTGGGTGGGCTCCACAAACCTGATACTTAAGCACGTTACTTTCATTTTCATTGTGAACCTTACAATTCAAGACATGGTGTTAGATGAGGGATGTTGAATTATGGTCAACGAGTTCCAAGCAACGAGGTTAAACTACATATAGAGTTACACATGTTGAAAGTGTAAACACAAAGGCTTGTTTACTGAAGAAACGGCGGGAATCGTGGGTAAAATGGCACCGATTAACAGGGGATAAACTTCCCTATCTTTGTTGCATTCTATATCGGTTCAACCTCAAGTTTACATTCTACAACGGTAATCTAGTTTAACCGCGTTGCCCTCAAGTACAATCTCGCGCTCGAACCTTGCCGCACCTCGAAAGCTCGACTTGGCTCTATAATAACTTCCTCGAAGCACTCACTTGAAGTGTACGTTGTGAAACGAGGATAACAGCTTTAAGAACGTACTTTAATTGCTACTGCAGCAATGAAACAACGTTGCAATAAGCCCTTTTCAAAATAATAATGTTAATATAGGAAAATTCTAGTCAATAAACTCAAATTTAAAACCTAATAATATTCCAACGGCAATTGCAATTCACAATTTTTCCAAATCTGCTTAACCGTATCTATATATAAAACCTGAAAGTAATTAAAAACCAGCTTCAGTGTATTTTTACCGAGGTTGGCAAGCCTTGAAAAATGAAGCAATAAGCTCGTGGGTAAATATTGACCAACTTATACTAATTCAATGCAAAGACCCTTATTGCAGCCGCAACAATAAAGGTTTACCCATAGGACACGCCACAATAAAGGCTTACCATTTAATATATATATATATATATATATATATATATATATATATATATATATATATATATATATAAGAGGGCCTTACAGGCTGTCAAAGTTTTCATCTCATAAAAGAACGAAAAATTTTTTTGCTCTCATGTACGCCAGAGGCATTTTGTAAAGGAGATTTGTACTAAGAACAAATAAACGCTTTTTGGGAAAGCGGTCCAAACTCATCAAATTTTGTTGGCCACCCCGGGAATCGAACCCGTCACCTCTTGAACCGAAGTCCAAGACGCTAACCGTTAGGCTAGCCGGATGTCCTCTTGATTGAACGTATCACTATATTTTTTCCAGCTGTTGTATTTGCTGCTAATAAAGCAGAGAATAGATGTTTCAATTATAAAATATTTTGAAACTAATTGTGACAAGATCAGTTGAATGTTTGGTGAGATCTCAATCATTAGGTGATCTCTAATATTAAAAAAATAAAATGTTTTCCTCATACGGGACACGTATTTAGAACCAGCTCTCATTTCCAAGAACTATTTGAAAATGACCTAGGGTGTAGATCGTTTTATTAATTCTATTTGATAGAATGTTTCCCCTTCTCTATTTTCGCACGCTTTTCGGAAGTTTGCCACTATTTCAGGTTACGCATCGTAACGCGTATGTTTGACCTTATACGGTGTATGGGAGATGGCCTACATGAATGGTAGGTGGCCGGGATCGAAGTGTGGGGTTGGGGCGGCGGCGGCGGCGGCGCAGAATCGCGGCTGCCCCTCGTCAGTCGCTCCCGGACGCTCCGACCCGAGCCGCCGCCGCCGCTGCAGAACGTCAGCGTTGAGCGTTAGGCGTTAGGCGTTAGGCGTTAGGCGTTCCGCTGTCACCACACGCCACACACCACGGGCCGGGACACAGACACTCGCCTAGCGTAGCGGTCGACAACAAGGTAACACCATCTCAATCGTAGCCTTCTACTACCATCGCCCGAGTTTCCTCGAACTTTGAACTTTGAGTGACCCGGGAGAATGTAAACAACCAGTTGCTCGCAATCGATACACCGTGGACACATATATACTAGTGGTACGATGTGTACTCGTAGCTATAACTATATTGAGAAGCTACAGTCACATGTAGGAAATAGTTAAATGTTAACATTTTGGAAGATTTTTTCCTTGTATTTATTCCTTTTTTACTATAAAAAATGTTGATATTTTAAAAGCATAATATGTTCAACTGTCGGATAGACTTTTGTTTTCAAACAAGATTTTCACAGCTTTAAAATGACTGTTTTATTTTTAACCGTAAAATTAAATTAAAGTGACAATAGTATAAGAAAGTGTTATGGGAATAATATCTCATTTATACGAATTTCTGATTTATTTATTCTATTATAAATACTAACTCGTGAGAGTAACGATTGAACTCTGTAACTTAATTTTGAACTTATTACTGAAAAACGAGTATAGGGATTAGTTTACGAATTGGTACTATGAAAAGTTACATCACCTTCCCAGACTTATTACGCTAAAGAAGAGTTAAATGCAAAACTATAAAGAAAACTAACTGTTTTGTGTACTTTTGGCTCCCGTAAGGAGTTGTTGCTGATATGAAACAAAAAGTTAATCTCATCTTTCGTTTTTTTCTACTAGATTATAAGCCACCAATGTTTTATATTCAATAGTTTTGAAAGACGATTAGTTTCCCCGGTATGTTTCTATTACATATAAGAGGTCATAATTTAAAACTTTGGCTAACTCTTGGTAGTTGTTCTTCACTTAGTGTCATGAGAGTATTTATCTTTTATTTGTGTATTTTTTATATATCGATATACACTTTTATCTTTTAAAGAGTTTTTGATGTTAATGAAGAGTTCACAAACTAATCTTCTAACACCATCAGTGGATTGAAAAGTATATATTTTTTTAACAAACCAGTAAATGAGTACGATTTAATTTTTGATGTCAACAGAAATATTCAACATTAATAATTTTAAAGTATTCTCCTTACGTTAGTTAATATACTTTACTCAGGATATTACAACAAAATATAGTATACATATAATCAGAGTAATGTATTTAATACCCTTCACCTGATTTACGTAAGAGCTGATTACAAAAAAATATTAAAACAAAAGTAAGTTTAACGTAACACAAATAAATACAAAATCATCAAACACTTTCATTGCTGAATTATTATTTATGAAATATCACATTGTTTAAATATTTACTTAGCGAAAACAAGATTTTTTAACACTTCAAGATTGAACTTATGTGATATTTAATATGATCTACGCATATGTAGGCCTACCTATCAAATGTGTTTGAAGGATGAAATAAAATACATATTCTATCACTATTATATGTATTTACACTTATAATGTAACAATGATGTATACAGTTTATATATATACAGCGTGTAAATTAAGTATGGAAACAAATCTGTATTTTCAAAATCAAAATTGATAGAAATATTTGGTTGGTGGCATTAATCATAAACAAAGATTGCGGCGGGACCACGGAAGTCCGCACCAGTTCTTAGTCGCTATAAAAAAAACAATGAAAGTCCGCATCAGTCCCGGGAGCGGCCGCCATGACACCATGAAAGTCCGCACCTGTCACGCCAGTTCCTCCTTCCACTTTTATAACCCCTCTTGCTCTTATTACGCCTTCACTATTCTCTCCCTGAACAGTACCCGCTTTGATAGAAGTTATGTTTACACGAAGAATAACTATGCCTATGACGAAATCCTGGTTCCGACCCGACTTGAGATTAGCTTTTAGATAAAATTTATGTTGAAACAACAAATCATAACAACGTAATGCACATTAAAACAACTTAAGTACAGCTCTTAAGACACTTATTTCGTACTACAGTATTTTCCTTTTATTTCATAAAATACCTTTACATAATCTGAAAATATAAACATATACCGGGTGTCTTGTGTAAGGTGTCTCAAATTGATTACAGGTCAACAGTTTGTCCTACAATCTAAAAAAAAAAAAAAAAAAAAAAAAAAAAAAAAAAAAAAAATCCTACTGAACTGACTCCAAGGAATAATTTAAAAATAGTTTTTTTAACGTTGTAGATGCAGAGTGTCCAAAAACTAGTTCGAATCTTGGGAATTTTAAACACTAACATATTTCATATTTAAAATATTTTTAAAGGTCTACGCAATAAAAAAACTTTGGCAAACTCAATTTAGTTACCTTGGTTTGTTGAACTTAATATTGTTCTACTATTATTAATCAGTTTCATTGTTTCTTCATGGAAGGCTGTAGACCTAAGTGTTTTCTTATCCGTAATTTTATATATTTCCAGATGCAGGACAAAAACTGTAACAAACTTAGGGCTATAGTTTCATACTTCATCTAACGCACCTCTTACAAAGATATAGATAGATACACATATTTTATTACCTAAAAAATTTATCGGTTATTTATCTATGGAAAGTAACAAATTTAATTACTGTCTCAGTGTGTTATTTTATTGAAACCTGTCTTCAGGAACGAGTGCCCGCGTGTGATTTTAAAGTGGGGAATAGTGCACCCGACTGATCATCCGCAGCTACAGTAAATAAATAAGGCCAGTACTCCAAGGGTCGACGTTGATCCACAGATGAATATCTAGACAGAACGAGGGGTATGACGGCGCTGTGGAGGGGATACTACCTGAGGCCAATGCAAAACCTTCCTGGTGCGGACTTTCATTGTGGCATTAATGAGGCTTCGATGATTTTTGCCGATGGACAGATTTAAGTGCGGACTTTCATGGTCGCCGATTGCGGACTTTCATGGTCGCCGATTGCGGACTTTTTGACATCGAAAAATTTTTTTCAACCCCCTATAAGTGCGAGGGGGCTAACTAATTTTTTTGCAAATAGCAACCCTATCGAGTGACACCTTATTTTGTAGGGTTTGTCAAAAGAAATACAATGCCTCAAACCCGACCTCTAAAGGACGACCGAGTGTAAAAGGGCAGGTGATTAAACTTTGCATTAAAATGTTATTGCTGAAAACCAAAAGTTCAATAACTCCCGATACACTTGACGTTTTGAGGTAGGGAAAACCTTCATTGGCCTACATCATATGATAAGGGCTTTTAAAGAAATTATATACATCATATGATACATCATTTTAAAGGGCTTTCTAAAAAATTTGCCTCAAACCCGACCTCAAAAGGCAAGTGTATCGGGAGTTATTGCACGTTTTTTCTTTCCCCAGCAATATAACTTTAATGCAGTGTTTGATTGTATGCCATTTTTGACTCCATCATAATTTTTAGGTTGGGTTTAAGGCAATATATTTCTTTTGACAAACCCTTCAAAATGACTGGTCACTCGATAGGGGTTGCTACTTGAAAAAAAATAAGTTACCCCAAACCCCCACTCTGGTCGTAGGGGATGAAATTTTTTTTGTATGTCAAAAAGTCCGCAATCATTGTTAATGATTGATGCCAAAACCAAATCTATCTATCTATTTTGGTTTTTAAAATACAGATTTGTTTCCATACTTAATTTACCCACTATAAACTACGTTGAAATGGCGCGATTATGGGCTCCACCAGTCACGCCGGTCATCTGACCCGCTCTGAGACTTAAAGTTAATTTAGGCCTTTAAAACTTATATTTTAAATTTATTAACTAACAAGAATAATTTTAATCAAGAAGTTATTAAAAGTACGAGATCTGTACATCTGTACATCTCGTACATCTGTCATTCATAAGCTTTGATTCCATAAAAATGCAAAAGCTACAGTAAAAAAAAAACGAAATGAATACTAGCTCAACTTCATTTTATTATTTAAACCAAACAAACAGTATATACGGTAGAGTTTATATAATAGTTATTATTTAAAAAATAATATATTTGCTACCTTTCATTATCAAAGAAATCATTAATTTCTCTAATCAGTAGTTCTAAACAATTTGATATATTTTTAAAAGGCTGCTTGTTTTTGTGTCTTCTCACACAGCCACACTAGTTGCAGCTTGTTGCTATTTATCAATAAGTCATGCATTTGTAATTTTTGTAATTGAAGATTTTATGTACCATATTTGCATGATTCTTGATATGCATGTCTGCGCTGTTGCACTTAAAGTGCAACATGCCGCTACATGTTATTATATTTATTTGTATTTATTCTTCTCTTATTTTTATTATTTAATGTAATTTGAATTTTGATATCCACACGAATTTGTCTTAGTCATTTAGATAAAATGCATGTCATCCTAGCATGACCTGAAATTTGAAGTACGTAAAAATGGTGTAACCATAAATAAATAAAGGTAAATTTTCTATAAATGAATTCAAGATAGTAAATTTTAATCGTAATTTATGGCTTTATTTTTGAAAACCCAATCACTTTTACTGCCGGTATTGGTAAACCCGAATTATTAACTGGAGGGAGCTTTATGGGTTTCCCTTAACTTTTTAAATAATGAGCGAAACTGCAATAAAAACCCTCATAGTTGGCGCACATTCAAATTCAAATTGTCAGTCATTGTGGGAATATTCAAGTGTAAATATTAGATTGCTCGAGGCTGGCGAAGAAAGGCGCCAAAAGAGCTTTTGTTTAGGAGTAATCACCCCCTCCCCCCCCCCAAACATGACTTCCTGCCAACTAGGTGGGGTGGAACCAGCACCTGTACACGTGTAACCCAACGTCTTTTGACTTTTTTATCGTATTTTTTAATTTTATGACAGAGTTTTTTAATAATATGTCTAAAAATGACAAAAACCGCGATTTAAAACATTTTAAAAACCATGCCTTGGTTGATGAGCAACGAGAAGCTTTTAATAAAAATATATAAGGGATATTCCTACAAAGGTCTACAGGGTTAAACAGTAAAGGTACGGAAAAAAAGTGAAAGGACCAAATTTGTAGGCAATTGAAAAATATTTTGCCCTGATTGCTTAGACTTTTTATAGGATCAACCGTTTGGCCACTAAAGCTAAAAAGAAAAATAACCTATCACTGTTTTTGCTACCATAGTAGTCACGGTCAGTGAGACCTAAGATTCTGTGCTCATCATGTTGCCTTCATAAAGTGGGAT
Source organism: Neoaliturus tenellus (assembly GCA_030545055.2). Taxonomy (NCBI): domain Eukaryota; kingdom Metazoa; phylum Arthropoda; class Insecta; order Hemiptera; family Cicadellidae; genus Neoaliturus; species Neoaliturus tenellus. The sequence goes on from CM061535.1 coordinate 79,772,262, forward strand.
CTCTAGCAAAAGTTATCTATTATTATAATGTAGTAAATCTAAAACAAACCTGGCCGGAATATGAAAATGTTTTGGCCAGCCAATCTTTGCTAAATAGTGTTTGATGTTCCCTGAGTGTCTGCTAAAAGGTCCCCTGAAATCCCCTATTGGAAAACATGCCTGAAATGAGGGGATAGCCCTCGTGGAGTCGGAAGTAAATCTTACATATTCTAATGGGTGTACTAGTGGAGTACAGTGTCACAAACCACACCCAAAAAGGTTTACCTGAGTCAAAAATAGGAGCATGTTAAAATATGAATTAAAATAATATTTTAGGCTATACGATTTAAAATACACTAATAGTGTAAATACGCGACCTTTTGACACCCGGTTTACCTAAAACGTTTTATTATGAAAATTACATATAAACTTAGAGATGGCTTGCCTTATAAATATCATACTAACCTTGAACCACGCTATGCATAGACGTCCAAAAGAGGAAATCTTTAAAATAAATTCTTAGTCCAAATTCATGATATGGACTTACTTTTAAAAGTCTTTGAAAGGAGAGCACATAGCCGCATTCCATACATCAAAAGTTAAAGTATGTCACAAATTATTGAATTTAAAATACTATTTAAATCTAAAGTTTGATGGGCTGCCATTTCCCTCCCTTGAGATTGCTTAACGACGCTGCATTCAACTACAGAATATACTACATAATAAGAAGAATATGTAAGACCTTTGATTTTATATATATTAACCTTCTAAAAGGTATGCTCAATATCAAATTTAATTCCTCCTAGGCCATTCACAGGGGTATTCGGAGGACTTATAAGAGGACAGTCATTGATGCCATATACCATCAAACGTAAAAATTGGCTGTCAAAAAATATTTTTTCCTACCACTGCATGGAAATAATCACATTGCCACAGCTGTAATCCTACGCAAAACAGTTCATTTCCGTTTTCCGGTCCTTTTCCGCTCTAGAGCGGTAATGAAACATTGGCGCACGCTAAATCAAGGTTATTTTAAATCTACAATAGGTTAGAACGGTAAAGAAGGTGACGTCACAACACAGACTAGTTTCTATCGGTCAGAAACCACATGACAATCACCATAATTATTACAAATTAATTGTAGTTGCTTTGCTCTGAATCAGCTGATTTCACGGTCAGTATTTTGATAGGGTCTAACATTAACTTCCGGTTACACATCTATGCAAGTGATTACGATTTATTACAGTTATTAAGTTAATGAAAGTTAATGAAGTTAAATTTAAAGTTGATATAATTGTGTACGTTTATTAAATACATTTAATCGGTTGTAATTATGGTTGTAGGAAAAATATTGTGTGTATTACGAGCACAAATTATTTGCGCTCTTAATACACAAATATATGTGCCCCACCTAATTTTTTTACGCTATTGCTCGCAAGAGCAATGCGAGCAGTAATCAGATGGTAAATCAAATCATTGTAGTACGTTTCAGGAACGGCTTTGAGACACTTTAAACTCACTGATGGCATTAGCTCTCTGTAAAATTCAGGCCGAATGTTGAAGGTCACAACTATTAAACAGAGAAGTTACTAGAAAATCTGAAATTGATCAATCAGTTGATGGATCAAATCAAAGTGAACGATCAATCAGTATGATACTTAAGTAAGAAAGATTTATTTTTAAATAGTAGGATTTATATTTGTCCCACATTCCCATTAGAACGAATTGGGAAAGTTAATTGTGATATTATTCTTTAACTCGCAAATATAAGTAAACTATGAAAACCTATTTTTCAGGTTTATTTTTGCAACTATTTTCTTTTTTTTTTTAAGAATTCAATAAAATCACTTAAGGTTTTGAGGCAGTATTTTAAGGTTAATGTTTCGACTGTTTTAACCACCCTACTGAGAACATTGAACTTGAAGTATTCACATTATTTTTCACTCGTTTGTCAATATATTAACGGAATGCAAATCTTTTTTAGCCGTTTCCCGCGTTGCATCGTTCAATAAGCTTCTCAATTCAAAGTAGAACCAAACGGCTAGATGGACTAATTTGTCTGGTAGGCAGAGAGGGGCTGATGGACTAACCCAGTGCTGCCACCGCCACAACCGCAGTCTTGATGCTATGTTCCGTCGTGGAGTCGGGCCCGAACTATGTTAGACATACTTGGGAGAATGCCTATGAGTTCTGGAAGTCTGTAAAACCAACAATTATTTTTTTAATTACTTATAAGTAATGATGTTATAAATTACTTATTCATGTTCCCATAATACGCCTTTCTTACTTTTTACTCCCCTCTCAATACCCTAGAACAGAACGTATCGGTATCACTGTCTTCAGGGCCGGAACCCCAACAAAAGTAACAGTGGTAATAGCTATAAAAAGCACTCTCCCCAAGTTTTATTGTTTACTGATATAGTTAAGGCTTTTATATTACACCAAAAGTTTAGATTTTACAAAATGTCTACATAACTATCATTGAGAAAAGCAGTATATTTGGCCATGGTAATTAATATATGGTCTGAATAACCCTCTTAAATTTTTCACAAGCCAAAAAAAAACAATATAGAAAAACGTTAAAGATAAATTAATAATCAAAATATAAAAAAGAGTTCATAAATTGTGTCCAATTACATACTTTCTTACTTTATATTTGTTCATGTTTCAATCGGCTAATACTTAATATGGTGGTGAAGAGACCTCTGATTTTCATCGTTATCATTTTACCTCACACAATCCTTCAACATAAGATGTCATTCAATGGAGCTTCCTTTAGATAAAATGCTTTAAAAAATTATTTTTGTCATCTTTATATGCAAAAACTGAATTCAGAATTTTTGAAAAATCCGTAAAAACGAAATGATTAAATATTAGATTTTTATATGCTCAGTATTATTTTTTAATTACTATAGGGTACATTATGAATTCTTAAATAAATGCATTAAAATGGTGGATTTTACTCATTGAGGCTTCACATTTTATTTGTTTGAGCCAGTCCCACAACACTGTTTTTATGCGAAATGAGAATTCAAAATGAAAATGTTCTTAAACTTTGTTGATTTGTTTGTGCATACGCATTAAGATATTGTGAAAACACAAGGGAAGAGATGGTATTTACAATTTTATTTAAGAAAGGGTTTGCCACATCGAGGTAAATGAAGTATTTGGGTGATTAGATTAAAAGAGTTACGGGACGTGTGTTATGGCGAAAAGATGGATCTGTCACAGTTCAATGACCGTTTATTTATTTTTACATCGAATTTTTCTAACCACCACTTGGGCCGTGTCTGTTGCAGGGATGGTACCACGAAACACATGAGCTCAGCTGCTCGCGCGCCGGTAAGTATAGACAACTCAGTTACTCAGTATAGACTACTCCGTTACACAGTGTGGGGTACTCAACTACCATTTTATTGGCTACTCATTTACTCAGCTATTCAGTATATGGCACTTAACTACCATGATATTGGTTACTTGGTTATTACTCAGTATAGGCTATTCTGTTACACTGTGTGGGGTACTCCGTTACACAGTATAGGTTACTCAAATACCATGTTATTGGCTCCTCATTTACTCAGTTATTCTCTATAGGGTACTTAACTACCATGGTATTGGTTACTTAGTATAGGCTACTCTGTTACACAATATAAGGTACTCAGTTATTCAGAATAGGCTACTCCATTACACCGTATATTCTACTCCGTCACTCTGTTTAGGCTACTCTGTTACACAGTGTAGGGTACTTAACTACCATGGTATTGGCTACTCAGTTACTCATCTATTCGGTATAGGGTACTTAACTACCATGGTATTGTTTACTTGATTATTACTCAGTATAGGCTATTCTGTTTCACAATATAGGGTACTCAGTTACTCAGTATATTCTACTCTGTTACTCAGTATAGGGTACTCAACTACCATGGTATTGGCTAATCAGTTACTCATTATATTCTACTCAGTTACTCAGTGTAGGCAGCTCCGTTACTCAGATTTGATATTAGCATATGCCACTTAGTTAGTCAGAGTAGACCACTTAGTCACCTTTTATAACCACTACCGACTCTTGGTTTTTAAGTTTATATACTCGGTGTAGTGTATACTCAGTGAAACTCAGTTACTCAGTATAAGTTACTAAGCTACTTATTTCATAGGAATCTCAGTTACTAAACTTAGGCTTCTTAGTTACTATAGTGTATACAACTCAATCACTTCGTTACTCAGCTTACATTCTTTCCTAAGTAGAAGAAGTACAGTACTCCGATCTTAAAGTACGAAAAGTCTTGCTTTAGTACAATATATAGTCTATCTTATATTATTAATATTATAGTCTATCTTTTAAACGATCATAGATATGACAATAATTGGTATGTTATTATTATACCTATAAATATATTTTTTCAAGTGACAACCAATTTTCTCTCGTATTTGGGTGACAGACTCTGTTGCTCAAAGAACATACTTAAGGTAGTATCAAATCATATTTTGATGTGGACGTTAAGATTAAAGTCCTCAATCACAATGCCAGACACCAGAAATTGAATGGATGCTCAAAACGGAATTGTTAGGATTTTCATAATATTTCTATTAAAATAATGTAAACAAAGCTTTAATATGTTTTTAATATGCATGTTAATACGCCCTTTGATATCAGGTTTCTATCACATGGCTCTGAATTCAGAGACGTTTAACATTTATTTAGTATATTGTGGGAAAGGTAGACAAGGTTTTAGTTATAAACTTGCTCCATGTGATGTCCAGTGAGTAAAGTATACAAAACTTCATTTTCATATGTCATATCATTTAGAGTTTATCTGTCTGATGTCTGATGCCCGTTTGGACTAAAATGGAAGGTTATTTTTATTTTATTCCCGAAGTAAAGTTGTATATATAGGTAACTCATTGAAACAAATATCTTAACTGTTTTCACAGCTTAACGACATTAATAAATTAAGAAAAAATGCCACAAATCTGACCTCCGATCGTAGATTAATTTGTTGATTACTGTAACTTTAATTTTTGTTTGTATGATTTTAATATAAACATTGATTGTCTGACATTTCCAACTCAGAATAGGCTACTCAATTACACAGTATAGGGAACTCAGTTATATTTGAAGTATTGAGTGGCATTGCACTCTGCTATGAGAGACTTTTCATTTTATATGCCTATCAGCCAATGCTTACATTTAATATTTTCGTCTAACTCCTGACGGGATGTCCCTAGACATGACAGTTATCTGATAAGGCCTTTAAAATAAGAATTGAAATCGTAATTAGGACATGTCAACTTTATTGCTAGATATTATCTGTAATTGTTCAGTAAATATTAAGTCCTGCGGAACTTTTTGTACTCCATGTGTAACAGTAATTACACTTAGTGAAACCATTGAGTAAACATGGCGTTATTAACATAACGTATAGAGTGGACAAGCGATGTTAAAATTTGGAAACGCTGAATGACAAGATCGTCCGCTAGGGGCGCTACTAACTGGCTACCGATGCGATATAATGGAAATCTTTCAACAATCAGAAGCTCGATTCGATTCGATTTCTCCTTTCAATTATTAAGATGACTATCGAGTTGATGCGATATGTAGTCGATTAAATAGACCGAAAGCACAATCGATAATTGTCTCGAGACGGTACAGAGTTCCCGGGTACCCTGGCGAGCGTTCCCTTCTTCCCTATCTGTTGTCCACTCTACACGTTATGTTAATAGCGTCCGTATTTACTCAATGGTGAAACCTTAGACGACAATGAGATTTGTTAAAAACCTATTCAGTAAATTTTTTATAAAGGATTTGATTTTACAAATCATACTCTTAGTTATTATTATCAAAAAAGATAGATAATTTTTGTTAGTCACCTGCCCCACCATATTTTATAGGTAGGATTTTCCTGGACTTTGAACTCAACTCCGATTTCATAACATAATTATATCTTCGTCTCAAGCTAAAGAACCCTTTAGTGGTGTAAGATGAGAGTTTCAGGTCTCTACCCTTACCAATTAAAATCATGCACTAGACGTTGTAGACACAATTAGAGATAAATTTGACATTTATTGGCTACATTTAATAATGAAATGAAAAAGACTTTAACAAGACATCGTTACCAATTTATATCACTCAGTACCCAGAAACTTTGTTCATAACTACAACAAAGTAATGATCTTTCAAATGTTGTCGAATCAATTATAACTTTTTCCTTTACGCTTAAGATTCAAACAAAATATCGCTCGGCCGACATACTAATAAAGTATGTAAGTCTTTATTAGTATACAACATAATATTAAAGCATACACAAAATTTCTGAATAATGAAGGACCAAGAGGTCCATTATGTTAGAGGAACGATCCCCGACGTCACCTTTGCGTCTGAGTCGCTCCTTCCGAGGATCTCTGGCTGGAAGGTTGTGGAGGACTACACGGGTAGCGACCACCAATACGTCGTGTTTGACCTGCATGATCAGAAAAATCGTCGAGTTTCCGCATCTCGGGAAGGGCCACGCCGGTGGAACACCAACAAACTGGACGTGGTCAAGTTCACCGAAGTCATCTCTCGGGGAGCGCAGGGGAATCCTGGTGAGGCTGGGGCCGAGGCACTAGTAACATCCACGATGGAACTGATCGTCTCGGCCTGCGACCAGTCTATGCCGCGAAGGAAACCCCGACGCGACAAACAACCCGTTTACTGGTGGACTGAAGAGATTGCGGAACTGAGAAGAACATGTTTAAGAACTAGACGAGCCGCCACTAGAGCGAGAATTCCCGCAGACAGAGTTCGTAAGTCGGAGGCCTATAAAGCTGCGAGAAAATCTCTCCGCCAGGCGATCAACAGGAGCAAGGCGAATAGCTGGAGGAGACTTCGTGACGACGTTGACTCCGACCCGTGGGGCCTGGGTTACAAACTTGTAACACAGAAACTCGGCGCCCGCTCTCCACCTTCCATCATGGAGGGCGCCACCATGGGGAGGATCGTCGCTGCACTGTTTCCTGAACATCCACAGCGACCGCCGGTTGACTTCGGACGGGTAGAGGACGTTCCACTCTTCACTTTCGAGGAGCTGGAAACCTCCGTTCTCTCCCTGAAGAGCAACAAGGCTCCTGGCCCGGACGGGATTCCCAGTGAGGCTTTAAAGAAAGTATTTTCAATCAACGCTGACTTGTTGTTGAGAATGTACAATGCTTGTTTGGTAGAAGGGGTGTTTCCGGCTCCCTGGAAAACAGCCAGGCTTGTACTGATCAGCAAGGACAAAGGTGATCCCGAGCTGCCGTCGTCCCACAGGCCTCTCTGCATGTTGGACACGGCTGGTAAGCTGTTCGAGAAGCTGATCCGTTCCCGCCTTACTTCTGCCGCGGAAGCTGCCGGGGACTTGTGCCCCCGTCAGTACGGCTTCAGAAAGGGACGGTCAACGATCGACGCTGTCACCGAAGTTCAGAGAGCTGTGGAGAGAGCCGAGAGCCACAACCATTTCTCCCGCCGAGTAGTGCTTCTTGTTACGCTTGATGTCAAGAATGCCTTCAACTCGGCGAGGTGGGTCGATATGTTGGATGCGCTTCGCAACACCTTTCGTATTCCTGCATATCTGTTGCCGCTCATCGAGGATTATCTACGCTCTCGAAGCCTGATTTATGACACGAGGGACGGAACGCGGACGATGGAAGTCACTTCTGGTGCCGCACAAGGTTCAATACTCGGCCCGGATCTCTGGAACGTTGCCTATGACAGCCTTCTGAGGTCCGAGATGCCTGAGGAAACCACTTTGGTTGGGTACGCCGATGACGTCGCAGCTCTCATTGCTGCACGCAACGTTGAGCTGGCCCAACTAAAGTTGAACCGAGTCATGCGTGTGGTCAACACCTGGATGTCAGATCACGGTCTCTCGCTTGCTCTCAGTAAGACGGAGATTCTCACGAAGAAGAGGATCGACACCGTCGTCCCACTCCGAGTGGGAAGGGAGGTGGTCACATCAACTCGTGCCGCCAAGTACCTTGGGGTTATGGTGGACACCAAGTTAAGCTGGAGGGATCAGATCTTCCGTACGGCGGACAAGGCCGCTAAGGTAGTCACTTACCTTAGTAGGCTGATGGCCAATGTCGGGGGTCCCCGATCCAGCAGAAGACGTCTGTTGATGTCCGCGGTCCAGTCCGTGCTCCTTTACGGGGCAGAGGTGTGGGCAGGCGCTCTAGATAAGGAGTGCTACAGGTTGCGACTCGCCCGGGTTCAGCGTCAAGCTGAGCTCCGGGTGTGTTCCGCCTACCGGACAGTGTCCGAGCCTGCCGTCCTGGTGGTCGCCGGAGTCATCCCTGTCAAGCTCTTGGCAGGGGAGAGGAAAGCGATTTATCAGAGACAAGGCGAGATCGGCAAGGACACGGCAAGAACAGAAGAGCGCTCCCGAACCTTCCAGCAGTGGCAACACAGCTGGGAGCACGACACCCGAGGACGATGGACTGCGCGACTCATCGAGCAGGTCCAACCATGGGTAGAAAGGCAGCATGGCGAGGTGGACTACTTCCTCACGCAGTTCCTGACAGGTCACGGCTATTTCAAGTCGTACCTGAACCGGATGGGCAAGACCGGTTCACCGGATTGCATCTACTGCCCGGGCGTTCCCGATGACGTGGAACACACCTTCTTCCGCTGTTCGCGTTGGGAAAGGCCCCGCCGGGAGGCCACAAGAAAACTCGGTGTTTTTTTCGGTGGACACTGTCTGCCGAAAGATTATGGAGGATGAGGGCAACTGGGATTGTTTGTCACAGTTCGTCCGGGGCATCCTCCTGGAAAAGAAAACCGATCTGGACCGCGAAGTGGCCCAGATCCCTTGATCGAGCGGCTGGAAAAGGAGCGAGCCCCACGGGCGTAAGCCAAATTTAGGCCTAGCCTGACGTAATGTGACAAACAATTCCAGGTTAGATTCCTAAAGAGTAGAGGAGGTTTTTTAGTGGGTAAACCCGTCTTTAGGGGAGCCCCACACTACAGGCTGGCCACCTGTGTGCGTAATGCATTTTTCCGCCTCTCCCTAAAAAAAAATTATGTTAGAGGATGATGTAAATTCTCAAAAACATATTTTTACCATTGACTTCATATTTTATTCAAAGCACTTTGACAGAAATAACTATCGGATAAATACAAATTAAAAAATAAAACATCAAAATTCTATGTTATCAACATAGTTTAACCAAATTAGTTTTAAATTAACATCACATACGTTCGTTGTTTAAAGTTCATTGTTGGTGATGGTGAGTTTATGTTATTGTTTATTAAATTATTGTGGACATTTTCTATAACTGATGTTTTTAATAATAAGTGATGGAAAATATCTTAAATCCTATGCTATTTTTTTTTTTTTTTTTTATGAAACAACTGATTTCATAGGCCTACTTGGTTTTACTTTCCAGTAGTCGGGGTTTTGTAGTATTTCAAAATACTTTAGAAAAGCAAAGTTGCACATAAAATATTGCGGTGTATATATAGTTGAGAATAAATTATGTTGAGAACGTTATCTCAAAATGAAAAAAATAATTGTGTATATTTTTTTGCCCATTTAACCTTGAATTTCAAACCTTTTAGATTAAGGTCTGGTCGTTTAAACTAAAATGAAAGGTTATTTTTATTTTATTCACGAGGTAAAGTTATAAATATTCTCATTGTAAGACTAATTCATCAAGTTTTTCTTTTGGATAAAAGTGATTAACAAGTTTTCTGGCATCCATTTTATTCATTTAAACCTAAATTGGAAATACACCAATCAACAGTAAAATACACTTCTATATTTTATGAACAGCATAGCTTTTCCATTACATCGTATTTGCTTACATTATTTAGTCAGCCTATCAAGCATCTACGATGACGAATGCTAACTTCATGAAACCAATATATTTACTGTTGTCGTAGTTTAAAAGCGTTAATAAAATCGTACTGAGATTTATCTACAATAATGTAAATGTATAAAGAAGAAAGCTAGTATAGTTATTAGAGGTGTAAAATTTCAAACATAAAAGTTTTTAAAAATCAGAAGGAAACTATAAATAAATAGAATAATCTTGCTAAATGAATAAAATGTATATATACCAAAATACCAAAATATTTAAAAATATTTTGTATCAATATCAAAATTACAAATTGAATTTCTTGCGTGTTGATTGTGTTTGTCGTTTCATTCAATTCAATTGCTATTCTAAATACAATGGTTGCATACACTACTTCATCTACGGCCAACTTGAATATGGTTAATCACCGTAAAAATAAAGTAAACATGTAGAAAATTTATAGGTTATATAGGCCCAATACGAAACCAGTCTCTCGATGGCGCGTGATCTAATCGTCATTGGATCACATTATTTTGAGGTTGGGGACATATAGAAACTAAAAAATGCATCGGAATCAATCAGCTGATGTGCGAATTGCGTAATTTATATTGTAACACTACTTTCATAAAATGGCTAGCTCTCATTGGTCTAAAATCCGTATTTTAACGGGATTCTTGTACGTTTACGTGCTCATAATGTAAGGGGTCTGATTATGGTTTAATAATTTTATTTATGAGGTTACTTAATACTGATTTTGGTCCTTAATGTAGCGGTAGATGAATTTCTAAACAATCTAATTGAAAACATTACAAACAAAAGACACTGTATTTGAACAAGCCATTAATAAACTGTCAAACGTAACACATACTGGCTGTGACAGTTACCTCAAGACAAAATATTTTATGAAATTAAACTTTGGGCAGTGTGCCATAAATCGATAAAACCATTTAAAATCCACCCATTATATTTCCTTTTGTTGAGTCCATAACTTCTTGGAATATTATTATCCACGTTAAAAAGAAAACAATTTTTGCTGACACTACTATGGTTTTTCTCACAAACGGCACTTAACTCCCATTACGAATGCCAATGTATAAAACATTCTAAAGTATCTTATTTTAAATTATATTCTGAAAAGTTATGCGTAAGGAATCTTCTGAAAACTAGACACAATAGTATTCCTTTGCCCTTTTCCATTCAACTCATATCAGTTCAAGTGAAAGTAAATTGTCTCTTTCGATTTATAGGCCACGTGTGTGAAATAGATCGAATTTTACGTAACCAAGTTTATTAGTTAAAAATGAACTAATAACTAACTTATTGCTTTTCTAGTCAAGTGTAAAGTATCTTTGAAATCAGTTTAGGAACAGATCTAATCTACAATTTAAATGTATGGTATTACCTTTTCTATCAGACAGGAGGAAGAAGAGAAGGTATTACTCTTCCTATCATCTGCGGTGGTGAAGAAGAGGAGTAGTTAGGTTAAATGTCTGCCTTGGGACTAGTAGGGTGGTATGGTAGCGACTATGTTAACCATCGGGATTTTTGGCAAATGGTGATATTTTATTCCTCTGTTTCGAAGGCCGTTTTTCAACAGATTTTCTTGATACTTGGTGATAGCTAGGAACGTTACAGCTCTCATAAATAAAAAGTTTAAATTGTGAAAAAGTAAAAGTAGAATTCTTAGTAACGTTGAAAAATAACTGAATTTTCTTTAGTTTCGAAGATTTTGTTGGATTAATATTTTCACTCATATGAGGGACGTAGATCGCACATTAATAGCCAATAAAACAATTTTAAAGTAAATGGTAAAATGTGTCTTCTGAAACAGGGGAATAAAAACGCATGCTGTTTGTAGTCGTATAGGAGTGAAGAAGCTCAGGAACAATCTTTAACCAGGTTGACATGAACCGATGAAGACTCGCTGTGACAGTCGACTAAATTGAAGTAATGAGTAATTGAAGTGGCGTAGTAATGAACTTTTTAGTAGTTGTTCAACTCAACGTAACATGAGTTGGATCTTGGATCTCACGAAACAACATTACTTTGGAACATTTAAACCCTTTTCAAACGCTTAGGGCCAAGTAATAAGTTCTTAATCTAAGTGTGTTATGGTGTAAACGCACGATATCAAGTTTGGGGCACATTAGTTGTACTGTACTGGGGGTGGTGCAATGTGCTAAATGCCAAATCAATTTATTATAAGCCTATATCTCAAAAATCACATCACGTTTTATTCCTTTGTAAAACTCTAAAGTTTAAACTCCATTCGACTGAAATTTTATGCAGTGTTGGGCTGTCTGCTGAAATTGATTTCCTGTCAAGAGGTTAGTTCTAAAGTTCGCTGCAAATAACTTGAGAGAAATGCTTGGTTTTAAACCGGTTTTTATGTTCATTATAAGCTAATTTTAAAGTAGATTCATTTTCTTACTGATTTATCAAAAAATTTAAGTTTTTAAAGAAATACTTAGTTAGGAAAACCCCACGGAATTTGTACTGTTAACGGGAGACCCTTTAAAGCAATGATGAAAATATTTTACATTTCAATTTCCTTTCAATATTGAAAATAACTTACTTGTGTTACCAATTTTCCACGTTTTAACACTAAAGCACAACGAATTTTTACTTAAATCAAGGTATGGAGGAGCATTGTTATGTGTACTACATTAATGTAAGAAATTGCGCTCAGATTAGTCAAAATTTTTAGTGATCAGATAAATATTTTGTTTGTCTGATTCAACCTCGTAGTAATTTAAATTATAATAATTAATTCGGATGCCCTACATAAAATCTGTTATACTTTTAAACATACCTACTTTTAAAAACGTCTGTAATGAATGAGCTACAAAAAGAGCTATATCATCTGGCTATATCAAAATGAAACGTTCGACTGAATAGCCTATTTATAATAATATTTCTAAAAGTCTATTCCTGTTGCAAATACGTTATCTGCAAATACCTCAGTTTCTGTCCAATGTTAAATACTAAGTAATGTAAAAAAGATAAACTAACGCTAAAACATGTTCTTAACCTAATAAAATGACGAAGTTAAATGATTTGTTCTGAATGTTCCATGGTTTGGCGTGGATTAGAGAATGAAGGCCCCAAGGAAGGCTGTTGGGATGTTGGCAGGCCTGATCGGTGAGCTGCATGGATTCTGCAATTCTGTATTCTGAGTGTTATGCAGCAGTAGGCTTTGCCCGCGCTTGCGCCGTTGCCGCTTCCACAACAATCAACTCATCAACAATGCTGTAGTGACACGATCTTTATGTTTAAATATTTTTTCTCTATGTTAAACATAATGGTGCTGTAATTTTCTATATTTTATAGTTTTGTTTAATGATTTGTCTTTATTTAATCTTAGAAATACAGTAGTTTTACTTTGTAGGTTACTTCCAAATATAATAATAAATTTAACTTTAAATAATTTACATAGCCTAAAAATGTTCTTTAGAGGGGGATCTGTGGTTTTATTTTTTGTGTTTTTGAACTGGCTTCTTGTAAAAATATTTAAACACATTTCGTGGTTCTGGATACATTAAAGACTCATTAAATAACAACCGTTCATTCATTTGTTCTTTATTTAAGAGTTTGATCATTAAAATTAATGCTTAATGTGATTATTTGAATCATTTTACGGATATTTTTTTTGTAAATTTTTATTTTATAGTTCGTAATAAAATTCAAACAGACCAGCATTCCATGTAAGACGTGAACAAATTTCCATGTAAGGAATATTTTTACTTCATTATATAAATAGGACAATCGTTCTACATATATATGCTTGGTTTTGATTTATTTAACTATTATATATGGATATATAATATATGTTTCAAGTAAAGAAGTATGTATTTCATTTAAATATAATTTTTCACTTGCTTCCAAGTGTACACTGCTCGCATGTATCAAAATCTAAAACAATATTAAACATAATAGTTTGAAATATCCAAAGGTACTTACGGTCGGTTTTCACATTTTCATGAACAGTATTCTGACTTTTCTCTTCTGGAGCTAATTGTAGTACTAAACAAGAGCGATAGTAAAATTGTATATTTTTCTGATATTAGCAAAAAGTAAATATTCATGGTTTATCTAATGGCATGACCATTGCGAAAAAAACACGAACCAAATAATAATATATTTAAATAAATAAAAACAATCTCTATAATTGGTATTTATCATATTTTGGAAGTACAGTACCAGCGATACAGAATGGTTTGTTACATTTTTTAATGTATTAGTCATCAGCTGTCATGGAAAATATTCAATTAATTATTTATTGTTAGTCATGTAAACTAATTATTTTTTCACCTCACTTTTAAACACACATGGCAAATAAACAATCTTGCACTTTCTCACAACATAGCACAAACAGATTACCAACTTACACAAACAGACACATAGTCCAAAGTGTCACCCACCGAATGCCGCCGGCGCCGGCCGTCCACAGTGCACTGCTCTTCAACTGTTGATGAGTAGATTCTTCATAAGAGTTGTCTTCAGAACCATCTTCATCGTGTAGAACACCCCATCCCAATATTGCAACACTAGATCACTTCTGCTTGACCGGGGCAGGAGATGGATTCAGTAGAGGTTGCTTTAGCGAGTAGATGTTGGGTAGACATTTGATTTAGTATTGGAGTGTGTTTTAGATTATATTATTCATATTCATAGACTCGTTGAAGGTTGATTTCTCTGTCGCACGATCAATGGTTGTGTACAAAGTTGTCTTCGTAGTTTTGGTAGTTTTGAGTTAACTGCAGCTTTTGTTGTCCGTATTGCTGCTGCTTGTAGATTTTTCTACTTAAAAATCGCCTTTATATTTAAGCTCTGGTTTGATGCTGTAGCGTCTTATAAATGTATCGATTTTATTTTATATATGTATAGGTTTGTTTATCCAACGCATATTTTAAAATAAGTGACGCTATAATCTCCTTGAGAGGAATCCTACTGTAAATATTTTATTAATAAATTGTTAATACGGTTTTAACAAACCCTCCAATCAAAATTGAAAATAGTTTTTTTTAAGTTGAATTATTCACTTTAAAAACTTAAAATGAAAGTAAGATTTAAATTGATCATAATAGTGTAATTCTTTTCATATACAACTGGTTTTTATGTTTGTGTTTTTATTTTATTTTATTTTTATTTCTAAGAAGTCATCTTATATTGTTTTAAAATCGATGGCTTTTAACGGTAAGTTCTAATTCTAACAGTTTATCATCCAGAATCAAATTATTCCCCTAAATTTGTTTTTAAAATGTAAATTGTTTTACTGAATTACATTTATTTAGCATAATTGTTTTCACAAAGGCTTTAGGAATTTTAATTGAGTTAATCTTGGTTAAACCTGTGGCTATTTGAGTAGTGGGAAATGCGGGAGCTGGCTCATGACTTCATCACGATGACGTCATCAGTGATGACGTCATCAACGACGTCACTGATGACGTCACCAATGACGTCATATGACGTCACACCTATGACGTCATGGTGACGTCATTACCGCTGACGTCACCGTGATGACGTCGCTGACGTTAATTAGGTCAAGGTCAAGCTGAAGTAGAAAAATTTTTTTTTGCACTTTTGCAAATCCTCGAATTTTGTTGATAAAATGAAATATTTCTCGAGGAATCGCAAAAGCGCAAAAAATATTTTTTTTATTCCCTAGAGACCTGACTCTTGACCTAATATATCCGTCAGAGGTCAATGACCTAACCCCAGCTCCCGCATAAAAAAATATTTATTTTATTTTACTTACCCACCAAGAGAGGGTGGGCCGAAGAATAATTTCTTCAAACACTCGAAAGTGCGACAAACGACACTAGATGCGAACAGCACCGCGTCCGAAGGGAAACTGACTTGGACACCGACGGTTTCCCAGGTACCCGGCCCAGTGGTGGGGATAAGGAGGTGGTAAGGGGTAAAGTGATCAGATGGAAGAAAAAATTTAATTTTTCCAACAACTCGTCCGAGTCTGTCCTTTACCGGATCTCCGTAACTCAGATTGGAAATATTTCCTGAGAAATATTTATTTTTATTCTTACTCAGATGATCTTGGAAATTGTGAAATTTCAATCAAACTAAAAGCGTAAATTTTTTTTGTTATTTGAAATTTTGCCTAAAACTTAAGAATTGTTTGATATTTGGCTAAATATTTAAATTTGAACTCAATATAAGTGAATTGAGTAAAAAAGCGAGATGTGCACACCACAAGAGTTGAA
Organism: Neoaliturus tenellus; assembly: GCA_030545055.2. Classification (NCBI taxonomy): domain Eukaryota; kingdom Metazoa; phylum Arthropoda; class Insecta; order Hemiptera; family Cicadellidae; genus Neoaliturus; species Neoaliturus tenellus. The sequence continues at coordinate 79,788,272 of CM061535.1, forward strand.
CAGCAACTGAGAAAGTCGCTCCGGGTATCTCAGGTACTCGGCTGCGTGGTGGGGATAAGGAGATGGTGGGGGTAAAGTGGACAGATGAAAGAAAAAAAATTTTGCAAACCATAAAACTGAGTTTGTTTTTCATGACTAAGTATAAGAAAAAAAACAATTTTTTATGCACATTCTTCAACATGTTCAAACGTGTTCAAGGTCAACCATTTGAAGTTAAAAAAAAAAAATTTTCTTTAAATATTTATTTACAAAAATCCTCCTTCATCCTCATATGTGCTGTCCGGACTTGTGCTTGATGTTGTCGAAGAACATTCTTCACAGCAACATGTTCCTTGCGTATTTTGGACCATCCCTTCTGCTTCATCCATACTGTCATTGATGGTTGGACAGTCGTATTCAAAGTCCATTTTAATTACCATCCCAGGATTTTGAAGTATTTTTTGGGGGGGCTCACTTCTCGTCTGGAGCCGGGGGGGGGGGGGAGGGGGAGGGGGTCTTGGGACTTAGAATATTTTCGGTCCAAGATAGGTGTAGTATAGAATAATATTTTAGCTTGCCGGACTCAGCACAGTCGTCAGAAAGGCTTTCATAATGCTTATATAACAGACTGGTTCCTTGGGCAGCTGGCCAACTGTAGCTCAACAGAAAGTAAGTCAGTTTATTGCAAGCCTACATACACGGCACACCTCGCCACCGCTAGACTTTTCTGTGAGTAAATTTTTATTTTTCCTTCTTATTAAACTTAGAAAAACAGAACGTAGCCTGTTTGCACAAAATTAATTTTTGTTACACTGCTACGCTTACTTAACAAATTATTTTCCAATCCTTATTTAATATTTTATTCCTTACTTGTTAAATCTTAGAAACTGAAGTGTTTGAAGCCTCTTTAATACAAACTTAATTTTTATTTAGCTCTACAGGTCTCCTAATATTTTTTTCCTACACTTGTATTTCGCCGATGTGTCTAAATATTTTTCGCTCACAATTTTATTTTATTCCAGACAAGTGGATTTTGGACTTTACTACAAAACTGATCCATACCCATCTCGTACAAAATTATTTTCCATTTATCTATACCTCTTTGAGTCTTACATTAAATTTCTTGGAGTTAATTTTGTACAAGTCTCTCTGTTAATTTTTCTGCACAGTACGTGTTACTCCTTGGACAATTCGCAGCAAACTGTTTCTACACATAGCAACACCGGACCGCATTACCCCCACTTCTACTCATTCTCCCACTACAGCCCTGCCCCCCCCCCCCCCCCACTACTTCCAGCTAAAATGCAACACTTGATTGAGTGTTTCAGTTTTATCCAAACCTTACTGTGATACACACCTATGGCTGAAACATTGCGAGAAAAATTATTAAGAGTAAAATCTTTGCTGGCCAAGCAAAATAATTCTGTTAAGGTGTCCAAGACTTCCACTTAAACAAAAATGAAACGTTGCTTCAAGAATAATCCAAAATTTAACTCAAGAGACACAAATATCACTATGGATGATAAAATATTTCAGAAACTTTTAAACGAGCTAACTTTTGCCAGCTAAGTAACATTGGTGACTCCAATTCCAGACCAAGTGTCAAGATCACCTGAGAAAGAATAAAAAATAAATATTTCTCAGGAAATATTTCCACTCGGAGTTACGGAGGTCCTTTAAAGGACAGACTCGGATGAGTTGTTGGAAAAATTTAAATTTTTCTTCCATCTGACCACTCTGCCACCACCACCTTGTTATCCCCACCACTGGGCCGGGTACCTGGGAAACCGCCTGTGTCCAAGTCAGTATCCCTTCGGACGCGGTGCTGTTCGGATCGCATGTCGTTTGTCGCACTATCGGGTGTTTGAAGAAATTATTCTTCGGCTCTCAGTCTCGGTGGGTAAGTCAAATATAACAATTATTTTTTTTTATGCGGGAGCTGGTTTTGGGTCATTGACCTCTGACGGATATATTAGGTCAAGAGTCAGATCGCTAGGGAATAAAAAAAATATTTTTTGCACTTTTGCGAATCCTCTAGAGAGTTTAATTTTCTCAGCAAAACTCGAGGATTCGTAAAAGTGCAAAAAAATTTCTATTTTGGGTGACCTTGACCTAATTAACGTCAGTGACGACATCAGTGACGTCATTGATGACGTCATCACAGCTGACGTCATCGTGATGACGTCATGAGCCAGCTCCCGCATTTCCCACTACTTATGTTCGTTAACAATTACGTTCAAGTATTTGCCAAATTAACTAGAGTTATACAGGGTGATTGATATGAGTGTACCAGCTGTTTTACTTGAAATCCGTAAGTGATATTGAGTAAAAGTTAGGCGGTAACACCATTGGCCTTTTTTCATTTATTGGCGATTAAAGCACTGTCAAAAGTCCGTCATTTTATAATATGGCGGTCAACTCAAAAATTTTAAATACGAACCTCCACTTGTTTTGTAATTGTTTTATTGTAGACGCAGTTAAAATACTTTTATATTCCTTGACACTTTTCTCTAAACAAAGAGCTACAGGCAGTTGAAGTTCATTTTTAGTCCCTTAAGAATAACATGGGACAAACTTTATTTGCCAACATCTATGAAAACATTCCATCAAATAAAATACCCCTGTCACAGCAGACCTGCGTACTCAGCGAATTTCCAACAGGACTTGATATTTTTAACTTCCCCCATAAAGACCATGGGAACGAGGATGTAGGTTTGCTGCCCTGGGGGTATTGTACGTAGATATAGGAAAAACCCTTTACAGTGCACGTAAATACTAAATTGCATCAAATTCTGGTATTTTTAAATTTACCCATAAACCGCACGGGGTGAGTAGGTAGGTTTGCCGCCTTAGGGGTGCTATAAGTAAATATAAGTTGAACCCTACCTAGTGAATGTTCATACCAAATTTGATCAAGTTATGTCAATGAATATGTTAGATAAAGGGTTTGGTTAGTTCCCCATAAGAATAACATGGAAAACCTATTTTTGGATTTTCTCCGTAACCTGTTTAACCAAGTAAAAAAATTCAAAATACTTAATTGTTCGTTTTTTAAGCACTTTTAAATGGTTTTGGTTCAAATTGTTGAATTTGGAAAAATTTAGGTCCAAAAATGCCAAAACCCATTTTACATT
>CM061535.1:80391484-80543984 GCA_030545055.2 Neoaliturus tenellus
AAAAAAAGGTTTATATTATATAAAATAAATCAGTCACAACTAATTTTCAACTGATAGCCTAAATGTTTTACATTTTAATTTGAACTAATCAAAAAAATTATTATTCAACCATTTGTTTCTAAAATATTTACTGATGCAGTTTTTACAATTTTTTGTGAAGTGTTGAGCCTTTATAAAACGGGGATTTCACCTAGGCCGTGGAACCCCCTTGGCCGTGGCGCCCAGGGCAGCTACCTCAGTCGCCCCGCCCTCAGGGCGGCCCTGGCAATGAATGAGTCAATTGACATAATAGGAGGCTAGGATTATTATCCCCTATATAGTCAAGTGTAACTATTTTTATTCAATTTTTAAGCTTTTCTTGTGACAATGGCCGTGTCTTGATCCAGGTACAACTAAAAATCTGGATAAATTGGTAAATAGTATCCTATCAACGATAACAATTTCTCTATCTATGTTTTTACCCTACAGCGAGAACCACTGGAATGACACAGACCTAATACCTTTTACTAGTGCAGTATGCTATATAATACAAATGACCAGAATATTCTAATATTTTAACTTGTACAAAACAATGACTTATTAGTTTGCATTAAAGATATGTTAAAAACTAATCTTTAAAATGTAAGTCCTCTGAAAGGCAACAATGTAGGCCCTAAAATTACTGTATGTTAGTTACAGTACTGAATAAAATCAGTGTGATACAGGTTTTATATAAATAAAGACAATTAACACCATTATCGAAAGTTACCCTGGCCCAGCCATGTCAGAAAATAACATATCTAACTATACCAGAGGTTAATATACTATACAGTTAGTATAGATTAACAGAGTTATTCCCACAGTTAGTATACATTTCAGTCAAATGTTAATGGATTAAATGTAATGGTGGGCCAGGGACATGTCAGCCAGGCCATGTCAAAAAATGGGTGTTTTCGACGATGCCAGAGGTAGGCCTATACAGTTAATATAGGTTAATAGAGCTCCCCAAATTAGTTAATACTAGGGATGGACGAGATTGGATTTTCAGTTCGAGACGAGACGAGACGAGAATTTTCAATTCTCAAATAATTTCGAGACGAGATCGAGACGAGATTTTCTCTCTCATACACTACGAGATATGTGCATTCGGGATTTTAATCTGATTTTGTAACATGGTTAATCCTGATTAATGTGAAGGAACAAATATTTATTTGTAAATTGCTGATTATGTAAATAAACTGAAGTTTAAAAAGTCACTTTCTTAACAAAAGGTCTAGGCCTATAAAGGAATGTACCCAATAAAAAGGTTGAGAAGATATAGGCTCACCATAAACCCTACCGACCTACGTTTAGTAAAACATAAAAAGAGAATCATCTGTTACAGTTACTTACTTCACTTTTCACTTTCATGTTTCACACTTTTCACTATTAACCTACTTTAAAATGTTTCCAAATAAGAGCTTTTCCTCACTCACAGATTTGTAATAGGCATAGGCCTACTAACTTTGAATCACAAGCCTAGAGACCGGGAGGCTAACAAGAAATAACTTTTAATTGGAGAATTTTAATTTTCAACTCTCTCTTCTTCTTTGTCCATAAGACAATCTTCAGCTCTCATTTTGTTTGCTATTCCTTTTCATTTCTCCAAACTATTCGTCCTGTATACATAACTTTCACTGTTTTTGAATTCATGTAATTCCCTCGATTTGTCCATTTGTCGTCTGCTACTGCTAGTGGTAAGGTTTTTATTTATTTGCTCCTAACTGAATAAAGGCAAGCATTAGTGTAGCCATGAAGCCTGTATGGTTCTGGTAAGACCATTGATTTTTTTATGTATTCAACACAACCTATTTATTGCTGTTCAACAATTATTGTTAATAGGCCTATTCAGTTTTTTTTAGTATCCAAACCTTGAAATAAAATCAACCATCAGCCGATTTTAAGCATTTATGGCTTAAAATAGCTGAACTCTGCTAAGAGTGTGAAAGGAAATTAAATTGTGTATTACGTGGGATATTTGAGGTTAGCCATTATTCAACCTGATTGGCTATCTTGTCTCTTGTCATTCATCTGATTGTCACTACTATTCTTACTGCTAATGTCAAAACAGCTCTTAAATTTGTCAAAAATTATTTGAATCAGTTTTAAATAATCATCTTGAAGCAATTAAATGTCAAATAATGATTGTTTATTGTTTATAAAGTTTTCCCAATGTTGTAAAGATTTATCAAACAAATGAATTATTTTATAAATCAGAAGCTATGTTGACTCCGCCCACTACTGTTGATCGTCAGTACCACTAACAGTCCGTGCAGATGCAGCCGTAGAGCCGTCTCCCACTCTCCAGTCCAGTCCAAATCTTGGAAGTCCAACCGTCGTTTATGATGGCAATTTAAGTTTGAAGTTGTGAGGAGGGTAGGAAAATAAAACACTTCACATTGCTTCAAAATAATTTATTTTGCAGTATTAAATTCGTAGATTATGTATACCCGTTTTTATTGTTATTCACGAATTATTTCTCGTCTCGAAAAATCTCGATCATAATAAAATCTCGTCTCGGTTAACGAGATTAAAAATTTCTCGAAGATTTCTCGTAATTTCGAGACCCGTCCATCCCTAGTTAATACCCACATTTAGTATAAATTTTAAGTCAAATGCTATTTTTTTTAAATGTCATGACAACAAAAAAATGCTTGCCAGTACGGCCATGTTGGAAATTGGCTTTTTTGACGACGGCGGAGGTTATAATATACAGTTAGTATCAGTTAATAAAGATTTTCCCGCAATTAGTACACATTCTAAGTCAAATACTATTAAATAAAATGTCATGACAGCCAAAAAAATACCAGTGCGGCCATGTTGGAAATTGGCATTTTTGCCAAAAGTGCCAGGAGTTAATATACAGTTAGGGGACACATAGTCAATAGTTCTTATATAATAAATAGACATTTAATCAAGTACTATATATTTATTTATTTATTTATTTATTTTTTATTTATTTTATTTATTCACGGCAAACACCATTTTACAAAACAATATACATAATTAAACATTAATAACATAAAAAATAGTATTAATAAATGGTCAGCTCATCAATTTTGGTTGACAAATACGAGCAAATGCAATGAGAAATATGAATACATACAAAAATACAATATGAAATACAAACAAATGCTTAATAAATAAACTAACTTAAAAGGACATGATACAAGGTAATTAGAATCTATATCAAGCAGTCCGTACAGAACGTTCATTCGAGATCAGCCACCCATGACAGGACACGATTGCGGAAAGACTGAAGAGACGGTCCAAAGAACTCCAACTTTGAGTAGTTTCCCAGGCGCATCAAACGGGGCACCGTGCTGTTGTAGCTGTATGAGGTGGAGAAGTGGTGCTTAGCAAAGTTTGCATCTGACGAGTTCTAGCCGGGACGTGTAGATCAATCAGTTGGAGCAGTTCAGGACAATCGATTAGCCCGTTGACGACCTTGTATAGAAAGATCAGGTCCAGGGCAATTCTGCGAGGAGTAAGTTGCACGACTTGGTATTGCAAGGCCATCTCAAATGGGTTCACATCAATAAATTTGATACCACTCCTCACCCCCAGCAAGCGTAGGAAGCGTTTTTGGACTAGGTTAAGGGAGTCACAATGGCCTGTCTGGTGGGGGGACCAAATAACTGAGCCATACTCCAGAATAGGACGGACTAGAGAATAGTAGAGCATCTTGACTGTAACTGGAGAGAAGGAGTTTTTAGATGTCCTAGCAATAAGTCCAAGGACCTTATTAGCAGAAGAGCAAATCTTGTTGATATGGATGTCAGGCTCCAAGCCAGGAGAGAGATGAATTCCCAGATCCTTGACAGTTGAGACTCTCTCTAGTGTGGTGCCATTGAGAGAATAGTTGAAGAATGATTTGTTCTTGTTTCTACCAAAAGTCATGACTTGGCACTTCTTGACATTTAGCTGCATACAGTTCTCGACGCACCAACGTTCCACATGACAGAGATCCTCTTGAAGCTCCAACTGCTGGTCTATTGATGAAATTTCGCAGAATATTTTTATATCATCTGCGAAAAGCAAATAGTGGGATTTCAGGGATTTGCCAATGTCATTGATGAAGAGACAAAAAAGGAATGGCCCGAGGAGGGATCCTTGTGGTACTCCAGAAGTCACCTTCAGTGATGTTAGCGAGTATGAGACAGCAAACCTAACCTGAAGAGTACGTCCACTCAGATATGTCTCAAACCATTGAAGGAGAGGACCGATTATTCCCAGGGCTTTCAGTTTGGCAATTAAGTGAGAGTGACTAACCTTGTCAAACGCTTTTGCAAAGTCCAAATAAAGACAGTCAACTTGGTTGGAGTGAGCAAAAGCAGAGAAAACATAGTTTGTGAAGACGCAGAGATTGGTGATGGTAGATTTACCCGGACGAAACCCGTGCTGTTCAGGACTGAGGTATCCTTTGAAGGCGAAGGATAAGACATCCAAAATGAGACTTTCGAAAATTTTGGCTATAGCTGATTGCACAACAATAGGACGATAGTTCCTTGCATCGGATTTGTCTCCAGACTTGTGAATAGGCACAAGATATCCGTGCTTCAATGAGCCCGGGAAAACTCCCATGGCTAGAAGTCTATTAAAAAATACACAAAGATGAGGAGCCAGGGCTGCACCGCAGGTCTTGAGTACTGCAGGAGTTACATTGTCGGGACCGGCACCCTTGGAAATGTCAAGAGCATTAAGCTTCTTCTCCACTTCGATGGCAGATATCCGCCAGACGGACAAGTTGACTGCAGAATTATAGCTGAACTCTGGAGTATTAATATGGGGCTGAGTATAGACAGACGAAAAGTATTTCACGAACATGTCACACATTTCAGTGGGCTTTTCAGCGATGGCCGTATCATATCTTAGGATGTTGGGTGTACAATTGTTGACTCTGCCTATGGTATTCATATGACCCCAGAAGGACTTGGGATTAGAGTTGATGCTACCCTCAATGTTCCGCAGATAACATTCGTAGCAGGTTTTGGTCAAGATCTTGCAACGATCTCTTGTTGATTTGAAGGCATTGTAGTCAGTATCAGACATACTGGATTTATAACGCTTGTGTAGGATTTTTTTCTGAACAACCAGACCCTTCAGTTCAGGTGAGAACCACCGAGGAAAAATAGAGCTTGCTTTTTTCTTCATTGGTGAGTTGAGTACCACGCAGTGATACTAGGCAGTGAAGTAGGTGAAATAGTAGAAGTAGGTTCAGTAGTGAAGTAGGCAGTGACTTCAGATTCTAGATTATCCACGCGAGATTCAACTGCAGAGAGTCGAGAATCCACGCTTGCACGAAGTTTCTCAATTTCGTCCTTAACAGAATTGATTTCCACTTTGGTGGCAAGTTGAGAGACACTGGTCATCAAGCTGGTCAACTGACCGGAGAGTTTAGCAAAAGGACTCTCATCATCAGAAGTGCAGTCTGTGCGGGAGCAAAACCATTTTTGTTTAGAGTTGCTAGAAAGTGACGAGTATTCGGTATCACTTATGTCCACGCATTTGACATGAAACCAGCGGCCACAGTTTCCATCACAATTTATGCCCTTATCACTAGTGAGAACCTTTTTTAAACAGCATGGACAACCAGCGGATCTTGTATTTGGCATGGTGTCACGCTTCTGAGACAAAAAAAGAAATTATGAGCAGATCAGTGTGAGGCAATGTGATTTTATATAGTATGAATGTTTCGGTAATTATTCCTTCCCAACTCAGAGCTACTCAATTCACCCCAAGTTGACAAGAGAACGCCTGTTATAAGTATTTCATATAGTATGTGTCTGAATAATGGACGAAATCCAGATGGCAGTGGCAAAAAAAGTGGCGGGATTTCCGTGCAGTACTCCAGAAGAAAAACAGTTGTTGTTATTTACTTGACAGAACAGGATCGGTGATGGTGAGTGACAATGACTGTTAGTTATTTAGATATTTAAACATTAGTGTGGATGTGAATTTGTTAGCCACATAGAACTCACAGAATAAAACTGGGACTATTAATATTCTTGTAGAAACCACTACGTAAATAAACCATGTAAATACCACGATCAAAAGGGAGCAAAATTCCAGCTTCCGTATATGTCAGCCATCTTGAGCAAAAAAAAAAGCATATATACATTTGTCTGTACTGCATATTTTAATTGAAACACCATTTTTATAAACTTTAATATATTACAGTGAAAACACATTTATTTAAATAACATTATAAATATTTTGTAACGATATTATTGGATTTGTATGCAAGCAAAAAGAAAATATGATAGTTGAATTAAGTTCTTTATTAATAACTTAGTTTTGTATATTATTTTTTGGTAAAACATATAACAAATATAAAACGAATGACACATGAATGAAAATAAAACTATCAAAATATGAAATCCATTAATTTCTTCACTTAATGAATACTATTAACTGGCAAGGAGTTGGCTTGTCCATCACAATTGCATTCTTTTGTTTTTCATGTCATCATACACCTCCCAAAATCCAAAAATTTGATTGCGAGAATAGCTTTATCAGGGCTTGTAACAGTTCTTGAGGTTAAAAAAATATACAAAATAATTAAAATCTTGAAAAAATAACCAAAAATAACCTTGAATAAACTTAAAATGTCCCTAAAATTCCAAAAACCTGCTATTTATCGGGATATTTAAAATATGTAGGCAATACAAAATTATGTAGGGTAATTTTTAACTAGGTAAGTGATCATCTACTAAAGCAATAATAATAATAATAATAATAATAAATTGAAAAAAATATCCCCATCCTCCTCTTACTTTTTTTAATTTTTTTCCTTTTTCAAACATTTATTTAGTTTTTATGAGCTTCATCAAAAATCTATCAATAAAAACCTAACTGCCCTAAAAAAATAAAAAAAAACAAAATCCCCACAAAAATGAAAAAATTGCCATATTGCACAAAAAATAACCAAGAGCAAAAAAATAACAAAAAATAAAAAAATAACCTCTTACAAGCCCTGCTTTATTAAATTACTTTAACTGTATATTAAACCATGGTCAAAAATGCCAATTTCTAACATGACCAGGCAGGCATTTTTCAGCTGCCTTAACAATAACAGCATTTGACCAGGATGTATATTAACTGCAGAATAGGTCTATTAACGTATGCTTATTTTATATTAACCTCTGGCAGCGTCAAAAATGCTGACTTCTGACATGGCCGGGACTTTAAAAGACTTTAAAATTAAATTAAATTCAAAATATCTTTATTTACACTATGTACAAAGTTAATTTTATAACATTTCACCAGAATGCATACTTACTGTGGGAGTAGCTCTATTAACCTGTATCAACGTATATTAACCTCTGGCATTGTCAAAAATGCCAATTTCCGACATAGCCAGGCTGGCCTGTCCCTGGCCCACCATTACATTTTATTCAATAATGTTTCTGATATGTATATCATCTCTAGGAATAGCTCTATTAATCTATACTAACAGTATATTGACTTTTGGTATAGCTAAATATGCCATTTTCCAGAATGGCTGGGCCAGTGATATGGAGGTTTTATCGAAACAAGTCTTGTAATAATGCTCGCATTTACATGTGGTACGTGAGACCTCAGATTTTTTATCCACTAAAAATAAACCTCACCTCTTAGAAAATCACTTAAAAAATGCAGACCTCCTTTCAATACATTTAAATAGTGTTACCTAAAAACACCATGCAGTCCAGTTTACCTTTGAACTCATAAAACTTTAAAAGGTAAAGAAATGTTCTCTGAGACCTACCACCCTTATCCAGCAATGTTCTCGAAAATAAATGGTAACTGAGCCCTACCTCAACCTCTATGATATTCTAACTGGAACACCAGGTCTGGAGGTCCTGCAGACTTTCATTTATTGATTAATAACTCAATACCGTTAGGTCAAATAAAAAAAAAAAAAAAAACAGTTCAAGAGTGAGGGGAGGGACTGGGCGACAACTACTGTGAAGAGGAGTTCCAATTGTGGTGTAGGGCTGCCAATGTAATGAAAACAAATAATCTGCTGCGTTTCACAGACCACTGTTTGGGTAAAGGAGTTACTATTGTACTCATGAAGCTAATCAAGGAAAATATAACTAAGAAAATTCCATAAGCATTACCTAAAGTCATCATGGCTATTTTGAAGCCCATGCCAGGTTCTCCTAAAAGATTCTCCTTGGGTACACAGGTGTCCTCAAATATTAAGCTACAAGTAGAGGAAGCTCTGATGCCCATTTTGTCTTCCTTTTTGCCCAGAGAAAGTCCTGAAATCATAAAATGTCTCAAACAGATATTATAGAACGAATTAAAATTACACAATAAACAATAAATTGCATAACTAAAAGTTAGAACACAAAGGTTTTGTTGCTTCTTTGTAAAAATTATATTATTTATAAACATTAAAGTATGTTCAAATATTATTGTGTAACATTAGCAAAACTCAAGTACTTATTCCTATGGATTGAACGGTTATTTTATTCGGTCTGTATCTGGGGCCAAAACTGATCACCTGCACAGTCACACATTCCTTAAGAACAAGCTAAGAACTTATGTATGTGGTTATACACACATTTTATCAGACAAAAAAACTAATAGACCAAGTTTCCTAATACAACTTTTAACAACTTTTAAAAAATTATGGAAACCAGTGATATAAGCAAGGAATAGTAAAAACTCAAGTTTAAAAATGAACAAAATTTCATTCCTTAACATGTTATTCTATTTCTCATAGATTGTAGACGGATAGACTTACTGAGTGTCTAACCAAATCAATCAATTTCAAGTGAGCCCAATCAAGCCTTGTTGTGTAGATGACACTGGGTGAACTTTGATGTTTAACTGGCAAAAACTTAATATAAAATGTGTTTAAAGTCAATTAATTACAATCTCAATTTTTTTTCTTAAGTAAGGTGTTTAATCTGTATTAAATTGTTACTGAAAAATTAATTACTGCTAATACTTAACAGTAAATTTTATCTTGAGGAAAAGTTTATTTTTTCCTAACCGTACACTAAAGTCCGTAGGGTGAGTCGGTGGCGTAGTGGTTAGCGCGCCGGACTTCGGGACCATGGCAGCGATGTTGTGGGTTCGAATCCGCGTTCTTCCAGTGAACTTTTATCAGTACCTTTCACCTTGTACTGTAGCGGCTCACCCCCTTACTTTGTCTAATACGATCCACGCACAGATCAATAGTCTATGTGGACGGGGCAAAGTAAGGCAAAAAGAGGTCCGCCAACCTCTTTTTTGAAAGAAAAACAAAAAAAAACTTTTATGATTTTTAAGCAAACTACAATAAAACTTGAAATTTGTGTGTTAGAATTAAATACAAATAACTCCCAATTACCTGGGGGCGGGTAACCAGGTTGCGGGTTCACCGGGTTCATATAAAGTCAACTGGCTGGGTAGCTGAGTGGTTATAGTGTTCGCCTTTGAATCCAAAGGTTGCCAGTTGAGATCCGCCAGTAGAGATTTGCGCGTAGTGGTTTTTCAAGTCGGGTAGGTTTCAGATCAGATAGTGGATTGCTATTAAATTTTTGTTGGTCGAGGTTCAGCTGACCTCTTTACTTTGCCAAGGTACTGTGCAAACAGTTCGTATACTGTGTGTAAAGTATTTTCCTTAGTGTGACATTAAAAAAATTTATTAAATTGCCTATTTGAGTTAATTTTTTTGTTTACTTAACTTTGATGTTATTTTTATGTTTATTTAAAAAGATATATACATATATATTTTAACTTATGGAATGCCAACCAAAGAGGACGGTCTAGTGACCATTGTTTGTAGTGCTATTAAAAAAAGGGATTTTGGGTATATATTAAATTTGTTAGTATAGTGTTTGTTTGATTTTTTACTCAATATTTTGAAAATTTTGATAAATAAAGCACTTTTCTATCTTTCTTTCCTTTTTCCTTCTTTTCTTTCTTACCAAGCAACCAGTATGCTTGTTACGGGTGTGTCTGGTGGTCTCGTGTGGTGGACACCCAAATACACGTAGTTTCAATAGAAGTGTATATAATAATAATAATAATAATAATAATATTTATTTCTCCAAACATTTTTACAGAATTTACAACAGAAACAATTTTTACAATATCTTAGGTCAAGAATGCATTACAATAACTAGAGCACACATTGATATGTAGAAATCGTTTCCGCACTGGAGTGGGAAGATGTAATTATTGGAAGTACAGATAGGGAATGACTCAAGACCTGTCATGCGACTGCGGAGCAGAGTATCAAACTATGGAACACATAGTCGAAAAGTGCCCACTGAGTGCCTTCTCCGAAGTATTGACCGGTCTGCATAGCTCAAGTGAAGCTGGGCTGCAATGGCTTAGCACCCTGTATTTAGCTCTGTAGAGAGAGATCTAATTTTTATTTTAGTGTTTAGATTTTTACTTATATCGACTCAGGTGCTCTGCACCGCAGAATTTAATTTATTATTCTTAAACCATGGTGGCTGGCTAAATGAGCCATACGATATATAAATATATGTAGAAATGGATAGAAGTGTGACTGTATAGATTAGTCTGTACGGTGCAGCGTGACAGCATCTAGTGTGCCTGCTAGACTATTTAGAAGGTGATTTGCTACTGAGTGATAAACGAACAATTGCGCAAACTGAGTTTCACCAAAAAGAAGGAGTCAGCCGCCAAGAAACCAAAAGGAAAAATTCTTAGGCTACTTCCAAAATGTTTGAGAATTTTTCACAGTTCATGTTAATTAAATTATGTAAACAACACTGAGAAATTTAGTTAGGCGAAGTTTCAAACATTTTCACATATTATTTACAACTTCAAACTGAAACGTACACTTATTTTATAACTTACTGATTTGATATTTAAGAGCTATTTGCTAATAAAACATTATTAAAACTTCTTTATTTCAGGTTTTACTCAATTTATTGAATGTCTTTGTTTTAACCGTGGTTTTGGGTTATCCGGGACCCTTCAACCAGTCATTACCCCGAATAATCGGGAGTTGACTGTAGTCCAAATGAGACTGTACACTTCTAAAAGATCTTTCACTATTTAAAGCATGAAATTAAGTTCTTGCTTTATTTCTAGTAATTATCTTTTGACACTAACAGTTACAGTGGATGACCACATACCCGGGGTGGGCTTGGGGACTATGAATGCGCTGATGCCCTTGTGTTTCTTGCTCTTGTCAGTGGTTGCGAAGACTACCGTGGCCTCGGATTCGTAACCGTTAGTTATCCAAGCCTTGGTGCCATTTATGACGTAGTTGTCTCCCTTGACCACAGCCGTAGTGGAGGCTGCTCCTGCATCACTCCCGTTACCTGAACACAGCATCAAAACTTAATGAAGAAAAGTTAATATTCTTCATACACGCTAGATCCCCTATAATCTGAACCGATTGGGACGAGGCCTGGTTTGGATTGCCGAATATTCGGTTTAACCGAACAACTGTTTCTGTCTACAGAAAATTCAACATTGTACGACATTATAAAGTAAAATGAGCCAAGACTTGTTTCTGTATGATAATTGATAATTGATTTGGATTTCATTGAGCAGATTGTGGTTGGTTCAATTCAATAAAATTCAAAATATCTTTATTCATTTGTAGTAATACATGAATTTGAGATTAAAATTTTTTACAAAATAAATAATGACATAAATTCCAGTAACTTAAATAGTTTTTATGCCATTTAAGATTAAAGATTTTGAACAGCTGGCATTTTGAAATAATGACTTGTAAGAAATTTATTATTTTTCTTTAATTAGGCAAATAAATCAGAAATCTGTGAGCCACTATTGTTTCAACTTATTAAAAGTTCTCAAATTTAAAACTATTTTAAAAGAAAAAGGCAGCTGTGACGTTAATTTTTGAGTTTTGGAAATTTTTAATATGATAGGCCAGGAGTTATACTTGAGTTTAAGGACACCCTGTATAGAGGGTGATTGACATAAGTGGTTAACAACATATTAACAGCATTCAGCTATACAATTGTACTTTATAAGAATTATTATTATTATTATTATTTAAATTTGAGTAGCCTATGGTTCTTTCTTTTAAATTTTCCATTTTTTTTTGTTTGTTTGTAAATTTATGTCATGGTAGATTTTTTAAGTAATCCATAATCACAGTCATTTTAGCTAAAGTTCTAATGCATATGGTTTAGTCCCGATTACGTGACCATTATTGAAAGTGATCAGAATCAAAAGTGTATTGCTCTCTAAACCTTAGTGCAACACCCTTATCTCATAACACATAATGTTATATAAAATCAATATTAGTATAAAAGAAAACAAATAGATAACCAGGAAGTTGGATCAGTAAAGTAGTATTCGTTGATAATGCTTACGGAAGTCCACCACTTAGATTTCACCTTGGTCAGAAAATTAAGTAAGAGGTTATCTTTAGCTGATATTTCTCACTACATCAGCTTTAATACTCTCCAAATAAATTAAGCCTTATTAAATTTGTAGCGTTAAAACCACAAAACAAAAACTTCTGATTCTTGACAATTTGAAGATAGAGAGGAGCAACAGGATTTAATCATGTAGTTTTTTTCTAATCACTTTATTAGGAATGTTACTAGATTAATTCGACTTTAATTTCACACAATATACAGACAGTACCAAGTCTATTTCTGTTATAGCTTTGATGCAAGAGTGAGGGTTTTTCTTTTATCATGGGCCGCATTTACCTAGAGTACAAGTTTTATTAAGGACATAATTAACAATAATAGTCATCTGTCGCAAATTGTTTAAATTGAAGACAGAAAATGTACTTTAACCTATTATTGTTCAGTCTTCCATCAGTCCAGGGGGAACCATGAATAAATTTTATTGAGGACATGTTTAACTAGATCTCGGTTTAGTCATAATATTTTATTTGTATTGATGACTATCACTGTTATCATGACAAATGTAAAAAGTAATCAAATATCTCAGTGTGTGGTGAAGTATATATAATAAACTATAATTGTAAAAAGATAAAAATTAAAGATTAATTCAATACCAAAGAGAAGAAAACTTTATTATTCTTAAATGTTTTCTATTTTCAATGTCTTTTTAGATTATTTATTAGAAAGGTCTTATGGCTTCTATACATACTTATTCAAATTATGTCAGTTATACTTTTATTTTACCTATTATGACATATCTTTACTTTTTCAAAGAATTTATAGAATGCTGTCTCACTTTCTTACCAGAATATTTGCAATTTATGACAGTATCATATTCCACTGCATCAATATTATTTTTTTGAATTTTTATGAAGCACAATATTACAGTATTGCTACTGAATATGATTGATTTTTTATTGTGAAAAATAGTATTAACGTCTGAGTTATGACAATGAATTGAAAAACTTATTCGACATTATTAAAATCCACAATACAAGGAATTTAAATGTTCTATACAGTAGACTCCCTCTTAACCGGCCACCTTTAAACCGGTCTCCGCTTTAACCGGCCTACCCTAACACAAAAAGAACATCTTTTTAACCGGTCATTTTTTATTTAATCATTGCTTTAACCGGTCATGTTTCTCCGGAAATGTAGTTTTCTTATCTACTATATCATTCAATTCAACGTTATTTCGTAATGACATTCTCAAACGAATTAAAATGTAACGACCTGGACGGAAGTGAATGCCACCGGAAGTCAATGCGTTAGGACCTACTACCCACTATATCTATTAGACCACAAAAAAGAAATGAATTATTATTAGTTTAGATTTGTTGTGGGTTTCATGGGTGTCGGATGTTAGCTATAAATCATATACAGTAAGGTATTTAAAGTTGTTTTTCAAGAGATAATTATATTTAAACCTTATAAAATTGTAGGTTAGCGTTCTTAAATCAACATCGGTTTAACCGGCCAATTCATTATCCAGCCAATCCTGGCTCCGAGATAACCGGTTACGAGGGAGTCTACTGTAAATTATATTCGTCAATATATTTCTGAACGTGGGGACCTCGCCGACAAGTTTTCTATAACGTGGTGAGGCCATGATCATGTAAAATTGTGAAATAAACATATTCTTATATATTATTGTAGTAAAACACTTGTTTTGATCAAAACTAGAAATAGGTATACTTTGAAAAATATTTTTATTTTTATAATGAGTAACAAACTGTAAAAAATAACAAAGCAAAAATCACAAGCAAATCAGACTGGTTTTACAACAGTAGTCATTCGTATGCCCTATAGCTTACTCTTTTGAACTCAGCTAAATTGAATTAGAACAAAAAAGAAAAGTACCTGGTTCACTGAGAGCGAAGCAGCCGATCTTGGAGCCTTTGGTGAAGGGGGTGATGAACTGCTCTTTTTGCTTCTGGTTTCCAAACTTGAGTATTGGCCCCAAGTAGAGGGAGTTGTTGACACTCATGATGACACCTGCCGAGGCACAACCCCTGACACACACACGACTCAGTTACACAAATACACTTACTGTTAAACCCCCACAACCTCGATTCAATGTGAACTTGGTAATGTTATGTTTCCTGGAAAAGGGATTTTCCCACCATTTACTCGATCAGACCCTGAAACACAGGTGCATATAAACTGTAGGGGAGCTGGTAGGCGCGTACGGAGGAGTCGAGCTTGTGATGGTTTATTGTATTTGTATTCCGATCACCATTTTGGTAGCATTCGCTAAAAGCTTGCAATCGAATTTTGCTAAAATGATATCATACAAGGTTATTCAATCTGCTGAAGGAAATGGTGAGGGGTAGACACATGTGAGAGAGCATTTGATAGACATAAGGAATTTATCTGTAAGTTCTGGAAGTGGGGCTGCGCTGTGCACTATACTGTAATTGAAATTCACAATTTGGCCGGCTACGCCTCCAGTATTGCAGATATGGCTAACTTTGGTTGCTCAAATTTTAATGAAATAAAATAAACTAAGTAGTTTTTCACTACCTGTTATGTAAAGTCAAACTTTACTCCTTGTTATAGGGGGTAAAGTGTTACTTTCCCTTGAGTGACAAAGTAAATCCATAAGAATAACATTAGCAAGAAAGTACGCAATAATATCCTCAATGCAGAGCAGAGGGGCCTCCCCGCTGGCTGTATATGATAGCCAAGCACCACTTACCAAAATTGTTAACTGAAAGTTTAGACAATAGTAGATTCACAATGAACCATCTTTCGTGAGTGTTTTCCTCCGAAGATAAACAAAGTTGGAATCTAAAAATCCAAGGGTTTAACAATGTCAGAGGTCTGCACAACCCTCAATAGTGATGGTGGAGCTTTAAGGCCCCTTTCACACATATCGATTTTAATCGCCTGAAAACAATTGGTCATCCATTTTATTGGGCAACCAAAATCATTACTGTTTACACCCACCGATTTTTATCGGTGGCAGGCAAAGCTGCTTGTAGATTTGTTTAGTTGTTGTTGTGCACTAACTTACTAATTCCAATATAAAAACGTGGTTATCTGTACACTAAATTTTTTCTTAGGAAATAATAGAATGGACTATATATGCAGTCTCAATGAGAGCATGAGATTCAAAGCAAACTTCTACGATTGCCAATGATCAAAAAACATCATCGTAAATTTCTTGATTACATTATGAAATTCATCTCATTCTCTACAACTTTCCCATACTATGTTTGTTACTGACTCAAAAATAAAAAAAATTCCTCGCTCGTGTCTGACTAAAATAATTCATGAACATTTCCATCTTTTAAAATTGCCTATATTTTACAAACTTTAAGGAATACGGTTTAATTTTTTATTTAATTCAGAAACTAAATGTATAAATTTCATTGACTTTTAACCACTCTTTTGTGGTCCAGAAGCATGTAAACAATGATCGTTGATTTAGTCAAGACAGAAATTAACATATAGGCTGGTGCAAAGCGGTCGGCCAAAAAAAATGTCGGTGTGTGTGTAAGCTCCAAGTTGAGTATGTGGTTCACTGGAGCTAGGGGTGTCAATCCCGGGATTCGGGATCCCGGGATTCCGGGATCCCGAGCACATTTGGGTGCCTAAAAATCCCGGGATTCTTTACCTTCAATCCCGGGATTAGCGGGAATGTTCTTTGTATGGTTTTTAAGAGTTTTATTGTGTTTAACGTAGAATAAAACTTGAAAATAGTTGTCTTACAAACTTACAATACTCAACTCAACATACCAATCTATTCTTCAAGTTTGAAATTGATAGCATCAGCCGCATCTGCATCGGTAAATCCATCGCTACAAGTAATTTCTTATTGCTTCGTATATCTAGTAATAATTCTTCCCATGGTTGACTATATTTTCATGGGTTTATTTTAGTCTGGGTCACAATATTTTCAGTTGCTATCAGGCTCCTGTGAAGAAAATTAGGCTCCTGTCGGATCTGATCAATTATCTCATTATTTTTAGTTGTTTCAGTGTTTGCAAAATTCATGAATAAATGTAAAAATACATTTTGGTACAAAAGTCTTGATTTTTTTGTGTAGTTTCATGTTAGATGAAATAGTTCCTTTTTTTATTTAGATTAGGCCTATTTGTGCAATTTCTTAGTTGAATAGTTGAGAGCAGGCCTAGCAGTTTAGGTGAGAATGTAATATGAATTATGAATATACCAATGCAGTGTCACGAGGCAAACTGGATATAGTAATGTGGATTTGTTAATTTGTAGTTAGAGTAAATATTGTTTAAGTATAGGGCTTTCTAACGATAGAGGTAGCTAATAAGTTCAACAACAAAATTATTGCCTAATTCAAATTAGAGGCGTATATTAGGATAAACAAACAAAAGATGTCAGTTGAACGACTGAACAACTGCTGGATAAGTTTAGAGATTTCGAACTCCAGAGTGTCTAGATACTCAAGATTGTGAGCACTTGGTGTATAATTTATTGTGAATTAATGTAAAAATGTCTTCAATTTTGATGTTAAATGGCCGAATAATACATATTTCTATGCTATATGAATCGCGGGATTGATCCCGGGATCCCGAGGTCGTCATCAATGAATCCCGAAATCCCGGGATCGTCATTTCAGTCCGGGATTGACACCCCTAACTGGAGCACCGACATTGTTTCACCAATTTTTTAGTCGGCCATAAAAGTGTCGGGCAAACCCCACAGATTTTGCTGTCGGTCGACAAAAAAATGAGCCAACCAAAATATCGGTGTGTTTGAACGCTCCTTCTGCAAATCTTCAGCCCGTCACTATTGACAGATTTTTTGTCAGCCAATAAAAATCGGTGTGTGTAAGGGGCCTAACTTGTAGCAGCCATTTTGAATAATAGGGCACAACACAATGAGATCCGGGGCGTACTGATAGATTGATTTCAAATGGGTCAATTGACACAATGCTTATACTCTCATGATTCTAGCCCACCCATTCCTTCTTCAGATAAAACGGAATTTACTTTCCTAAATGCTCTTGTATATGTACTAAAAACTGCCAAGAAAGCAAAATCTACAAATAAATTTAATGTAAGTCTTTTAGTTGTTTATCAAAATATTTGTTTAAGAAGTACTGAGTTACAGGTGGAAATAAGTCTTGAATCATTTAAAAAAAGGTTAGGGATCATTTAATATGTGTCCTGATTTTAATTTAATCTCACCTGCAGGGTGTTAGCATGTTTCTATATAGTTGATATTGCCATTGTGCTATCAATTTTTTAAGATTGTTAAATTAAGCTTATTTGAAATTTTTACTTCCACTGTGTTAATTCTTTCTTCGTATTTTAACTTTTTTATCCCCTTTTCTTACTTATTTTAGGCTCCTGATTTCTTAATCTCACTTTTTCACTATAATTTTCCTTTTCTTAATTTTTTACTTATTTTTTCTTACTTTTTTTACTTCCTTAGTGGTAGGCCTACATAAATAATAAACACAGTACCTAGTAATTTCCATTCAAACACCTGATTACTTTGAAATTGAGTAAAGCAAGTTGATCGTATAAAAACTGATTGAGGGTGTGCTTAGTGAAACTTAAACAAAGCAATTCAAAACTTATTGATCATACTGAGGTGCCTACCTTGATATCTCTTCGGTGGCAATAGCATAGGCCAAATAATCGAGCCCCGTTCCTCCAAATTCCTCCGGCACCTCCACAGCCATTAGTCCCAGCTCCCCCATTTTTTCAATCTGTAATGTTTTAACAAAGGAAAAAATATAAACTAGAAAATAGTTTTTACCCCACCTGTTGTATAAAGTCAAACTTTACTCCTTGTTATAGGAAGTAAAGTGTTACTTTCTTTCCCTCGAGTGACAAAGTAAATTCATAAGAATACAATACCTTTGCTTACACATAGAGTGATGCTTAAATGATGTTCTACACGTTTTTCCAATGCAGGAAAACGTCACTTATTTAGATCCTAAGCTTGATAGCCCTTTCAAATACACAGAGAGAACCAGAGTATGTTAAAATAGAAGCATCTAAAAAATGAGTGAACTTCCAATTTTACCAAATTATATATGTATATAATTTGTATAACCCAGGAGTAGGGGGGTATAGTATATCATTGTAAATAAGTCAATATCAAAGTCAAATAATATTCATTCATATAATAAATACAGGATGTACATTGAATAAGCGTCATGATTACAAACCAAAACTAAAAATCGTATGCTAAAAATATATACATTTGAAGAAAAATGAAATAAAATTTTAATTGTTTTAATTGTTAGAGGAGGAGGAAAAATACTAGTCAAGGGAGTAAAAGCTTTCTCCGTTAAAAAGCATTTTAAAATTTTTTTGAATCTACATATATTATTTTTATTTTTTATGACTGATGGCAAGTGTCTTAAAAATTTTAGTCCTATATATGAGGGTTTTTTCTCAAAAAATGTTAATTTGTGTTTTGTTTTGGTGATGAATTTTTTGTGTCTGGTGTTATATGGGTGGCTATCAATTTAAGGGATTTCTAGAAGATTTTTGGCAATAATAACTGTATCAAAAATACTCGTATATTGACTGTAAACAGTAAGAATTTTTAATTCTTTGAATTATTTACCTTTCGCGGATTCAAGGTAGCCCAATTTCATGATTATTCTAATAGTTTTTTTTTGTAATTTTAAAATCTGGTCCATATTTTTTGTTGTTGTTGATCCATAAAGTCACAAACCATAGGCCAGATGAGAATGGATATTAGTAAAGTATATATCTTTTAAAGTTTTTTGATAACAAAAGAAAGACATTCTAGAAAGTGGATAGATTCCTGAATTTAATTTGGATAACAATTTTCCTACGTGGTTATACCAGGTCGAATTTTGATCAATGGTTAGACCCAGAAACTTTGTGGAACTTTTATTCTCAATTCTCTATTCATTGTAGATAATGATTGTCTCAGTTATCAGTTTATTTTGACGTGTTTTAAAAACTATAAAATTAGTTTTGTTTGCATTGAGTTTTAATTTGTTTTCTTCCAAGAAACTTCCAATATTTTCTAGTTCAACAAAGCTCATGATTTCAACTTGTTGAGGTGTATCAGCCGACATTTTAAGATTCGTGTCATCGGCATATAAGAATAGATTATTTCGAGGTACACTGGTTAGAGAGTTGCCCACATCATTAATATAGCACAAAATAACAGAGGGCCTAAAATAGATCCCTGGGGTACACCACATTTAATATATTCTATGTTTGAGGAAAATTTTATGATTTTATTATCAGGCATTATTTGGGTAATTCTACAAATTGACAACGATCAAAAAGGTAAGACCGAAACCATTTTATGGAGGTTTTTGACATTCCTAAAGTAAGCAGTTTGTTTATCAATTTTGAATGATTAACAATGTCAAAAGCTTTTGACAGATCCATAAAAATTCCTGTGGTGTATTCCCCTTTATCTACTGATTCAATCATAGATTCGATGAAAGATATTGCAGCAGTAGTCACAGATTTTCCAGGCCTGAATCCATGCTGATAATCACTTAAAGGATTATAGTCCTCTAAATATTTTAAAAACTGATTGTTAACTATTTTCTCATAGATTTTTTATATTGCTGAGAGAATAGAAATCGGTCTGTAGTTTGACACAGTTTCTAGGTTATCTTTTTTGTGAATAGGAATGATTTTAGATTTTTAAGGAGTGAATTACTCTTTCCACCTCCCCTGCATCCACAAATTTAAAACTAAAACTAGGACTGATATGTTCAGCATTTTGATTATTAGAATAGCTTACATTCTCTACATTGGATTCACTGTACACATCCACAAAATATCTATTGAAAATATTAGCTATAGTTACAGGGTCACCTATTTTACAACTTCCTTCCATTAATTGGATATTTTTATTTGTTACTTTATTCTCCTTCCAAACCTCTGAATTTACGATCTGCCATACTGTTTTCTGTATATTTTCAGATTTTTTAATTCTATTTTCAAAATGATCTGTTTCAGCTTTTATTAATTTTGCCTTATAATCCCGTTTTTGTTGTTTTAAGACCTATTTTAGATTAAGATTTTTATTTTCTCGACTTTTTAAAGCTAACTGTAATAACTCTTTTTTTCATTTTTTAGGTCATCCGAAATCCAATTATTTTTGCATTTTTCCAGTCACGGTGGTCTGAGGGAAAGCTGTGTCAAAGTAAAATTTAAAGTGTTGTAAAACTCAGTATATTTTTGATCTACTGGAGCCGTAAATATTACTCCAGAATTCATAATCTAGAAATTTTTTAAATATGTTCATGTTTTCAAAGGAAAATTTTCTTACTGTTCGTTTGAATGGTTTTTGTTTTTTTATTTTACCATTTAGATTTTTAATGAGAAACAACTGTTCATCATGATCAGAAAGAAATGTTACTACTCCCTCAACTATTAGCGTGCAATCATGGAAGTTTTTAACAAGAAAATTATCAATTGCTGATTGTGAGTCCTCAGTTATCCTGGTTGGGAAGTCTACAAGATATTTCATATTATGACTTTTTGACATACATTTTAACGACTTATGCTCCCGGTAATTTTTTAGGACATTAATATTTATATTCCCCCCAGAACTATGTTTATATATATATATATATATATATATATATATATATATATATATATTTTTTTTTTTTTTTTTTAAATAGTCAATCAGTAAACTTAACCTATCCAAAAATATTTCACAGTCAGAGTTAGATGACATTGGATATATAGCTACAGGCACCGTACTCAAATTGTTTTTCTTGAAGCATCAAGCTAGACAGATGTTTTGGTACCTCTACCCGCTTCCAGTTTAAACCTTTTCAGCTGAAAACTATTACACCACCTTTGGGACCATTTTCTCTGCAATAAAAGCTGTTTATGTCATATTCTGGAATATTAAGTCTTTCAACATCATGATTTTTCATATCATGCACTGACAATATGATAATATGAGGTCTTAGATCATCTAAGGTGATAAGTAAAGGTTCAATTCTTGAGGATAAATGCTGTATTTTTTGATGGAATATTTTTAAACAATTTTTTTCTTTTGGTTTTTTTATATTTATTTTATTTTTAGTAAGTTCAAAATGGAAACGGGTGTCTGGTTGTGCTAAGTTATGTGGTCTTGTTTTGGATTTAGAGTTATTGTAAGCGATCTGATTAGTAACTAATTGCTCTGTGACTTGTGTAGTGTGTTTTGTGTGTTTACATTTTCTACGGAGTTTTACAAACATTTACTTACTAAACTTGATTCACTTGCACCGGGGCTTCCAACAAAAAATGATGGTTTAAACCAAAATAAGTTAACTTAGTACCAAGAGTGAGCAGAACATCCAATAGAAAGGATGTTGTTAATAAATACAGTAGACTAACAGTAACCTAGTAGCATATCGTCAATAAATCAGCCCTCCAGTATTCCAGCGCTTTTAAAATATCGATAATCGCCATTTGTGACTTTTTTCTCGGCCCCGTAATCTACATATTTAATTGAAAATAATGACATGTTATTTTTTGCTGCCTTTCCACTTTCGGTTCATTATTTATTGACTATATTATGTTGGTTTTAATTTTATTGATTGACGATAATGTTGGTTTGCCTTCCATCGCTAGCATCCACTTTTACACTTTTACGATCATCATTGAGAACAGATCAAACTGTGAAAACAGTGGGAGCACAGTCAGCTCGGGGTAACAATGGGTCACCTGCTTAAATCTATGATGGAATGGGAAAACAGGGCACAAAAGTGCGGCGCTGAACGCTACGAACGCTGAACGCGTGACAAAGCACTTCCGCGCTTCCAAAAACCATGTCAGAGCACTGCTTATTACACTTTGTTTTGCAAGAGCACTTTGGCAGCAAGTACAAAATACCCCCGTCGCAGTAGACCTGCGTACTCAGCGAATTTCCAAAGGAATTTGATATTTTGTATTTTCTCCATAAACACCATAGAAATGAGTAAGTAGGTTTGCTGACATGGGATTTTTTTTAATATAAGTTGTTAGGAAATGTAATGGTAAGGTAATCAAATTTAAAAAAATAAAAAAGTAAAAGGGGTCCCCAATAAGAAGTATACTGTCACATTTAAAATAAAAAAAGTTAGCTATTGGATCACTTTAAGAAACTCACCCTGTATATATATTACTGCAATGAATAGTAAAGTTATTTAAACTAACCATTACAACCATTATACTATCATACCAAGAAGTGTTACAACTGTTCAGTTTTCTAGAGTTTCTACTTCAATAAGTCACCATACTAGGAAGTTGATAGAATTTTGAAAATAAGAAGTTTTGGTTATAAAGTAAGAAACTATCCAATTCTACAGGGAAGAGAGCAGAATACTGCATGGATTTATAAAGATATATACTTCCCTTTTGACATTTTTGGATCAGTGCTCTTTACTTCAAGATGCAAAGGGTAGCGTGATAAACTGCTGGTTTTTGTTCTATGTCATGAACAAGGTTAGATGATAAACAAAACCGGCTGCACAATGGCCGACCCTGAATAGAATAAAAGAAAATGTTTTCTCACCTGTTCTTTGGGATACAAATGTTCCTTATCAAACTTGGCAGCATTTGGCTTTAATTCTGCTTCAGCAAAATCTCGCACAGTTTTATGCAGCATCTGGTGAGTTTCAGGAAGAGAAGCAAGGGATGCAATAGTTCGTACAGTTAAATGGTTGAGAGAACCACTTTTTCGAGCTGTAAAAGTAGACATAGACATTCTTTACTTGCACATAACTTGACATTCTTCACATGTGTATACATACAAAATAGGTCCATTGTCAAAAATAAATAAAACTAAAAAAATATTAACTTATAGTAACATTATTTTACTGTACATAAATAAAAAAATTAATTAAACCATAGGATTGTCGTAAAATTCCTGCAATGAATAAAAAGCTCTGTTCGTAAGTTTATTCTTTAAAGTACCTCTGAAATGGTTTTTTACTCAATGGATTTCAAATTTCATGGCAGTTCACTGTACATTTTTAAACCAGCATAGAGCGCACTGTTTTAAAAAGAGTCAATCTGTGCTTTAGAAGTCTAAAGATTGTGTCATTGCTAATAGTGTAACTATGTTGAAATTTAACATAATCAAGCAAAGACATTTTTGTCTGGTGAATATAGGTTAGAAAAAATATAGGTTAGATATGAGGGTCCACCCTCAATAAATTGTCACTCTCTGTTATCCATCACTGCATGAATGAATATTTTTCACTTTTAATGTGCCGTAATTGACGACTGTTGGGCCATAAGCATATGCACCATTGTAATTGAATGTCATGTCAATGACCTTGAGTCAATATTATCCAATTTTACATTGTTGAATTTCTTTGAAAACCTTTCAAACCTAATAACTGTAAAAAATTTCTATTATCCGTCTTTTCAGATACCGTACCATTATAGTCTGGGTCCCGAGGTTGACAATCAATAAAGGTTCCCACTTTATTAATAAAATATTATCTCATTACTATTTTGTTAGGCATATCTCTGTATTAGAATATTTTTATAACATACAGTGGGTACAATCAATTCACTACATATTGATTATGGACAAACATTTAACACAAAATGCCTAAATGATACTTTGAGCAAAGCATTTAGCTATTCAACAATTATAAAACTAAATCTAGCCTAGAACAACTAAGATAAATTAATACAAATTCACAACAAATAAATACAAAACAATCAGATATAGTACACTAAATCAAACCAGTACTGTAATGAAAGTAAACAGCCGGTGTTAGAGTAGAAAACTTCTTATCCTAATCAAGTGTTATTATCGATAGTTAAAATTTTGATTTTGTGATTATATTGCTATTTTATCGATAGGCCTAATACGAT
This sequence comes from Neoaliturus tenellus, assembly GCA_030545055.2. NCBI lineage: Eukaryota > Metazoa > Arthropoda > Insecta > Hemiptera > Cicadellidae > Neoaliturus > Neoaliturus tenellus. The sequence goes on from CM061535.1 coordinate 80,415,663, forward strand.
TAAAAAATCCTATTACGATTTAAAAACAACTGATTTAGTTTTGTTGTTTTGTTTGTTATTAGCTTGTAGATAAATAAAAATACCTTTTGACAATAATATTTAGGCTATATTTAAAACAAGTAAACTTAACTGAAATAAAAACAAGTAAAAATATTACCGTATCTAATGTAGGCTAGCCTATGAAATTATCACAGAACGACACAAAATAAACTAGGCCTAATTTTATTTATTACAGGAGTAAATCTTGGCAGCATCTCTTAGTTGTGAGAAGATGCAGCCTTCATTAGCCCAAAAATGGCACATAAATAACATAAATGTAGGCACATAAATGCTGCCAAATACAAATCTTGAGCGTTATTCTTTCTTTTTTGTGCATGTTTCCATAAACCATGAATTTTGTTGGTACACAGTGTAAAACATCGCTGTCTATAAGTAATGGAATGGTTTACGGGTAGATGGTTAGGATAAATTGTTATAATACATTTCTAACCTCAATATCGTTGTTGATTATTATTTTCATCGAACAATTTTAATTGCAAAATCTAAATTTCAACCAATGATAATATTGATGGAGTAACACGAAGTATCGCCAGGTGGTAACAATAGAAAACAATGCGTAATCTAAGAAAAAAAAATCCACAATATGCCTACTACACAGAATTTCATGGACTTTCAGCTAGGTACTGAAGTTATTTTATGAGATGAAAAAATTGTCTGAATAACTTTTTGAGAGTATTATATGTACAGATATCAAAATTATTTTTAAACCATAAAAGAGGAAATTACTTCACAGTTGCAGTGGTACCACCCACTGTTTTGTGGGCAAAAATTAACTTATTCATTGCTAGGGCCTATGATTTTTTTTAAACATAGGCCTAATTTTAATCAATTGATAAATCGATACTTGCTAAATCATGTTTGGTAGTTTCGTGGTGCTATGATGGTAAAAGTGATTTTTCTCAAAATTTTCATCAGCTTTCTTACTAAATCACTTTAATTTTAAATGATACATCCGTTGGTGGTACAAAGTTCATTTAGGCAATAAAATGAAAGTTTGTAGGCTTATATTGTAATGCAATTCTTATATCTTACTTCTTAATAGTTTTATACCATTTTTTAACTTAAGAGTTTAAAGAAAACCCTACAAGAAAATACGACTGTTACGATGTTAGATCAACTACAGCAACTATTATGGTCGCATTGCTAGCTGGAGGGTTCAGATTTTATTGTTATTGGGAAAAGTAAGCCTTGGAAATTAGCCATTTGATTAAAAATAATTCCTGATAAAGGTTGTTAGCCTTAATAACAAGAAGCAATTTAGACTGACATTTTTGAAACAAAAAGAGAGCTATAAAAAAAATTGTACTTTGTAGCCTAAATAGGCTGCATACATACAGTAGGGTCCCGCTAACCTAAACCCAGCTAGGCCTAATCTGAAAATCCGCTTAATCCGAACACATCCCTTTGGAAAAATACCGATTTTCCCCTAATTTTAAAAGAGGAAAATAAAGAAAATGTGGTCTTTTTGTGGAAAAAGTTAATTAAATATGTAATAATGTAGTTAAATAACTTATATAGGTTGACTCTAATAATATTAAACAAAAATAAAACATTTATTAACTAGCTAAATCTTTGTTTATTGGACACAGATCGTGTCATCTGTGCATACTGCACAGTAAGGTACATAAAAACAAATTAAACAAGGGGTACTAGTAGTTGATTCGTACAGTTAACACTAAAGAAATAATAATATATCAACACCAACAGATCATAAAGCTATCAAAATTGACTCCGCAATCCTGACTTACTCTAAAACATTGTCAACACAGTGCAAAGTTTGATGACCCAATGACTCATATTTGGAATGCGGAAAAAAGAAGAGATGTATATTTTTATAACACTGTCTTCGAGTAAGTGGTCGATGAAAAATGGACTTCCTTACGACCGCCGTGCACCTGTTAGCCTAAAGGCCTATTTTGCCAGACGCGTCTCGTGCGTCTGACGCTCCGCGATGATCGCTCCGCGTCAATCGCTGCCCTCTGCTTTACATTGTTTCAGGTTAGTCTATTTTGCCAGACGCGTCTATCGCGTCAGCCGCCAGCGTCTGTAACTGAGCCGCTAGCGTCTGACGCGGCCCTCTGCTCCTAGAGCAGACGGAGACGCAGTCGCTCGCGTCTATTGGTGGAAGATTGGGTATATTAAGTGAAGCCAACGTCAATTTTGGACACAATTCTCACTAGGAAAGCGATGCAAACCTTCGTCTAGATACCTTGAGAGGTAATTTGTTGATAACACCATTTAAAAAAAGAACTCTTTCTAATAATTAATGTTTTTGAGGGTTTTTTGCTACTTTTCCCAATTGCAATTAGGTTTGATAATTACACTGTATAAAAACTATGTTCCGAAAGTGCTGTTATTTATTATTTTTTCCTAACTACACTAAAAGGTTCAAAACATTTTGATCCATGGGTTAAAATGTGCTTTCTTTTTATTATTAAAATGAAAGAAGGCTGAAATTTTGTGCATATATTATCATTTTTTCTACATGATTAAAACTTACCATGAAGTTAGAGCAAGCTTTTCTTCTGCTGTTATGGGATATGGGGGTTTTTTATTAAGGTTTTTTATTAATATACAACTAATTTTCGATTAAACTTTGCTTTTGTTGAACTGTGTAACATCAAGCCTGAAAAACTCAGAAAACTTGGACTCATCAGAACGTAGGTGATTTTCTATTAATATTTTATGTTAATATACTTCTTCAGATTTCTTTAAAAACATATAATGCACTTCTTCCCTGGGATCACACAGCATTTCTAAAATTAGCTACCTCCTCAGCTAATAAATACTTCATTTTTTAAAATACCGGTACTCATTTTACAAACAGCCTCAACACCACTCCTTACACCACCTAGACAACCAGTGACAGATCTAATAATCGCAACGAATAGACGCGTCTGGCAAAATAGCCCCCAGCGATCGACGCTGAGCGATCATCGCTCTAGCGATCATCGCGGAGCGTCAGACGCACGAGACGCGTCTGGCAAAATAGGCCTTAACAATAATGAAGAGCTGAGAGTAGGCATTATCAAATGTCAGTGGTGTAGTGGCACATTTTACAGTGTGGGAACGCTTGATGTATTTGTCAAATTCCCTGCAAAGAAATATATGACTTCCCGGAATTCCTGGGTTTTCGAAAACCAGTGTGGGAACGCCGTTCCCACGCGTTCCCGCCCCACTACACCACTGCTCCAAGATTAATTTCAGATATCAGGAATGCTTTATTGCACAAAAATATGGCCTATAGGCTACAATGTTTCTACCTCTCAAAAACTTATTACATAATAACGAAAGTCAACCAAATATAATCTTAACTAAATTATACGATCAGGCCTAGTTATATTTTTAATATTAGTAATTTACGCATTGATAATCTGTTAATTATACATGATATAAATGGTATCCGCTTAATCAGAAAATTCGCTAATCCAAACATTGTCCAGTCCCAATTAGTTTTGATTAATTAGCTGTAGCAAACTTTAATGGCTTTAATGACTGGCAAAAGCCTAAAAGGTGTACATCATGTAAAATAATAGGAATGTATTCTTTAAAATTTTTAATTCAGGTTAGTCTGTATTCTATTTCCTTACAATAAATTTAAACAAAAGTATTACTTTGCTGAAGGTTTATATCAGACTGACTATTTCTGTACAGATAACCTAGGATATTCACTAGGCCTAGTAGCCTGTAATATTAGCAAAAAGCACCTAAAAGTAAAATATACTAACCAAAAGCACCTATGGCATTCAAAGCCATCTTGAAAATAATATAAAAAGATCAAGTAAAATGTCTAACTAAATTTTAACTAAAAGAAAATTAAAATAATTTAAAACAATGTACACAATAAAATTATGACACTTTCCACCAACTGATAGATCAACAGAACATCTGATCTCTGAAAGCTGAATCAGACTAACTAACTACCTTTTTACACTGCTACCACCTTTACCACCAATGAAATCCATAACATACAGTTGTTTAGGTATACATTAATGGTTTGTCATGTTACTTATGGGACATAATTAATTAATTTTCATTTTAAATACATAAATACAGCATATAAGGGCATTTTATTTATATTTTTCCTCAAGAAATTTTAATTTCAAACTTTTTTATCGTCTTTTTCACGATATATACAATAATGCAGTTGTATTTCTTTTGTTTTACGTTATTTTATCTTGATTTTTAGCATAAATAAATAAAGTTAAATTTTGTAATCAAAACTATAGCCCAAATCAATTAATTTTGGCTTTAATAAAAACTTATATATAAATTAATACAGAACATTAAATTATTTATTAATATTATTATATGTAATTGGTATAAAAACATTTTTATATACTAATCATTGTATTTTATTATGCAAACAGTGATGTGTTCTACACAAGGAGGTTATATTCGAATATAACCTCCTTGGTTCTACACATATGTACACATATAGGCTAAAACATTTGTACTTTAAATACATGATCATATTAATCTAATCTAGTAGATTTCCTTATTGACCTTTGTCTTCATGCAAACAGAAATCAGGTGACGACTGACGATACCCACAATGCCTTGCAAAATTATTTGCTTTTTGGCCCCTCAAATCCAACAATGCGATTTGTGTTCAATTTGGAAATCTCGCATTGCACTGTCATAACCCATATAGCACAAGTACGGCAATTTGATGTAAAATTGATGTAAAAGATGTCAATGTCATTGATAAAGTTGATGTCATATTGACTTCAAATGTGACAAAAAAAACGTCATTTTGATGTCAATGTGAAGTAAAAATGTCCCGATTTTTTATGTCAAATTGATGTCAGTAAATTGATGAACTATGACGTCAATTTTACATCACATTGATGTCAAACTGACAAACTAATCTTGTCCAAATTGATTCAAAATATCCCCAATAGCAAAACAAAAGTGATAAAATGGTAATTTTTAACCGATAAACAACTATAGAAGCGTCAAAAAGTTTTTGTCGCTAGCAGGATTTGAACCCATGACCTCTAGGTTCCCATGCCGCGACCCTACCTACTACGCCACGCTGCTCTCTGCTTCGCAAACCATTTGTTACACTACTTGGCCAGTTGATACACTCAAGTTTCTTTGCGTTGATCAAATCAAACGCATTTCCCGTGGCCTATATATTTTTATGTCTTCCCAAATAGGTCTTAAACTAGAGTTCCCTTACATGTTTGTTTCATGTGTAAATGTTTAACAAATTGCAGTTATCTCAATTGATGTAAAACTTTTGACTGTGTGATCAAATACTTTACATAATTTTTACATCAAAATGATGTCAAGTTTTTAACGAGTTCAATTGTTTTAAACAAATAATGATGTTCTCTTGTTGTAAAAGACTTAAAGAAATGTTTTTTTCTTCATTTATTACACTAACTTTTAAATTTAAAAATGCAAAATTTTTACATCATTTTGACGTCAATACTTGATCTAATATTTTACTTTGACATCACTTTGACGACTTTGATCACTTTTTGACGTCAAATTGACAACGTGTGCTATGTGGGAAGTACACAGGTAAAATGGAAGACTGGAAATCACCGAAGCCTGGCCCTTCGAGGCCAGATACAAGTATTAAACTTCCTAGAAGGGTTAATGATGAAACCCTAATGGATATCACAGACATTTCACAGCGAACAGATCAAGAGAAGTCAATTGAAGAAAAGCTAAAAGACCAAGAAAGAGAGATTGACAAACTAGCTGAGCTGTTGAGTAAATGCAGTTTTCAAGATGGTGATGCATCTGAAATGTCATGGACAGGAAATTGTTAATTTCAAAATGAAAAGGTCATAACTTGTCAAGACACTAACTATTTTTTTCATTTCTCTTTGTAAAAATAATGTTTAATTTGCATAATATAATTGAGTTACCTTCAAATGTTGTTACATTTTCATGAAATGTTCTGTAATATTTAATTGGTTAATTTTATGTAGTGTTAAATAAATGTTGTAATTCTGTCTTTTTTATTTATCCTATCATTCTACTATATCAGTTAAATTAGAATCCCCCCCCCCGTCACAGCACAAGGAGACTATAGGCCAGGGCCAGGAGAACCGCATCCCATAAGAGCAATGGTGTCACTTTCTGCGACATCCATGGATGTCGCCTACCGGCAAGTGTTGCCAACAAAACAGCAAACAACAATCGTTCTCGTTTGCGTTGGGATTTTTTTGTCTCAACAATTACTAAAATAAGGAATTTCAAAGCGAAATAGGGTAGAATTTATGGTTTTATATTTACCTTGATTGATAATTTGTAATTTGGTCATTACCTAATGGTTTGTTATCAACTAATAATCCAAATTTAAAGTAGAGTAATATGGCGTCGTTACGATAAATATCGTACCCGTGGCAAGACTGCTTCATTCTCTTTCTTAATCAGCTGTGTAATGGTAAATATTATAACGTAACTTGACTTCCGTTTTAGTTTAGACGCTTCATATCCGGAACACAAAAAAAAGCTATACGGCTGACCCATAGATATATACTAATACACCTGAATTGGTAACTCCGTGTTGCGAAAACGAGCCGTTACCCCCACCACTAGCCAGTATTCGTGGTCAGTGTTGCCAACTATGTGCGAGTAATCATTTACTGTAATTAAATAAATTACAGTAATACTGTAACTTTTTAGTCTTTCTTACCTATGAAATGATAAATTTCAGCCTTTAGAATGTGCACTGATACATCCTAAAGCTGCAAGTACAGAACCATCTTTCATCATCATAATCATAATTGAACATTTAAAAGAATGTAAACAAACAAGAATGCAGCTGACGCACCAACAACAATCGTGTCAGCTGATATTCGGCGCGGCGCGGCGGCGGCGCAGCGGCGGCAATACTGGCTAGTGGTGGGGGGAGCCGGCTCGTTTTTACCGCTATTCCGCCATTTCAGTTATCGATCCAGGTGTATTAGTATATATCTATGGGCTGACCTTGGAAGAAGTTATGCTTCTTCCTTTACAGACCTTGGTCACAGCAGACCTGTGTACTCAGCGAATTTCCAAATTACTGTAGTAATATTAATTTTGACCAGATAAACCTCTAAACCAAATAAGTTATCATCACATGCTCATAAATAGGGAAATAAATGTCTATTCTCGTTATGATAAATATAGGGAAAGGGTATGCAGGTATGCTGCCATGGGGAACACTAAAAGTAGGTTTTTATCATAAAATATTATTTCGACCATATGAAGCCATATTATACTAAGTTTCATCAATATCTGTCTATTGCTAAAGTAGTTTTCCTATTCTCCATATGATTAACATGGGAAAAGAGTATGCAGGTTTGCTGCCATGATAAGCACAAAAACCAAGATTTTTTATCCTAAATGGATGAATCTAAACCAAATAAAGCTGAATACCAAGTTTCATCCAAAAATATTGGTTAATAAGTGACATATTAACACATCTTTATTCTCCCTAAGATTAACATTGGAACCCCAAAATACAATGAACTGACTTTAGATTTTTTAATATCTTGGGAACCAAAGGAGATAGAGCAAAGCATGGAGGTAGAGCAAAGCTTCAAAATACTAAATTGTGTGTTTTTTAGCTGAATCCAATGGTCAAAATAAAAATTAAAATTTTTTAAAATTACATATGAAAAATACAAAAAGTGCAGTTGGGTCAATATAGCCCACTGTGATAAATCGGCAGATGCAGTATTAGATAATATTCCAATACAAGTTTTAAAACAATTAACAGCTTCTATCGGTCCCATTACTAAAAGGTTTTGAAGATTTGAAATTTTGGAAAATCACGGCGGTGGCAGGGCGCAGTGCCCCCATAGTCTGGCCCATCATGCGGCCGCATAGTCGGCATGGCCCTTGGACTAGCCGTCAATAGCAGCTCAGTTCAGCTTTCAGAAGACAAAAATTTTCAACTTAAATATTTATTTTTTAATATTTATAAATTTTTATTTCTGTGCACCCGGAGATGGGTATGGCACCATTGCACTGTCGGTGTCTACCTAATAGCTAATGACCACAATGGTTCAGGGCCATATTTCCGAATAGGCTTACTAGGCGTGTGCCTACGGTGGATTAAGGGGCAGCAAAATTTAAGTGAGATAAATAGGCAAAAAGGGGGAGTTTTGATCTTAAAACTCAAGCAGGCGCATGCGGAGTTTTACTCCGCAAGTGTATTTTTTGTTAAAATAAACATTCATGATGGTTGTTGGCAGTCGCGTCTTGCCTAATACTTCACATGCCTCATTCCGGGAATCGCCTTAAGCTATTTGTAACCCCCCCCCCCCTCACGACTCCTTAGTTACTTGTTATTTGCAATTCTGTAATGCGATGTCAGTTTGCGCGTGTGAGTATGCTCAGTGCGGAGTTCAAGAATCAAGAATCAAGAATATTTTATTGTCTTTGAACACAAGGTGTGTAATTGACAAAGTCATGAGCCTTAATTGTAAATAGACATTCAATACAGATCCAGTTATCTGTTTCATTTATAACTGTATAATTAAAGATAAATATATTATATTCAATGGCATTGAAAAAAATCGGTCTTCTTTTGCTGGGAGAGAGAGGAAGATTCAACCTTGAGAACGACATTTAGGGCTTGGCAAAGTCTCACAATTAGACAAAGAATTGGGAAAGTGCAGAAACAAACTCTTCAATAATACCTGTGTAACATAACTATTACAAAATCAACATCCTAATAATTGTCTTACTTGCAAAAAGTGTTAAGGAACAATATATATCGGCTCCCTACTGCCGAAAGCTCTGGAAACTGCAGAAACGGAAGTATCGGCTATCTTTATTGTTATTTCCCAACACTGATGATTCCATTTTATTCCCTACATATTATTTTATTGTTTCTCACGCGATGGTATGGCTAACACTGGTGGTACGCAAGACCATTTTAGGTGGTAAATGAGGGACAACGGAAGAAATAAAAAATTAAATAAACGGAAAATTAAAAAAAGTGTTTCCAATTTACGTCAGCCGACGGCTAAATTGTTCAGCTTACTTCTGTGTATCAACACATTTAAACTTAGTTTGAGAGACTCTAATGGGTACAGCACCCTTGCCTAGCTTAAGCAATTTCGTACCAACTTAGTAAAGTAAATTATTTTTAAGACTCCCATTTTCAGAGCACATTCATATAAACAAATGATTTTTGTCCAATACTCGTCTAAACTTGCATTATTTTAAGTTCAAGATTTACCTTGAACTATTTCAAGTTACAAGACGTGCTCCACAGAAACGATGAAACCTGAGGAAAAATGTGATTTGGTCACCAGAGTGATCTGTCAAAATTTTCTTTGTCATGACAGTTATTTGTCATGTGTAAAATTAGTCCAGATTATTAATTTAGTCGTGACATTGCGTCTTTCCTGATAAAGAAACAACAGCAAGTTTCCCATTAACAACCTTTCTTCTGTTAATATTTATTTTTTTGGCCATTTTGTAATTTTATTGTTTTATTTACTTTTGTTGAAATTTTATTCAACCTTGTTTATAAAACCTGCACCTAGCACTTTTTAGTTTCAAACTGGAAAATTTAGTTTACTTATATTATTATTTTAATTATTTAAAATCACATTAATATTTGTATAGCTTCGAACAATAATTTTCATTTAAATTTATGATTAATTTTTTCACATACTTTTATATTCAAAAGAAAATAATAGCCTATAGGCTCTCTCTGGCTGTATCCCCAAGGGTTGAAGGGTTAGGTATGAGTTTTGGGGATTTGGCTGGTACGCCAAAAAATTGAAAAAGCATCAGGTGGTAGGAGGGCACAAAAAGGTTAGGGAAAGACTGTTCTATACGATCAAGATATGAATCACTGTTCTCAAGCACTTTTTGTTTTAAAAGTTTTTTTTACAGATTTTTGTTCTCATATGCTCGCCTCCACCCTTACTTTCTTGGATACCAAGGGTGCAAGCTTTGAATATCAAGGGGGGGGGGGGTATACCGTAGCTGTTTTTATGAGTTGCATGTAATTACCTAGCAGTTTTTAAAACTATGTAAATATTTTGCTAGCACCTGAAGGGTTAAACTGTCATCAGGACTTAGCCAAGCATCCTGATTTTAAAACCTTTGGTTATGTACTCATTATTTTTGTATTTCTGTGGGTAAACTAACACTAACACCGCTGTATGTGTCAGTGTTATTATTGTCTATGTGGTAGAATTTTAACTTGCCAGAAAGGATCCCTTTATAAAGTAATATTTTTGACAATATATATTCAAGAGGAATACATACAAAAAGTTGTATAGGCTGTAAATTATTTAGATAAAATGTTGTGGATTTTATAGGATCTGATATTGTAGTTAGTTGAAAAATAATTCAAGCTGATATAAAATCCTATATGATAAATACACATAAAAAAAAACACAAAGTATATAAAATTACTTTAATGTGAAGAACACAACCAACAGTAAAGAATACAGTAATGTTTGAAAATTACATTTTAAACAATGCGTTTTTGTCTGTAGACAAAATATTTAGCTCATTATATGTATTTTTCATCATAATTTTTAATAGTAATACATGTTTATAGTAAGTCGTTACATCACAGTTTAGTAAATCTTTAAAAGATAATCGTTGTTCTTAAAACAATCTGAATATTTCATGAGTTAGATAGTACTTTTATGTTCTGTATAACTATATTCAAAGTACTATTTCAAATCCTTAAATAGTTTCAATTTATGATTGTGCCATTTAAAAGTGGCCTTAATACAGGTTTTATAGATGTCAACTAAACTAAATGTTTAAAATGAGGACTCTAAATAGAAATAAAGTTGAAAAGTCCATAAATAATAATATCGTCCTTGAGAATAACATTTATATAAATATTAAGTGAAAATTTTGTTTACAACCTTGTGATTGCCTGTCATTTAATTTCTAGCTCTCTTAAAACTATTTTCACAAAAGCTCAGTGACGGTCACAAAGTGTTATATGTACAATATCATAATTAATAAAATATTAAATTATACTCTATGAAACAATCCATCTACACTAATCATTGTGAGAGAGCATCAGTAGTAGGGTTGAGAGGTCTGATCTGCTCTCATCGGTTTGCGAGATCTGATCGGGTTGAGACGCAAATCCTGAGGATAGCAAGGCCGTTTCTGAAGAGGACTAGTGACAACTGTATCCACCACTCCTGTATCAGGGCTTCTGGAACGCTTGGATCTGTTTCCTCCATGGTAGCCCCTCCACAACGGGAAGGTTTGTACCGCTGTACAGAACATATTTGTCACACAACTGAACAGGCCGCCCTTAACAGAGGCTAATGAGTCTTCGGTAAATCTTTGCATGTTCTTCATATTTTCTTCATCGAATTGACTGGCTTGTACACAGCTATTGATTGTAGAAGTCATCTTGAACACATAGTTATTCTCTTCCTGAGTACCTGTTAGAATTTCGGTTTCACAGAGGTTTCGAACTGATGAAAGTGAATTTACCATATCTTTGTTTTCATCTTGAATTTCTTCAAAAATTTCTATCTCTTTAACTGATTCTAAGGGACTGCTGTTAGAACTACCGGAAACCCTGCTGCTCGAAAAAGAAAAAGTCACTCTTCGACCTTTTGAAGAATTAAAATATGGACTTTGGGCAGCATCGTTGTCCAGTACTAACTTTGAGTTTTTAGCCATTATACTTCGCAGAGGAGTGATGGAGGTTTTGTTCGACTGAGGTCTGAATAAAGGTCGTCCATCAGATTTACCATCCACAAAGATGTGAGGGGTCCCATAATAAGATATCGAAGATGCAGGCGATATATAATTCCAGTTGGAAGTTGGAGTTTTTTCTTCTGAAAGATTCTCAAAAATAGGTGTACTCGTTTTGACTTCGTTGCAGTCGTGTGGATATGTATTTTGTTGATCTTGAGAAGTTAATGAATTACAATTTGTCTTTAAAAAGGTTTTATTGTCTGAAGCCTGATTATCATTGAGTCTATGGACTGGAACTAGTATTTTTCTTGTCTCTGATACACTGACAGATTTGGATAGAATGTGCCTATTTACTTCACTATATACCCTTTTTACTGGTAGCTTAGTGTTATTGGGAATAGAGATTTTCGGAAGATTGTCATGACCTTTTTCATTGATGCCACATGCTTGACGGTTTTGAGAATTGAGTAAAATTTTTTGTGTTCTTTTTTTAAATAACTGAACTAAGAAGTCTTGTTTCAACTTGGGGTACATCTCTGAATGGTTTTTAACTTCATGGTCGGCTCGGTGTGCAGAGCAGCAGAAGTGTTTATTGCAGACCGGGCATTTGTTCTGTAACAATCATTGAATAATTTTTTAGTTGTTATTTCATACTGCAATAGCTTTTTAGTAATGATCGATTAAATTTGAATTCTATCGATATAAAATAATAATTCAAATTTAGCACTGTAATCATAAAAAGAAACTCTTATTAAAATATCTGAGCACAAGGAAAATGTTATTACTTATCATGTCCTGGACAAATGTTCTGTGAGGGTGCTTACATTTTCAAAAATGTATTCTGGTGTGTTATATATTGGAGTAGAGGGTCATTTATTTGTATTTTATTAAATTAGTCTGATTTAAGATTATGAGGGTTTGAAATCAAACCAAGCAACCCAAACCCAATTGATATTAGTCATTGAGCCGATATGAATGATGAACATGGCTAACAAATCAGTTGGTCTAAATTCAGTGATAATCTCTAGTGTCCTAGGGAAGATCCGCAAGGATATCAACCTGGTTGCCTGTGCTGCGAAGATAGTTTGTGCGAGACCGATCCCGAAGGGGGATGTTCTTCTCTGGCTGGGGAAAGTATCTAACAGGCTTCTGCCGCAGTTCTCGAGGGGGCAGTCAGGGAGGAGGGAAGTGGGTCTCTATTGAGATAAGGGATCTCGATTCTCTCACTTAGACACCCAAGGTCGTCGAGGCTTTAGATAAGGTTTTCGGGAGCCCAGTGACACATACAAAGTCTCTGTTTGCTGACCAAACAAGAGGAAATTGAAAATGGCAGTCCTTTACCTCAGAGGCCACCAAAAACTCAGAGGAAGAGGCCACCAGGTTTCTTAAACTTGGCCATTTCCGAGTGGGATTTCTACTCTACTCTGTGCTTTTGAGGACCTTGGTCCTTAGGTGCTTCAAGAGTCTGGACTATTAGCTCTGTCGCAGTAAGTGCATATAGGAAAGGATCAGTCCGTTTTCCCTACAAATGCAGGGAGGCAGGACTACTCCATAAAACATGTGCCAAACCGTTTGGAGCGCAATAGACCGGTTAAACTTTGAGGCCAGCCCTGGTCTCCGGCGATCTTAGAATTTTTACTGTTGCCTAAATTAACGAATAATCAAGCCATGACATGTAAAAAACAAATAACAGCATAATTTTTAATGTTGATTATTATTGAATATGTCATTTCAACAAAAATTTAAGCTATGTACTTCATGGGAACGACCCAAAAAATGAGCTTTACAGGATCGGATAAACAAAAAGTCAATTAAAACAATTAAAGAATGGGCTTGGCTTAGATCAGAAGTGACGCAGTCTCAGCAGAGCTGCATAATCAGCGAATTTCCAATGACCATTTTTCATTTTGTTTAATCAACCAAAATTTGGTTATAATTTCAATAACCCTAGTAGAATTTAAACTATATAAAAACGATTTTAAACTTGTTTCTAAAGTATTTTAATATTAGACATGGCATTTTTTCACTATTGATAGAAGTTTTAAAATGGTTTCAAAACAATTTTGATATGAGTTTACATAAAACATATGTAAACAAGATACATAAATACATACATACAGATACATAGATACATGTTTGGGGGTGACAAGATTTACATACAATTTTATACTACAAAAAATAGTTTTATAAATTAAAAATCATAGTTTTTTCTAAAAATTTATAACCGAATCTTTTGCTTTTCATCCCTTTCATAGAGCTGGTATGGGTAGGGGTGAATGTGTAGTAGGTGAAAAAACCAATTTTTATGATTCTTTACTTCTTTTTAAAACTGTTGAACAATTTTGACGATGTCAGTATTTTGGTTGTTTTACCCCATTTTTGCCCCTACCCTCGTAAGGAAGGGGCCGTTAAGGGATGAATACATGAAGAATAATGTGAAATACATACATATTTCTGAGATATGCAAGGCTATATGTGATTGTTTTTAGACTTTATAAAAACCTCCTTTCTCCCCCTTTATGTTCCCTATACCCCTACAAGGATGGTGGCTAAGAGTGTGATGCGTAATAATAAATATTAAATAGACGTTTATAATCATATTTCAGGTTATTTACGGTTCTTCCCAAGTCTATTATGAAGCTGTTTGCATTTTTAGTATTTTACCCCCACTTACCCATGGGGGGAGGGGGCTGAGTGGAGGTTGAATACTTTATATTAACACAACCTATATATTTCTAGAATTTTTTTGCATATCTTAAATTTGTTATTACTGAATATAAGAATTTGGGATTTTTTCCCTATTTTCCACCTCCTCTCGCCCCTACAGGGAATTTTGCTGGGAAACATTGGTGGCATTTTCTGTTGACAAGGGTCGGTATTACCTGGATTCTTGGTCCATTATGAAGGTGTTTGTATTTTTCCTATTTTACCCCTACTTTGCCTCCCTCTCACCCCTTAGGGGGGTGAGTGGTAATTGAATGCTTTATGATAATACAATCTCTATATATTTAGACATGTTTTGGCTATCTTGAACTTTTTCACTCAATATAAAAATTTGGGATTTTTCCTTCTATTTTCCATCCTCTCTAACCAATACAGGGAATTTTGCTGGGAAATGTTGGAGGGTAATTTTTGTTGGTGAGGATAATTTTCACCTGATTCTGGGAGAAAATCCCCAGAAATATCTCTGGAAATAATCCACCCCACTAAGTCAAGGGGTTACTCAGATGGGATTTCTTTTGGCCAACTGATTGAAAAAATGTAAATAAAATCTACTATGAAACATTATGTGCCTTCCCCAGGTCATGAACCAGCCAATTTTCACGTAAGCAAGCTTACACTAGCTAGCAGCTAGCTATAGCTTAGCTAGATTAGCTTTTAGCAGTGGCACCACTAAATAGCGCCAGTTTTAGTGTCATACCACTAGTGGTTTACACACAAAAGTGAGTGTTCTAGCCATGCCACTGTAAATAGCGTAGTTTTCATGGAGACATTCGACTTTTTGCACAGAAATGATTGTTTTTATTTTGTAGTTGTTGTTTGTGATTACCTTTAAAATATTCAATTACATTGAAAGTGTTTGTAATGTGTTAGTAACAGTGATTAATGTGGTTAGTAAAATTATCGTATGGCTTTTAGTGGAGGGAGATCAGTAATTAACTGATAGTTCCTCCTCGCCTGAAATGCCTGCACTTTTTTTTTGTTTTCTATGCAGGTGGACCAACGGCTTAACGTGACTTCCGAACCACGGGAGCGGCCGAGCGATCTTTTTTTCCCCGAGCCGGGAATTGAACCCGGGCCCGCTGGGTGATAACCCAGAGCTCTACCACTGAGCTACGGCCGCTGCCTAATGTGGTTAGTTAAGAGTTATTATAAGAAGAACGTGACATTGTGAGGTGGGTTAAACGTTGGTACACTTTTACAAAGATGTATACTCATAAACACAGAAAAACCACGTTTTTACAGAGATCCGGCTAGGTAAACAAGTGACAAGGGAGCTAGACGTCCGTTACTAGCACTGACGTGGTGGTTTACATGGGCCACTGGAAGTGACGCGTCAGTGCAGATGGCGCGTCACCCGCTAGTGACACCACTAATATATGTCCCTACATATATTAGTGGTGTCACTCCCGATGGCACGCTGCAACTCTCCACTAAAAATGACGCGCCATTTAGGGTTTACACGGTACATTTTTGGCGCCACTTTGAAGCCAGTAAAAGTGGCGCCACTGCTACATGCTAGAGTAAACCTATCTTTAAAAATGGTTTTCAATTGTGTGTTGAGAACAATTCTTTTACAAAAATTTACATTCACTCCTCAAACTTTTTTAAGAACTGTGTTTTATTTTTATATGTAAATCTATAAAAACATTAGTAGTGCAAAAGTAGGGCTGCTGGCACAGTTCAATTACCTCGCATTAGCTCGTCATGACCTTGAATTAGGTCATGAAGTCATGTGACGTATCGATGACGTCATCACTTGTTACCAACTGAGCTACTTGGGATGCTTCTTCTTTGGCTCATAATTACTACTTATACATTTACAGCTTGGCTTTCACTGGTGCACTTAAGAGTTACTAGTGAAAAGTTTTGGAATGTCAAAAGTAGACTCTAATTCGAAGTAACTTACAAATTGACTATTTTCAGGTGTTTAAATATTTCCAATAATGTTTCAACACCTAACAATTTTTTTTATGTTAAAATTTTACACAATTTTACTTTGATACACTTTGATTTACTCTTATGCTATAACAGTTGTCAACTATTTTTTGGAATTTTATACACAGTATAAGTTGACCGTAGTTTATGTGTATAGTTTTTCCTGTGATTGTGCACAATAATTCCTGTGATTGAGTGTGATAATTTGGACACTTTAAGTTAAATAAAAATAAAGCCTTTATCTCTATTAATTAAATACGACTCACAAGTGGGTAAGAAAAACATTTAAAGCTTGTTCTTGGTTATGTAGCATTAAAGTTTAAATGCTTTGGAAGTAAAAAGAATGGATGTTGAATAATACTATATTTTAAGAAATAATAGAAGTCTTAAATAATTCTGACTTATGTTACATGGTTTTGGATACTAAATCATAATTATTTTGTAAAAAAAAAATCAGAGTACTAAACTGTGTTAAATCTGGAGTGCTCTTAATTTTTTTTTATGTCTGTGTCCGTATGTAATGTTCGTAGCTTTAGTTTCAATCTCACAATTATATTATTATTATTAAAAAAACATTTAATATTTTTTTCAAATAAATTTCACCAATTATATCATCAAAATTTTGAACTTGTTTCAAACACTTGTTTCACTGGGAAAAACCAATATAATTCAATTAACACTGTGGTTCAATACTAATTTGTCTGTTTATTGAATTATAAAAAATAAAATTGATTAGCTTGTGTTAAGGAGACCAAAACTGGAAAAAGAAACTAGCTTTTACAATATAAAAGTGAAAAAGTAAGTACGGCACAGAAGTTAAAAGATAGAAAAGTGTTTCTATTCACCCCATTGCAAGGTATGTTTAAAAATCCAACATGCACGGATGAGGATGATATTTCATATGTTTATGTTTATGCTAAAACATTATAGAGGCCCGAGCCCCATAATTAGACAATTTTGAATATGCAAGATGCAAGTCCAATGTAAACTCATATTCTATAACATTCCTAAAATGGTTTAAAAACCAAAATTACTATAAAACTGCATCTCATATCAATTGTTTCCACCCTGAAATTAAAAAAAATCATTGATTCTTTGTTTTAAAATGTGTTTCATTATGTGCCAATAAAAAATGCATTTATAAATGACAAAAATAACATTTCAGTAACTATTCTCTCTAATTCAAGCTGCAGTTTAATTTGATTAAATCTGATTGTTAGCCCCAAGCCCTTGGCTCCTAGGGCTTGCAAACAGCATCGTTTCACTGTGAAATAATGTAGTTAGCTTGGGAGGGGAGAAGAGTTAAATAGAATATAAAATAACATCATAAAGATGAGTACTAATGTGCACTCATCACTAGCGGGATATTTAGAAATTATCAACACTTGAGTAGTAATAACCACATCGCCTCCAGGAGTGCTCGCGAGAGTGTCGGTAACCTAGATAAAGAATACAATCCCGGGATTTCGGGACCCTAAAATGTCAATCCCAGGACTAGTCCCGGGGTTGGCCGTAACGCCCACAACGTGATCTTAGAGACTGTAATAAGAAGATTGAAATATAATTTATCGGCCCGTATAAAGGGTAACTATATTAATTAAATATTCTATGATTATTTTTTATTGATATCATGATATTTAATTTTTATTAACAATAGCAAACATAAATAAATGGAAAATGGCGTTTCAACATATGTTTTGCTTAATTTTATGTACTTCACTATTAAAATCAGAAGGTAAATAAAAAATAGTATACATCAATATTATTACAAAAATACAAGGTTACTGCTTTATACTGACAATAAAGTCTTACAAAATGTATAATTCATAAAAAAAACCGCTCATACGTTTAAACAAAACTGAACAAAAAATATGATTGAACATTTGCTAATATTTTTGAAACTCAAAACCAGAAATCGTTAATTATAATAGTCAATTTAATGGTAATCATTCTGAATCAATAAATATAAATTACGTATAATGTTGCTCTTGCAAATTCACTTTTATAGCCTCAATTTAAACTCAGTTTTTTAATTGTTTCTAGCTTTGTAAATTTAAAATTATATTATGAGAGAGCACGGAAAGGACATCATAGTTAATTTATAAAACAATAGATAAGTATATAAATCACATAATCACAAACTTTGTAATTTAGAACCTCATTCAAATATAAACGCTGTGTAATAATAGATTTCAACATAATTAACATCGATTTTTGCATAAATTTGTAAATACCAAAAATCCTGAGAATCCCGCGATTGGAAAGTCAACAAAATTAGGCGGGATTGAATTCCCTAAACCTAGAGTATGTGGTTGAGTGCTCCACGGAACAAATGTGCAAACTTCAAATAATTAATTGCTGGAATGTACAGCAAAAAAATCATGAGTCTGAAATAAACCCTGTGCTGACGAAGCAATGCACGGTTTCAACTAGATAGAACCTCTTAATATTTCAATTTGTTTAATTATAATCATAATTTTTTATTTAGTTTTCAAATTGTGGATATTTTTTATGGCTAAAAAATCACCATTCTAAAATATAGAATTTTGAGATCTAACACTAGATTGAAAGTTATCACACAGTTTTCTAAATATTGTTAGCACAAAGATTTTTTGTTTCATAATTTTATGAAAAAAACTTTGAAGTTAATTGATATAACTTTATAGTTGTTTTTAAGGTTAGCCTATTTTTAATCTCCTATTTAACACTTCAAGCTCTCACACAGCATACAGTTTTTTATAACCTTTTAAGCTTTTATTATGTCATGAAGGGTTTTGTATTGATATGGATTTGTATTAATACAGTTCTTTTCAGATCCAAAACACAGTTACTATTTTTTCAAGTTTACTAAGGTAATACACTATGAGATATAGATTGTAAATTAGTATGCACAGATGAATTTTGACATGAATGTGACTTTTGTGCTAAATTGATTGAATTATGTCTTTATATAAAGTTAAACTACAGTTGCATAATATTTTATTGATCAACAATGCAACATCAATAATATTTGTATCAGTTAATGAAAGGTTACCTTTCAGTTTCTCCATTACTAAAGCTCCATCTCTAACAGAACACTTGATTACAACATCACATGATATGAATAGGCTGAAATTAATGATAGGAGGTGGCTTGATTAAAAAACCAACTTACTTTCATGTAATCCATTTCTTGTGTAGGAGAGAACCACAGAAAACAACCTCTCAATTCTACAGTATCAGACCAACTGAACTTCACAGCAAGTTTTGACTGGCTGGGAACTGATAGAGTGATAAGTACGAGTGTATTGTGCAGAGGTTCCTTCAGTTTGTTTGGGTGTAGATTTTTCGTTGAAAGCCTATGGTTTTTTTATATTGCAATACAATAATTTATTGACTTCATTAACTATTGAAGTATAAATAAAAACTAAAATAATTATTTAATATTAATAATTTTGTAACCTATTTAACAAAACTCTATTTAATAAATACATATTTATTTTTGTAATTCTTATAGTGTAAAACTTGAAATAGTTTATTATAATAAAACTGACCTACTGTAAATTGATACTCAATAAATAATTTTTATATTTATAAATACAAAACAGACTTTTTACATTCATAAAACTGTTTAAAATCTTTAACCTAAAATGGTATAAAAACTACATGAGGTAGAAAAGTGTATATTATCATGTGGTTTTTAGAAAATATAATTAAAAATCCAACGATTTAAATATTATGGAAATCGATTCATAAGTATGCAAGATAAAGCGATTTCACTAAGACTAGTCATGGCCGTGAGCAGTTTGGGCATGAGTCCCATTCTTGAGCTGGCGCTGCGACCGAGCTTTTCGTACAGCAATCCGCTCTGATGCGGGGCGATTTGTATTAAAATGGAGGTGTAAGACCAGGTTTATTTTCATGAGTTTGCAAACTAGCATAAAAAATGGGTCTTTGGCATTTTTGCTCCTCAATTTTCAAAATTCAACAACTTTACCAAAAAACAAACAAATTAGTATTTTGAATTTTCAACTTGGCTGAACAGGTTTCGGAGAAAAGCCAAAAATATTTTGTTTTATATTTTACTTAAGAAAATGTATTTCTTGGGATTTTTTGATAAGCAACAATTTACTCGCAGATATTTTATCTCAAATTCACAACACTTTATTATAGTCCCAAGAAGTAACTGATAAAAAGCTAAACTCAAACTGTGTTACATGGTCCACCTGTTTTGAACTGTGTTTGGACATCAAGGCATCGAGTGGCTAATGGAAATGAAATAAAAAGTCCTTTATTGTCACATTACGTTTTACATGGTACATACAGCTCAACTGGTGAAAACATCTGACATTGTCAAAAGTGTCTTAATAACTTCCTAAAGCTCAGTGGGAAACATCGTCCAAATATTCATTTATTGAATAATGGAAGTGGTGCGCTGACTTTTGAGACTGAGATCTATGCTGGAATATAGTATCACTTCACTGATTTGTTAAAATGAAATAACAATATTTCATTGGCAACTTTGTTTATTATGATGTTTCATTGAATTATCAATTATATTAATAAAATAAATAATAAAATGGCAAACTATCCATACCTTATGTGTTACTTTAGTAAAAAATAAAGCACTATGCTGCAATAGGCCCTGTAAATTGTGGTTTCACACAAATCGTGTTAAGAAGACAATGATATCTTAAACAAAATTTACTAAGGGAAATACTTGATTGGAATTACTGTGATTGTAATTTAAAGATCACTGAAAATACCACTTGCAATAAAATAAACCCCCACTTGTAAGACCACTAAGCCTGACCAAGTATAAGTTTGTATAAGTTATTTGGTCCAAGGGCCGTACAGAAACTGAGAAATAATGACTTCAAAATATAAAAGCGCCTTCAAATCTATTTGGCATACATATACGTCTGCCTCTGTGCATCTCAATGCAGAAGGCACCAGACAAACTGTGTCTTTGCTGTGGATCTTGCTATTTTATTTTATAGATAACCATAAACTAGCTGGCTTTGCCACGGAGAGTTAAGGAAAATAATCAATATTAACGATATTATAAGGGCGAGGTATTTGCTCTTCTCTCTCGTCGTTAGAGTGAGCTCGTAACTTTTTTACACCCTCTCATCTCAGTACAGTAATAGGCTACTAAAGACCCAAATTTGTTATGAGTGCTGCATTATTTGGCACACTTGTTAAACTATATAAACATCATTAATTTATTTTTAAACTCATTTAGCTTAATAATCAATCGGGTATAAGTAGCCTTAGCGGATGGTGAGTAACCAGGAGTGCATTGGTATCAATTGCTAAGTGTATAATATATGTTTGGAATATGTAGACCAATTCATAAGTGTAATAATTAGGATATAATTTGTTTATTTATATGTATATTTTTGTATCACAAACTTTGTTAATTGTAAAACATTTAAGGAAAACATATTATTATTATATTTCAGCTTCCAAAATTACTGTTGCAGAGCTCTATAGTTATTAAAAAAAAAGGTTCATAACTTGTAAAATCTTTCTTCATTTAACCATGATACATTCTGTAAAAACATAATAATAATAACTTCATAAATATTAAATGTAATATCTATCTCAAACCCGTACGTAATATTGATTTTTCCTCCACCTACTATCTAAAGCCATATTTTACTCCTTGGATGTTCTAAAGTACTAGTTTTTACCTCCTGAGACTTGAATACTTAATTTTTCTACCTAGGGAAAACTCAATATTTTGTGTACCACGGGGATAACGTTAAAAGAGAGATTTAAAAAAAACATGAGTCACAGTCAGCTGTCACTTGTATTTGTTTCGTTACTCTTTGTTTACTAATAGCAGCTGTAGCATAAGCTATTCTGTCGTCAGTGTACGTGTTTTTACATTTCGCTTGGGTAGGCTATTAACTTAAGAAGTCCAAAACCTAAGTGTAAAAATTTTGACTAGGCTTAAATTCTGTTTTGATTTTTTGTGTTCTTTTAAAAAGATATAGTGTGTTTTTTTATGTTGATGTGACTGATCCAGCTTGATGGAGAGACGGATCATATGAAGGTAAAGTTAGGTAGACCTATTGTTATAGGCCATGTTATTCGTGTAGGTGGAGGAAAAATGTTGTGTGTATCAAGGGACTAAAGTATTTTTCTCCCTAAGGGAAACAGTTTCCTTTCAGGGAGAAAAAGTTGTACTTTAGTCTGAACTATTTCCAATCCTCACGTTAGTCTTAAACATTAAATATATTAAATTATAAGTACTGCAGTTTTTACACATTAAGTTTTTAATAGTCACGGAATAGCTGTATACTAAAAATCTATTCCTTTACTTCGGCTGCGCGATACAATGTGTAAGCATACACCGCTAAGTTACGTCGGCAGGGGGCTCGAATGCGGGCAGCATACGATGCGCCTGTATGTGTGCGTGTGTACGATGCGCCTGTGTGCGTGTGAGTGTGTGTACGATGCGTGGCAGTGCGTGTACGCGTGTCGCGCGCGCTGTTTACTTGACCAAGGTCGCGTTAACTCGTATGACCATTGACCCTAATTTGTAATGTACATGAAAACTCCATAACCTGTGAAGACAGCTACCGAGCGACTAAATGAAGGCTGAGAAGTTTTTTCCGGTTTTGATAGAAAACCATACTAGGCATTTAGGTATACCCATCTGCTCAAAAGGGTTTTTGCATATGTACAGTTTCCACTATAATATAGTGTATTGGTGTGTTACCCCCCAGAGTTATACTGCCTTTAGAAATTGCAAGAAAACTATGTTTAAAAATGCTTTACGATAACCAAAACTCCCAAACGATGAGTTAAGGCTACTCACTTTCAAAGCATAAGATATATTTTGCTTTTCATCAAGAAAAACAAATCCAATATCTTATCTCAGAGTTTTTAAAGTTGCCTACAACAATTTGGTTAGTATATACCAAGATTTGTGAATCAGGTTTCCACTGTAAATGCTTTTTGTGTTGTTCATCCTATTTTTCACAACGTTCCTCCCGAAATCTCGCAAATCAGCGGACTGCAGTGAGGCGGTACATCGTAGGAGAGTCCTTGGTCCGGGGAGATAGATGGGAGACCTCCCTGGCACTGATAGCTAGGCGTTCAATCACAAGGATCTGTTCACCGATCAACCAAGCTGTTACAGCATCGTTTTATGCATTTGTTTTCGATTATAACATGTGAATGGAACTTGCCCAGAAGAATAAGAAATTAACATGGACGGTGTGTAAATTGCACCCTAACATGTATAAATGAAGTAGTATGTTCTGCCGCCGCAAACACAATATTCATTAAAACCATTGCCCCTCGGCAAGAAAGGCTCGGCGATCATTCGATTGGACATATTTGATCGTGTTTTCGATCTTATCTGGAAAAAAGTCTCTTACCAAATTCTTTGATCACATTCAAATTATGCTACGAATAATGCGCCATGTACCATTAAATTTTGAGGGCGAAAAGATATGCTTGTATGCATAAGTGAACGACTCTTTGATCTCATATAACTTAAAATATCTCTAGACCCAGAACAAGACTTTTATCCATTCTAATTTCTAATAAGGAAATCATCGGAGAAAACCGTTAGCGTTTTATACATCATACCTTATTTTAAACGTGTATGAATTCATGAACAACGCAAAAAACCAAATTTAAAAGAAATATTAGCACCGAGTTTATTGAATTCTTAATTTTATCCATGACAATCTGATGGAAAGTTTGATTCCTGCTATTTCTGGCAACCTATTGTGAGGTCCTCCTTGTGACATTATACTCTGTTAAGCGGGGGAGCTTTGATTTTATGTAATTTTCTATCTACGATTTTACATTTAAGATCGTCCGCTTCCTTCTTTGCCGATACTTTAATTTGACAAAAACTATACATCAAGATTTTGATATTTGTGAGCAGTAATGAATTAAAAATTGTTAGGCCATTGCTTATCTGTAATTGTCAAAAATATTAAACGCGTGCTTGACTTTAAGTACTCCCTGTATAGGTTTTAAGGAAAATATCTACTCCTATTTTCTCTCGATAACTGAGCCTTGCACTTGAATTGGGTGCCAAGTGCCATTTTCCGTTAGTCTAAAGCGGCAGTTCCTCGTGTCATAACTAAGGTCTACCGATTCGACATGAGTATGCCTGCGTTCCACGTCCCACAGTAATTTAAAAACTATTGTTGTTTCAACAGTAAAGGATAAAACTCACAGTTACAAACAATGCAGTTGCTCTTCGGCAGAGGGAGGAGTCTTATGAAAGATGAATTTAAATGCAAATACTTGGCAAGTTAAGCATAAGATGATAGTAAAGAACTGGTAATTAACTGTGGCCAAGGAAATTTCCTGGAGGCAATGATTTCACGAAGTCGATGTAACAGTATCAGCTTCTCAGCTCAATTTCATTGATTTAGTTGTTAAAATAACTAATTAATCTTGATTTGAAAACTGGTCTTCTTTCCTTAGTTTATGTTTAAAAGTCATTATGGACCAAATTTTTGTTTCATAAAATAGATTACTTTGTTAGTTGTATTGAATTAAGTCACAATCGGTAAATTATTTCATTCTTGTAGATTCCATTGAATAACGTATATGAAATAAAATAAGCACCGTTTATTATTTTTATACACCATAAATTATTGTATTTTTTGTGCATGGCGACGTCTGCGATGACTGTTGGCAGGTGTAAATAAATGTTAGGGTTTTATAATGGAACTATAGAAACTTACATCAGGCCTAATTACAATTTTCCATATACGTTAGACTATTACTTATATATACTATTTAAGTTTAATTGTTGCATATGTAGCCCCCCATATTGTACAATCGCTTCTGGGCCCTGAGTGATTATAGAGGTCGCCTTAGAAACCGAAGATTTACGTTTGGATCCTGATGTGAAAAGTTAACGAATTTTAAATTTTCAAAATGGGATCCAACTGCCTTCGATCATTATGTTAGTAATAATGATCCAGGCAAATAAATCAGCTGGTGTTTGTCAGTAACAAAGCTACACTTCATCTGATTCATTATTACACCCACTTTTCAGCATCACCTTAAAATATGCATTAGATTTCACATTCTCAATGTTTCACATTTCACATTCTCATAAGATAAACATATTGTACACACCGACGTCATTTCTAACTCGGTATACAGTGGTATGTATATGTATTAGATGCGGTGAGCTCGTGCGTGTACGTGCCGGTAAGCGGGCGATTAGAACGCATGCGCTGAGACGCTACGACGCGTGCGCAGGAGCATCTCCACAAGGACGGCGCATCGTTGCGCCACCGCACCGCGCAGGCGAGCTTATCGAAATCCCTCTATCGGTAATTACACCCTCACCACAGCCTTGTGAACATAATAATAGTAATCTGATAGAGAGTGCAACTGTGCTAAGGAAATTCATTGATTGTTGTGCAAAACGTAATTGACACATTTTTATTTCTCTTCGGTCAATGTAGAAAAGACGTCCTGTAAATCTTCATCCGGTATGAAAAGAACCAACTTTGATTTTGAGTATAGTACGTGAATAGATTATCCGACGTGACGTTCTTATGTTTATAGTTGATGACATTAAAAATGTGATTGTGATTGTGTAGATAGTATGTGATTGTGTAGACTCAGGACTTTTCTCATTTATGATGCTAAATCATCAGCAGGAGGGAACTTGACCCAAGTTCTAGCACCGTCACAAAATCAACTCCTAAAATCAATGTGGAACATACAAAAATGTGTTTTCTGTTATGGAAATGGACGAAAGAGATTAAATTTATTGCAGTACAGTACTAGTAGTGACAACCTCAGCAGACGGTCTCTTGTGACCATTGCTAATGTGTTAGTTGATAAGAAATATTGTAAACTCTGTACTGAACATGCAATAAAACACTTTTTCATTCATTCGCTCATTCATTTCATTCATTCAATGTGGAACATATTTACGAGTCAATTTACCTAAATGGAATTTTGCTGAATGAAAAGGAAGACTAATTCTGTAATTAAGTAATTCTGTAATTAAGTAATTCTGTAATTCTGTAATTAAGTAATTCTGTTAATACAACGTTATAAAGAATAAATGACAAAATCATTGATACCCTTTTGCATGTTTGGCTGAGATGTTTATCCTACATATGTTTTTGATGCATAAAAAAGTGTAAAAAAAATCATCTACGGACAATCGAGATGGTTGAACTTCTAGTTGACACTTCACTTCTGGTTCGTCGTTAAGTTTCTGGTAGACTTCCTCTAACGCTTCACTTTTTGTTCGTCGTTAAGTTTCTGGTAAACTTCCTTTAACGCTTCACTTCTGGTTCGTCAAGCTTCCGGTAAACTTTCTCCGGTTCACTTATGGTTCGTCATTAAATTTTTTGCAAACTTCCACTAACTGTTCAATTTTGGTCCGTAGTTAGGTTTCTGATAAACTTCCACTTCTGATTCATCATTAAGCTTCTGGTAAGCTTCCTCAAAGGCAAGACCTGGTACACGACAGTTGACCTCGCTCTACCATTCAGCACTTCCCTGCACTAAGACTAAGACTCACTGGCCTTCATTGGCATTAAACACTACCGCTACGTTATCTACTTCACGTACACCGTATTGAAACAACTTCAATTCTTTTTCTTAGAAATAAAAAATCACAACAAAACATTGTAAGACAAAACAAAATAAAAATAATACCTGTTTCAAAATTATAACATCTTAAATATGTTTGTTAGTTACGAATTATGAGTATAGGCCTTAATTATTGTAAATATAGAACGTTATTTCAATAACGGATTTATTAGAAAAATACAATCTTTTTGTTTAAAAAGAAATTTGTACCAATAAATTTATTGTTGATGTGTTGGTTTTAAGGAAAAATTCCAATTTGTAATATTCATATGAATTATTGTCGAAAATGCATGATGTATACCTTGTGAGGTTAAAATCACAGACATATATGTAAGACAAACGGACGACACGTTTAAATGATAAAAAGGTTTCCTGATCTTGTACCGGGTCCGTTGGTTTATCAGTCAAAACTTGTCCTTATGGCTGGCAACGGAACTTTAGTTGTTTCAGTTTTAAATGTGTAACAGTTTTAAAGAGTTCTCCATTAATGTTACGTGTATGAGTTTGATTTAAACTTATTTCAAGACAAGAAAGATACCGTGTTCGAAATGATTTACATGAACATTTGGAAATGGGATTCATGTCCCGAAACTATATAAATTCGATTTCTCCTGTATGGATGAACGACGGAAGGTCCTTTATAATTAATAGTCTGAAATCAATACATTAGGCCAAACAAAAAATAAAATTGTTGATAACACTAAAATTTCATCGATTCCTCTACAAAAATGGTTAATTTATTGGCTTCACGTATCATTTTAGGAGAAAGAGAAGGTTGCCTACCATCCGACCGCAGCTTATCAACTCAGCATGCAGTTATCATTGCAAATAATCGCAAATATCGATTACCACAAAGCCGATATCAGCTGACCTCTGTCCTGAGAAACTTTCACAGGTGAATTTCTTGATAACCTTGAATCATTTGATTCGTACATGACCTACCTATTCCGAGTGAATATGCCTAATCACCTTTATTATCTTTCTCGGTTAAAATTAAATAAGAGGATGAAACGAATTACATAAAAACAGTTAATTTTGAGGTTTCCGTTTAATTTCTTACCTTAGTTAGAAGTTTTTGTTTGAAACCCCGAGGGCGGTGACGCACTGTCGTAATTTTTGAAGCAGACGACAAAGATTAATTTTTACTGCACAATGATTAATTATTTTACTTACATTTCATAATAGATCGGAGAACACCAAATTAATTCCTTTATTGAAAGTTTTCTGCGGTTTTGTTTGATCTTTCCCACATTTATCTTTTGGGAGATCTTGTTTATCAAAACTAGTTCACCATAGAGATTTTAATTACACGTAGATTACTGTATAGTATGAGACAATTTTTCTAAAAGGAACTTTGATAGAAAAAAATCTAAATGTCTATTATGGATTAAGCTTAACATGCAAAATATATTGCCAGGGTCTTAACATGACAACGAAAGTTCAAATGCTACTTGTAAAAAATATCTAAAACACAGTCAGATGTGGTCAAATCAAATCATGCACGAAACTAACTAAAACTAGTCACACAATAACAAATTAAATAGTTTTAGTTGTAAATGTTTTTATCTTCAGAAAAAAGGTTGTGAGATTTATAAGGTATGAAACCCAGAAAAACAATTAAACTCGGAAGCTTTTGTAGTTCATTTGAGGTTCTTTCGATGGTACTTAAAAATATTTAGATGGGATAAAACATTTGGAGTTTCGTTTTAAATATTTTATTTTTTGGTCTATTATTTTAATATAGTAGGCTAATAGTGTGTAATAACTGTGTTAAATTTAAAGTGTCTATGTACTATAGTACGGATATTAATGATTCAAATTTGTCTCAAAATAAAGAAAGTCACAAAAAATTATCTCCACGGCTAACGGGTAGAGAGATACGATAAAAAGTCATGTAACCAAAGTTGTACTGAATTGAAAGATCTTTGACTAAAATTGGCTCAGATTTTCAAAAGGCCATTCGTTTGGCTGCTATATTACTAAAAAAAAACTAAAAACACGATTTCTAAATCCCTCCATTTAAAATTATTCTAATTTAAAATTTCCTCTTTTGGGACTTTCCCTAGTCTAGTAGTTGAGTTTAACCTAGCAAGTTAATATCTGTGCCAAATTTTAAGCTTCTACCTCAATAATTGGAAGTGGTCAATAATAGTGTATAGGCCTAGTTATTTAGAAATAAAAGCCTAATTTTGTGTATCTAAATTCTTGTAAAAATTACCTAATGAAATTAAAATTAGACATATAATGAAAATTAATTGCGAAATAATTAACTTAGTATTTTCAAACTTAAACAAATGGGAAGAGTTGTACATAATTAAAGTGTTCATAGCAGGGCAGAATTTCTGGAATCACAGCCTAACCTATCTTATCTAACCCTTTTCCACTTCAACTCAACGAAGATGTGATTAATGTAACCCATGCCTACAGTTTGGTCTACAGAACGACGCGGGATATGCGTAGCTTATGTAGAAATAGTCTTGTTGAAAAACTGAACGAGTATAAGGAGGAGTAAAATTCATCTTTATCCTAATAATTAATCTTTTGATCAATTTTGCAAACATAACCATCATTCACTGTACAACATAATTGTTGATTGGATCTACAGAACGGTAATAAGCCTTTAACTCAAAAGCCTTTAATTAATAACCTTTAAATAAACCTTTAATTAAGCCTGTTGTAATAAGCCGTTAACTTGGCTTATTACAACATTTACTACAGTGCCTCTATATCTGTGAATATGAGAGAAAATAACTAATAGAAAATAATATAGAACGTCCATCTTGTTCCTTTTAAGTGTTCATTCCACCACAAAAGTATATTGGAGAGTCGAGTTTTACGTTTACTTTATACAGTATATTATAGAGGCTTGGACTCACGGTTTGATAAGATAAAAGCTGAAGCCGAAAACTAAAATAATGTTACATTTATTCATAATTTTTGTTTATGCATTACGATTGAAGTAATGCATTGAAAATTAATGTTGTTAAATGACAGTGCACTGAGAGTTGTCTGCGCTTGTTAAAATGTTAGCAGATATCAAATCCAATCTTTAAAATTCAAAGCGTCAAGCCCATAAACTTCCATGCCTGAGACGATTCAAGGATACAAGGATACAATGCAACGCGTCTTCTCTTCATAGTCTACCTCGATCCTTTAAATGAGGAGTATTAATGGATAAAAAATGTAGGCCCTACCGTAACAAAGGTATTCTGCTTGTTGAAAATCCTTTTCTAAATTTATCATAAATAGTTAACAACAACTCCGTTGGGTATAGTATCATGGGAATTTCGTCATAATTAAGGTCAGTGTCATCGACTTTAGGGCTCTCAAAAGTTGATCGATTCGAACCTCTTTTGTCACAAAATGCCTCTGGGTTTTATTATTGTTTGAAATTTAGGACAGATAAAAGAGGAGGGAAACAGTGAAAAATGTATGACTATTGTCATTCATTTGATAATGAATAAAACACAGGGTAATCGAAAATTTTCATCAATTAAATAAATTTATAACTAAGTGCTGTAATGACTTAATGTATAATTACAAATTGTATTTTACAATGTTTAAGAACTTTAGAAAGCTTTTTCAATAATAAAAATTAGAGTTTTTTTTCTATTTTCGCAATGTTTGTAGTGAGCTAGTAAAAAAAAACTGCTACAAAAAATAAAAAAGTCGATGTGTAATCCCACAAAAGAAAGTTAAGGTTTTGTGATCGAAATTTTCTAATCATTTACCAACAAAAGAAATGCGTGTGATAAATTTGAAGAAAATCATACTAATTTTAGGCAAACACAAGGGAAATGTGAATTATGTCAAACGCTCGGTACAGCATTGAACTATGGGATGAGATGAACTGACAAGGACCGTAGTGCAGCTTACTCTTGTGCAAATTTGGTCGAATCCCTAAATAATAATTTAGTATTGAATAGTTGGTCAATTATTTCCTTCAGCAGGGAGACCCTCTTGTGATATATGCTGTTATTACACTTACAGCATGGTTATGTTTTGTGCCACCATAGAACGCGTCCATACATCAGGCAACTAGCTAGTCTTATTGTTATTCCTTAAATATGTATTACATAATTGATCGATTTTAGCTTTTTAGCTCGATAAAACAAACGATTTTTGTCAATTAGAGAAACCAATATTTCAATAATATATAAATAATTCTATTGTTAACAATAGAGATTGTTTTGTCTTTTTTTCGCTATAGTCTTTTTCGTTGAAACTGTAAATCTACAGAGGCTTTTGCTATAAATCTACAGAGTCCCTAATTGAAAGTCACTGACTATTTTATTTTTGCTATACTATGGAAACAACATGTATTGTAAAAATAAACAAAATAGCAAACGAGAGGTCATTTAACATTAATGCTGGTATAGTTTTGTAGCATCAACGATGTTAGGAAATAATTTTAAATTTTAATGATGATTAACTGGTAGTAATGAATTATTTTATGGCCTCCATCGTCATTGAAACTGCGAAACTGATTTAAAAACATCAAATACGGATAAAATTTTCGCCCATATCCCCAGATCCTGCAGATTTTGAAGTCATCAATCTACCAACCCCGGTGTAAGCTGATATTTCAACTAAACCAAACCACCATTAACCAATTAACTTTCATTAGTAATTTATTTTTCATTAAATGCATGGTTTCCACAGAACAGCAAAACTGAAATAGCCAATGCCTATTAATCATCCTGTAGTTTAAAATATGTTTAAACTTCTAAAGTTAAAAAGTGAAGACATATTCTTTCGCAGTTGCCGGTTTATCAGATGCGGTCACCCCCCAGCCATCCTATTGTGTGAACAGTTTTGTGAGTGTTAGGCCTATTGAACAGAATTAGAATAATTACCATCGCCACTTACACGGCCTCGGTTGTTTAAAAAGCTAAAATGACACTTCTAAGAATACCCCGGCACATTGTAGTCACCCGGTAACCTTCACCAAGTGTTGTGAGGTTTCTTTTTGTCTCTACGATTATTCATTAAGGACCTAGCACCAGGAACCTTAGCGTTTCAACTCCTTTTATGTGCCACTACCCTCAAATGATTGATAATCATATAACTGTTAAGATTTATATAAATATTTTTCCTACCACTGCATAGAAATAATCACTGTTACCCCTGTAAACTATAAAAAAACAGCAAAACAGTTCATTTCCGATTTTCGTTTATTTTCCGCTCTAGAGCGGCAATCTTCTATACCGCACGCTAAACAACAGCAGTTTAAAATCAGCTGTTATTACAAACCATGTAATAACAGCTATTGGTCATTGTTGTCGTTTAGTAATTGCTTCTTTTTTAGTTTGAGGTTATGTTTGTTAGTTATAAAAACAATTAAAATAAAGTGAAGTATTTAAAATGGGATGTGCATGTAAATTATTTAGCAAACAGATTGAGAATAATAAATTATATAATGTACCACTTAAAAAAGTTCATTAGAAGTGATCTGTTGCTGAAAGTATATATGTGTGTTGGTTCGAGAGAACTATGAAATAACTTATGTGGTGTATTGCACTTTGGTGGTGAATATAAGACTGTTCTGAAGCCAGTCATAATGAATCAAAGGCATGCATTACGCAATATGTTTAATGTGAAATATTATGAAAGCATGAGTTATCTTTTTGCAGAGCATGATATTTTAATGCTCAATCAAGTGTACAAATACGCCTCAAACATGTATATGTATATCCCTTCCCTAGAAATCGTAACAGAAACACTAGATCTAGTCAATTTTGTGAACCACTGCTTGTACCTGGTTTACTCAACTGCTAAGCACTGCGTTTCCGTATTATACAGTGTGCATGTCAGAGAGATCGACATCCACCTAAACAGGGCCATGAGACTCATGACGGCGTCGTCTTGTGAAGGGCGAGACCCCGCTATATCAAGCGGCTGCGGCGGACCTCAGATTTGATAGAAAAAGGGTCAAATGGCATTTGCGGTCAATTATTTCCTTCAGCAGGGAGACCCTCATGTTTGGCGATGAGTGAAAACCTTTTACAATTTCAATTCCAAGAGCTGTATTCCAGAGCTGTTGCATACCGATGGACAACTAAACCCGGACTACGATTTTAGTAAAGTTATTATTGGTAGAGCAACCTATTAATTCCCCAAAATATTTTTTACAAGGGTTTAAGGGGACCTTGGCTCACATAGTTGGTTGAAATGCACATTATTACACCTTCTACTTATCCTGCTAGAAAATGTTATTTTCTTTCCAAAAAAAATTATAAAAATTGTTTGAGATTTTTATGTCAAGAAATTTATAAAATATAAAATGCCTGGTTCTGGAAGGTCGCTTGAGGCTGAACTACGTTTTCTTTTTTTTTATTTTGAGCGAATAATATCTCATTAAATATTTTTAGACCCTGATACTAGTATGAAGAAGGAATAGGTCCATGTAGAAAGTTGTTTCATTTTATAAATGCTCGACTTATGGAATGTAAAAGCAACGGAAAACATATTCTCTCTTAGGGTTAGGATATATTAAATATTTAACATTTTGGAGAGGTCTTGTATTCAGAGCCGCAAAGAAGATTCTCTTCTCTAAGAAGTTTAAAGGGAAGTTTAAAGGGAAAACTTCCCGCAATCACCACTTGACCCTTTTTTTACCTGGTTTTCGCTCCCAATACTTACCCCTAATGCCAACTCTTCGCACTGATTAGGGAGTATATTAAGATCGTATCTGCTCTACAGCTGCCCATCCATGATTACCTACCCCAGGAGACGGGCTTATTGAGGGCCTCGAAAACCACCTATGCGGACATCTTCACAGTTGATGGACACAAACTTTCAATCCATACAAACTAGACTTCTTTCAGGGACTCTTTCAAAGTAGAACAGTTCCCTCACGTCGGTATCGGTATCGGTATCATCGGCGCGGCGCGGCGTGGCTGGAGGCCCCCTGATGGATACATATGCAGCCATCAGGCTAAGGTCGGCCAAGGGTCATCCTACCCATCCTCATCCATCCATCATCTTCTCAATTGCCTCACGGGTTTCAACATTTGGCCTCTAAATTACTCTCACTCCCTCTTCAGAGTATTTTAAAAGTAAATGTGTCGATGGGAAATATTGACACTGTAAGACGATTTTGGATACAGTTAGAAAGTATACTTAATCTACCTCTTAACACGTATCTTATTTTTTCACATACTACATAAGTATGCTGGAAGAGTTCCCAAGTCCTTGATGTCCAAATAGGAACCCAAAATTTCTTCAATGGAAAGTAGAATAAATTAAAAAACTACAGTTCGAAAGGAAATGTACATATCATATCTATAGGTTGTAAAGAATGCAATCAAATATTTTATAAATTAAGTTCACTTACACACCTATTTTATGAGTATTTCGTTTCTATAAAAGGGCGTATGATTCACGATTGTTATTTGCTATATTATTCTGCAAGTAACAAAAGCTTAGTGATGCCTGTTACGAGAAGTGTTTCCTGAATCCTAAATCCCTCAAAAGTCCAAATACTAAGGACGCCTTGAAATAAATGAACTTTTTTACTATTTGGCAATATCTGAGTAGAGGTTTTACTAACTTATAGTTTCAGAAAATTACAGATATTTCTTATACATTACTCGGAAATGCAGTAATGGCTGAGTTAATATAATTTCCTTCAACTTAATCTTAAATATTACCTTTATTTAATAAATACAATTTCTTTAAAAAGATCGAACAAAAAAATACCTTTCTCTTACATGAGAGTCTTAGCAATTTGAAATAATGTAATTGATTTATTTTTGTATAGCTACTATGATGCTGTAGTATAAATTAAATGTAGCGAAAGTAATTAAGACATTCAAACTAGGGCAACTTGTAATAAATTCCAGTAGAAGCAATAAAAATAGACTTGGTATAATTATTTCTCGCTAGCTACATGATAACGACAACGTAACCTTTGGCAGCGGCTAGACGTTTCCTAGACGGGTCCGGCCCATTTCCATGAGACCTTGTCAGCAGACAAATAGATATTGCGAAAAATTGTCTTTATTTAGAGAAGTTTTCAACAATTACAGTTAAGTCCAAACCCATTCAGGACATTAACCTCCACAGCAAATGTGGAGGTGCGAGATGTTTTTTTTCACACAAAACGTAAACCTATTTTTAATTATTAAATTGTTTGTGTCCAGACTAACTGTTTCTGTTCGAGTCTGCGCATGTTTGTTTTAACACTTGGCCATGACACAGCTGAATTTTGATTGCAAGTTTGGTGAATTGGACTATTAAAACATCACTTGTATAACGATACAATTGCATTGTACTAATAACCAATATATTAATCCTAACAATGTTTAATTATCTATACATACATTTATAAAGCGGCATGTTTTTTGTACAAGGAACCTTCCTACAGCTTTCAACAGAATTTCATGATTGAGCTCGACATGAATTTCTTTCCAAAGTAAATTGGCAAATAAAATATTCATCCAAGCGGAAGGGACCATATAAGACCATAAAAGTCCTTAAAGTTTGTTTCTTCCCTATTTAAATTTAATGGACATTAATAAGGAAAATTATTTATTTTCAAATTTACCAGCTGTAAGAGTAAACACAGTACATAAGCTAGAGCATATCTCTATTCACCCAAGGACCTCTTTGATATGAATACAGACGTGCTTAGTCATGGAGGAATAACTGGTCAGCCACTGCATTTTAAGAGCGTAAACAACAAAATTATAAATGAAGTTTATTTTTGTACCCATACAGTGTAAACTAAATTTTTTTATTTAGAGCAATTGGTACACTAGTTTTGCATCTTTAATTTGCTTGCTATGTTTTTGCGGTTTTAATTTGTGCTACATTACATCCCTTGCCTTTTAAAAGTAAAATTATTTATAAAATAAAATAATAAACTTTAGAATGCCTCTATATAAATGTTTGTATAATTTATCTCGTGGTTACGTAAATTTCACCATTAAGCACAGATCACAAGCAATACAAAGAATGCCATTAAGAGACTTCAGTATTAAGCATTGTTATTGAAATCCGACAGGTTTGACTTGATGGATGTACAAATTATAAGGCACAATAATATGTACACTATACAGAATGTCCAAACTTAAAGTTTTCTTCGGGGAAGGGCGAGTAGTGCAGTTGGCGATGTAGACATTCGGCTTTCTAAAAAAAATAAAAAAATAAAAAAACATGGTTTAATCCCTTGTTTCGGACGCCGTTTTGAAATAGATTTTTTGAAACCATTTATTTTTATAGTTACATTAGAGATTTCACACCTTAAAATTTGGCAATGTGAATAATTCTAAGCATTTAAAAGTTAGCTAAATTTTCCTTACTTTTAAGATTATTTACTAACAAAATTTATTGCCATTGATATCCAGTAATAGAGCCATGAATGTAACATTTATCTAAACAAAATTTTATCAATAAATATTAAAAATACCCTCCGTGACAGGGGAACACTGTCCTGCGGTATGTTGTATTATTTTTCAAGGTCAAGAAGACTCTTAATATATTATTAGAGGTACCTGCAGCGCAATGCTCTGCGTATATCATATTTGGTTGAAATTCCAGTAATTTGATTGTTTTTATTCTGCTTTTGTCATGTTCTGTTATACTATTTTTTTTACTATAAAAAGCATATTTTGTTTCAATTCATTACAAATTTTCTTGCCATTGTTAATAAAATGAGGAGATAACAAACTTTAAGGGTTCGCAGGGCTATTCAGTTTTGTGTGGATATTTACCAATTTACTTTATAAACAACTTCAAGCCGAGCTCTATAATTGCCCCAAAATCATTAAAATCTATTGTGAACTATGTAGGAGGAGCTCCTTGTACAAAACAATATGTCACTTATAGACATTTAGTTTGGATGTGGCCTATGCTCAAAATACTAGGATATGTTTATGCGATTTGGTATTATTCACACCTAATAGATCCTATCAGTTTTAATGTTAACAATTTTGTAACTGCAAGAGTCCATTTTTAAACAATTCTGATTCAGTTGAGTAGCATTTAACCTCTCGTTATTATTTTCTAGGAAATATGGGGCCTTGAGAACCAAGCTATGTGAATAATTGACTTTCTCACCGTTCATACACAAAATATAATAAATTAATCAATTTTTGACACCTACATTCCTTATCGTTATGGCTATAAAGGGCCGAAAAATGTAACAAAACTTTATGCATCCAGAAAGCAACCAAATAGCTCAAATTTATAACCCTTATTACCCGACTAGAAAATTTGTGTCACGATCAGAAGGCGCTGTATATTGCAACTAGATGCCGATTAGTAGCTGGTATAATGGTTCGAGAACGGACTTGTTAGCGATGTCGTGGGTTCGAATACCCGACAGGTAACATTTACCAGCGCTACACTCCTTCAATAGAACTTACTTCACTCAATCCCAACTTGTTCCAACACCTTTCACTCACATGTCCCTAGTTCAAGAGACCGTTGCTCTCCTTATCACAGGACTAGGGAGATCCTCCTTATCACCTCTTCCTGAGATTTCGCGATGAGTCAGTCCGTGATCACTCCCTGTCAGGTTCAGCTCGTTCGCTAAGCTCACTCGCCACAATTAAATAATATCTTCTAGTTTTTTATTACCAATCTTCCCCCAATACTTTAAAAGAGAAAATCTGTTTACAGATTTAGTAAATTAATATTCTATAATAGTAAATTAATATTCTGCGAGTACTCGAGTATCGAGTATTTTTGTGCCGAGTTTGCGCTCTTAGATTTATGAGTGTTTAGATATGTATGCTATATATGTATTTTTAAAAAATATAATAGGTTCGAGTCTAGTTTTGTACCTGACTTAAAATTATAAATTATAACAAATTCGTACAACCCACGGTAGGATGGATTTTTTCTATCTCATTTGTTGAATAGAATGAAATGAAATTATATTATTACAATGAACTTATGCGATTACGTACTAAGAATTCAAATATTTTATGTCTCATTGTTTTCATTTTTTACCGGTACCTATTAGGTTCGAGATAGAAAATAATATCACATGGTCATCACTGCTCCTTTGCGTGAGAAATCTTATATCTTATACTCTAAAACAAGCAATTTTTTTATACGGACAAATTTTTCCCTCCAAGGCTTTTTGATTTTTTAGTTGTAAATGAAGGTTTTGGCCACGAGGAATTGGAGCTGGCCCCATTTCTGGGAAAAATCCGGTTTTCGTGCTAGAACCTTTCAAAGACCCCACATTATCCTTATGCATATTTTTAAATTGAAATAAAAATCAGCTGATAACTGTAGATAGTGTAGATAATAAAAGAATGTGTTACATCTTCAACCTGTGATTTAGGAAAATTATACCAAAGTGCAGCACCCTTCGGCCTGGCGAGTGAGCAAAGCAAAGGAGCTCTTCTTGAAAAGGAAGAGGGCGGGTGAGTGGAGAGAACCAGCTTTGTGTGAAAAACGAATGTAATAATTTTACGGAGCATAAGCTCGGTCCCCCTGGTACTGTAAATTAAAATCATTACTATAAAACATATTTCCTAATTTTTTCTTTAAACAATATTATTTCTTGTATAGTAGTCGCTTCCATGACATATGCTTTCAAAATATTTTATAGGGTAGGAATTTGATGTTTATTCATGGAACTCATTAATTATTTTTAACTATCTCGGTTATTAATTCTACATTATTGATCAATGACGACATATTGATGAGTTTTGTACCTCGATGTTGATTGGATTATTCCTTTTTTTATACTGTAAATAAGAAGTGATAAAATGACAGTTACTGCATAGACGTTGCACTGCGTTTGTGACCATATGGTCCACGCCGCACTCAATGTGTTAACTGAGTTTCCATAATTAAGTCTCTCATACTAAAAAAGCCTCATCTCAAAAACCAGAAATAAATACCGTTACACACATAAATAAGCAATATTCATGTTACCCCTTTCACCACGGAAACTCCCTTTCTTTACTACTATCAATCTTTATTGTATTTATTGAGAATAATTTTATCATTTTATATAGGCCTAAGCTCGACACGAAACCTAAGCTCAGATTAACTACTCAGTACCAATCTCTCCTACATGGTACATATTATCAGTTCTCAAATGCAGACAAAATGTATGATTAAAATAATATAAAGTTCATCTTTGACCAAGCTGACCAATACGGACTTTATCTAGGGACAACATTTACTAATCGATATAATAAGTACAAATTTGAGTTATCAAAAGTAAACTAATTTTTAAGTGGTCGTTTATAGAAATAAACAGTTAAAATGAAATATGAGAGACGAGTTGCAATATAAAAAGTTAACACATAAATTAAGTATTAACTCTGAAAATAGCTGTTATAAGATTATATCGGCAGTTTCGTAATTTTACCACCGCTACAGCATTCTTTTCTCTGAGTTTACAATGGTAACTTATGTAATTCAGTGTTTTAAAATGTAAGTCATTAAAATGGCTTACATATGGGGATGCAATGCCGGTACTAAGTTTTAACTCAATAAAGATTGTTTATTGTTTATAAATCAATATTCTTTGTCAAACATAAAAAATTATTAAAATAAAAGAAGAAGCTTTCATGTATAGAATACTAACAGTTTTCTTTTTTTTAATATGAATGTATAAATATTTTTAAATGGGAACTAAAATCGCGCATCTTAGATGACTGAATAGTTAAATTTCTGACTATTAAATTTAAGAGTCACCTTTACCCTTGTAAAAACACTGAAAACATGCTCAGAAATTACCCTGCTCCGTTAACTAAAAATTAAAAATTAATTGCTCCGTATTACCCTGTTTTGGACGTTTTTTTTATATATTTATTGTTTTAGAGTGTGCACAATCATCTTTTTCTGATCAAGACATGTGATAACTCCAAAATTGGAACTGTAAAACTTATGTTGCAGCATCATCTTGTATTATTAAACAATCATATCTGACCTGGCGTGGATCCAATGAATCAACTAACGTCTTGTCTTGGTCTGGCTCTAGTCTGGGTTGTGGGTGAAGATCCGTTGCGAAATTTAAGCCGAAAGTAAAAGTACAACCACCTTCGCAGTTCACGCATTCGATTGTTGCCGTTCTCTTGTTGTCTCTTGCATCTTAGATGACTGAAATCACCTATTAAATTCAATCACATATTAATTTTCTTCACCCTTGTAAAAACACTGAAAACATGCCTCCGTATTCCCCTATTTTGGACGGTGTTTTAAAAAAATATTTATTGATAAAATTTTTTTATTATTGTAGGATAAGGTTAGATCTACTCGTAGGTCCCTCATGCCTGATATATGAGTAAAATTAATGGTATAAGTACAAACAAATCTTAAAAGTAAGGAAAGTTGAGTTAATTTGTGACGTCACAAAGAGTAATATTTGTTAAATTTTAAGGTATGAGGGACCTAATACGTATGTAGGCCTACCTAAACACTATTCAACTATTCACTATTCAACTATACAACTATTCAACTATGAACTATTTAACTAAACACTTACCAAGTTTTAAGAAATTTGTTGATAAATGGCGTGCGAAACGGGTAATAAAATACCATGTTTTACATTAAAGCCGTTTGGTTAACATTGCCGACTGCGCAACAATGGGCTACTGGCCGAAAGGTGAAGATGACTCTTAAGAGTCATCTTCACCCCTGGGCCAGTAGCCCATTGTTGCGCAGTCGGCAATGTTAATCATACGCCTTTTATGCTAAAACATGGTATTGTATTCCCCTGTTTCGGACGCCGTTTTTCAACTGATTTTCTTGAAACTTGGTAAGTGTTTAGTTGAATAGTTATACTATGTCGCTCATACCTCAGAATTTTGAAAATTTTACTAAATTTTGAAATATTACTAAGGAAAATCGAGTCACTTTGCGACATCACAGAAAGTAATATTTGTTAAATTTTCAAAATTCCGAGGTATGAGCGACATAGTATAACTATTCAACTAAACACTTACCAAGTTTCAAGAATATCGGTTGAAAAACGGCGTCCGAAACAGGGGAATACAAGACCATGTTTTAGCATAAAAGCCGTATGATTAACATTGCCGACTGCGCAACAATGGGCTACTGGCCCAGGGGTGAAGATAACTCTTAAGTTCAAGTTGCAACTGTTTCATTCTCTACTTGATCAGATGTAAAACATAAACAAAGTTACTGATGAGAATGTGAAAACACTCGATCTGCGTTGTTGTTGTTATTAAATATTAGTGTGATTCTGTTAACAAAAGACACATAGTGAATTTGATGAGTTTTTAACCATACATCAGCTATCAATAAAATTTTTCTACCTACAAATTGTTATAAATTTTTTATAAGGTGTATGAAATAGTACCAATTATAGTTACGTGTTAAAATGGCTAAACTTAGAAGCTTTTGTTATTTCATTTCATTACCATAGAACCTAAAATATTTTCATAAATTCTTTAAATATATTTGGTCTCAAAAATAATATTGGTATGAATTTTGTTTAAGAAAAATTTATATTTGGAGTGAAAATCGTGGATGTTTGATAAAATTCAAGATTCAAGATATATATATATATATATATATATATATATATATATATATATATATATATATATATTAGGAAGTAACTTATAAACAGCCTATTTCAAGAATCACTTGAGCAGACTGGTAGATATTACTGCTGTCCAATGAATCGGGAATCAAGAATCATCAGCACCTGTTGTTGTCTGTAGGCAAGCTCACAAGCAAGATGCTAAGAGTGAATCACCCAGCTGTTTGTTTAGTCGGTTTAGATATATGGAATTTCCAAAAGTCACATCCTGACAGCAGCGGTGATTTCTCCATAAACAAAGTGTCGAAACAAACAGTAGAAAGTATTACAACATACAATCATATGATAATACTTTTCTAAACTCTGAACTTTAACAATAGAACAGAAAATATGTCTAATAACTGAAATAACATATGGCAACAGTTACTTACAAATGTGTTTAAGAGTTTAATTCAGTATAGAATATTTTGAATTAGTGTATATGGTTCCTATTTATTACGATGGTTCAAAATTATTGTCTATGTGCGTAGTGAAGTTTTCGTGTTAGCAACACCATCATAATGGTTCTTCTGCCAAGTGACAGAACTCTTAAAATAGCCATTTTTCGGTAAATATATTAGACTGTTGCTTGATAGGTCTGTACATACATAGGTCATTTTATAACTTGATCCTCCTCAAGAATATTGGAACTGGGGGGGGGGGGGGGTTAGAATGATGTATTTAAATTGTAAACAAAAATTAAACTTTTGACAAACATTTCGAGCAGCAGATTTCCTTAAATAACGTTTTAAATGGCTTGTAATTTCTAACTCATAATCAGATTTTTTATTTTTAAGCCAAAGACATGCCTTGCTATAAACAAGAGTTAAAAAAAATAATAAAAAAAACACTAAAATAGGGCTTTAGCTTCTGTCTCTCTCCAAAAAGTATCTGATATCAAAATAAACTGGCTAGTAGTAAAAATTAATAGAAAAAATGAATGTGTTTTGACATTTTACATTGATTGCCATAAAGTCTGGAAGAAAATGCCAATGAGAAATTGTTGGTATAAAATATACATATTATTTAGGTTTGATTTTGGTTCTTTTTAATTTTATGGGACGTGAAAATTTATTTGACAGAATTTCAGCCGTAGTATGATGATTCTAGTATCCGGGACCAAGAATTCCGTAACAATAATAATGGTCCTGGTCCAGTTATGCTGGACCCATTTACTAATCTGCAACTGAATGTGGGCCTTGGGGCCTTGCGAGTTGCAACGTTACTTTCATAGCAGAACAATCTGATTTCAGAGTAGCACTTAACGATTACAGTTATTATAGCCGAAGGCTACTTCTTTATAATTGTTATGCATCAATCCTTTGAATATTAACTGAGCGTTACTCTGTCTTAACCAACGCTACCAGATTACTCATAGATCACTCATTTGAACCGGTATAGAACAAGTACAGTGAAACCACATTAAAAAACTTATTCCCTGGTCAGTCGTCCCATTCTGCACCTAGGTGGAGTCCAAGTACTGTGGTAAAAAGTAAAAAGTCACCATCACCAGCACTGTGTTGTGAGGAATGCTAGAGATTTAGATGCTTAGAGAAACCATTAGCTACAGAATTCTTAAGGGTGTCTGCTTATGGACGGTTTTGATTTATGATTTACAATAACGTTTTGTGCGGAGTCCAACTGTATGTGTTGTTATTTGTTGACGATTTTTGTCCATGGGCTTAGAAGCCGGGTGTTAGAGACCTCGCCTTTGAAACTGAAGGTTGCCGGTTTCTATACTAAATAACGACAAAAACTTTTTGATGGTTCGAAACCTTTGTTCTTCAGGCTATTAATTAATGATCCTGAAAAATAAATCAGCTGATCTTTGTCAGTGACAAAGCTACACTTCATCTGATCCATCCACACTCAACACTCTCACCTTCAGTCATATTCACCTAAAAATACGCATTATATTTCGTCGGTGTCTCAATACCAATCAAAGTAAAGTATGTGTGCATGCTTAGGCGAAGGTGATATGCTACCAATGAAGACCAAAAATGGCAAATTATTATTATTATTTTTTTTCAATAGTTTTCCCTTAGATATTGTGTAAGAAAAATGCAACAACAGAAATTAATTTTTTAACTAAAGTGTCCGATAAAAATTTATATCAAAATTGTACCATTCGATTTATAATTCCTCATCGTATTGCTTGACTGCCGCTATCTGTTGTTAGTTGTCCACTGTATTGGTCAATTTATTTGTAATATATTTTGAGGTAACCTAACCTAAAGTAACTCAACAGTTAACGAACCCACCTCACCAAATTTACGGCAATCCGCAATAACCTTATTCCACAACTAACCATAAGGAGCAAGAAGTGACATTATTCTTTACGGGTAATCACTCACAATGGTATTGTTTGTAAGAAAATTGTGTGCGTGAGTTGTGGCTGATTTAATATTATCTTTATATTTTTTCTAAAATAGTAAGGCATCTTTGGACAGTACGTCTGAGACGTCTATTGGGCCGATTTACATGGGAGTTGTACCGAAACAAAT
This sequence comes from Neoaliturus tenellus, assembly GCA_030545055.2. Classification (NCBI taxonomy): domain Eukaryota; kingdom Metazoa; phylum Arthropoda; class Insecta; order Hemiptera; family Cicadellidae; genus Neoaliturus; species Neoaliturus tenellus. Next base: position 80,459,648 of record CM061535.1, read on the forward strand.
GTTTCTGGTCCTATACTAGCAGATTTTATTTGTATTTTGAAAATATTTACGTAAAATTGGTCAAAAATTAAAAATAAGCTTTTTAATGGAGATTTAACATGGGGAATAGCAAATATTTTCAATTCTTTCCAGGTCAGTTTGTCAAAGACTTCCATTGGACCATAAAAGATTAACTTTTCTATATTAGCAGGTTTTATTTATAGTGTATAGTGATTGGCGACCAGGAATTGCTAATAAATTAGTAAAAACTCACCGTCTATAAAGGCAATCATATATGTGTACAGATGCGAACAATTAATTGTTTCGCCCCTCTGTCCTAGAGGCATCATCAGCATACAGCATACGAGGTTAAAATATTTCAAACGTCAAGTTTTTGTTAAAGATAAAATTACAATCACATTTAACACGCACACAACATTTAACGAAACACGAAAGTTTACATTTAAGTTTACGAATACACATCCTGCTTGTATCAACTGGCTTTTATTTACTCAAACGTTACCTTTCTTAAATAAAAAAATATAAATTTCCAAACCTTTGCAATGATTTTATTTTACAGGCTTTCAATCAGCTGATTGTATACACACGAGGTACAGTATATGGTCTAAAAACAGTAGAAGAGCAAACGCTCAGGAAGAATTTGGTTTATCATGGCTATAGTACCTAAAAACGTATATAATTATAATGTATTATCTTTTCAATGGGAAGAAAAAATAATACGGTGTTATAATATTTAAACTACAGTAATTTAAAATTAAAATAAAACAAGTTATAACGTTTGATTGTTCATTTGTTTAAAGTTACTCAATTATGTGAAGTAGCTGATTAATTGGAACTAACTAGTAATTTTAAAAAAGTATATTTTACACATCACGACTGGAGATTTATCCGTATAGTATCGTTTGACATCGATCGTTTGACACCGACTCGTAGGTGAATAAATACCCCCAGTTGCAGCAGACCTGCATACTCAGCGAATTTCTAATAGAATTTGGTATTTTTATTTTCCTCATACACCATGGGATTGAGGATGAAGGTTTGCTGCCATGGGGGTGTTGTAAGCAAATAGATAAGAACTCCTTTTCAGTGCTGGTGCATACTAAATTGTTTCAGATTCTGGGTTTTTTATTTTCCCAATAAAACCCATGGGGGTGAGTATGTAGGCGGTGCCGCCATATGGGTGTCGTAAGCAAATATAAGTTACACTCTGCCTATTGAATGCACATACAAAATTTCATCAGGTTATGTCAATAAATAAGTATAATAATAATCGTATGGATTTTAGTGGTGGGAGATCAGCAATTAACTGATAGTTCCCCTCGCCTTAAATGCCTGCACTTTTTTGTTTTCTATGCAGGTGGACCAACGGCTTAACGTGACTTCTGAACCACGGGAGCGGCCGAAACAATCTTTTTGTCCCCGAGCCGGGAATTGAACCCGGGCCCGCTGGGTAATAACCCAGAGCTCTACCACTGAGCTACGGCCACTTTTATTTTTAATAAATAAGTGAGATAGAGGGATTTGTTGATTTCCCATAAGAAAAACACATATTTGGGAAACACATATTTGGATTTTCTCCGTAATCTGTTGAGCCAGGTTCAAAATTCAAAATACTAAATTGTTTTTTTTTCAAGATCTTTTGAATGGTTTAAAACTGTTAAATTTAGAAAATTGAGGTTAAAAAACTCCAAAACCCGATTTTTGACACTTTGGGAACCCCATAAAACCCCGTTCTCATGGTCCGATTATGCTGGTTTTCGAACTTGAAGTCTTACCGTGACGCTACGCTGTAAATAATAGCGTATTCCCTCTAGGGTAATTCACTAAAACGTGTAAGTAAAGTTTTTCCTGTTTATTATACATTGAGTTTAACCATGTTAGCGTAGTGGAGGCCCCATCCCACCCACAGGTGTAGTACTGGAGTACCTCAGGGACTGGTCAATGGTCGCCGCGCCGTGCCGGGGGACGACCCATGAATGGAGGCGGAGGTAGGGGTACTCACACTCACTACGACCGTCTCTCTCCTCCTCTCCTCTCACTATCACTCCGTCGTCGTCCGTCGTCCCTCAACACCGCAACTCGTGAGTTATTACATCAATCATTATTATACTTGCCATTACATTTTTTATGTCGTTTAAAAAATTGTAATTTATTTTGTGTTGTTGGGTGTTTATAATTTTAAAATTGATTTTATCTAAAAAAAAAAATTCTACTATATTATTTACTTTATATTTTTATCTTACCAAAATAATTTTTATTAATATTTATGTTTATAGAGTGGTTCTATGCGTATATTATGATTTTTGTAACTGACTGCGTCTCAGATTTAACAAATAGTTCTACAGGGACCGCATCGATAATTTACTGAGGTTTTTTACCAACCCTTTAAATTTATTAATAAAAAATTATTTTATGTCTTGTTCTAAATCAATATCGAAGGGGTTTTTATGTACCTGATACTTCAATTTTACTAATAATCCATAAAAAATTACTGTAATATTTATTTTATTAAATTAATATCATATACTTAAACTTAATGATGGTTATTAACAATTTCTACCACTCAATCATATGTCATTTACAAAATGTTTGTATTTTTTGAAATATAAGTTATGTTGATAAGTTATTACGTATTTCTATTATTACAGAATTAACGATTCCACATCAGTTGAAAGAACAGTTTCTTAAATTACACAATTATGTAATATTATTTTTAAGTATGTGAAAAAATGTATACTGTAAAACCAATTATAAAACATATCTGTTTCTTACAGAATTGAGTTAGATAAAAAATTAGTTATTGCCTTTTCCTAGAATATTACTAACGAGTGTCAAGCTAATCTCTGCAACTTTGTTAGCTTAGGATTATTAGTGATAGTACCACGTTAATTTTTATTTTTATAGCATAAAATTTTATACAAAAAAAGAGATAAGAACTAAGTTTAATTTTTATTGTGTTTACTATGAATATTTTCATTGCATGACGTGTACTGCATTATTGCACAGTAGAGTGGACCACATTGTAAACTGGAAGTTGCACACACTGCCAAACATATATTTAGGGTTACATTCAAATAAAACTGACTGAATTTAATTAGTGGTGTAAAACTTATTTAATATAATTTTTACACTGTTATCTTATTGTTTACCTCATTGAGCAAGTGATGTGCAGAGTATTATATTTCACTGAAATTTTTACTCTGTTTGCAATAGTAAGTAATATGTGAAACAGTAAGAAATTATATCAGAGTTTATTTATTTAAATGTAAAATTATACTGTACTTATAAACAGTGCGTTATAAAACATATTTACCATGTAAATTTACTTAGTTAACCCAGTATTTACCCCCATTATACGTCCATGTTAATGTCACTCACTAATTCAGATTGTCGTCAGCTCTGGACTTTTTCGGTATTTACTAGCACAAAACTCAACACAAGAAAACCATTACCGTATAAAGGAAAATACCGACGATAGGCCTAAGTGTTTTCGTGCGTTGTGTTTTGGGTTTTTGTGTTTGTGACATACCTGACGAGTCCCAAACTGACGAAAATCTAAATAATTGAGTGATGCCGAAGAAATACAATCACAATTGAAGATAACTGCCCAAAAACATGTCATTCAAAAATAAAAATAGTTCCTAATAAAATAGGTATACTATCATTACGGTACTTCTGTTAATTATACCCTAGCTATCCAGCAATTTTCAATATGATCTCTGTTTATATTATTTAAAAAAAATTCTATTTAATTACATTCTATTTTAATTATTATATTTTTCTCTTTAATTATTATTCAAGTTGCCTATTCACATAATCTGAGTGTTCCACAAAAGCGTAAAATCGATTATATATGTTCAAGGTAAATATTTATACTTTAACTCTGCAAATTTTATAGGCTACCGACCTTTAAATGCATCATCAGACCATAGGGTTTATTGCACTTCACCGGATCGTTGTGCTTCGGACCGTTCATCCTCATGATGATGTAATTTGATAACTAGATCACTCAGTCGCAATTTCCCTCTCAATTACACTGGGTAAACTGATCATAGATTAAACATATTGTTTATTAAAAGTTATGTTGATTTGCTACTTGATCACATTAAATTACACTTAATGAATGCCGATATAGTTCACAAAATGAATTGGTAATAAAAAATAAAAATATTATAATCTTCCCTCGCATTAATAGATGATCTCCTCTTAAAGATATTAGTTTCAAACGTGATATTTATTGTTTAAAAGGGCCTTTCTTACTATAGGAGTTTTAATAAAGCCAAAATAAGACTGGGAAAGCAAAGACATTAAGGATGGCCAATTGCTGAAATGTGTTCCATTCTCCCTGTCTTCCCTCGGAAAAGTCTCCTGAGATACCAGAGAGGAACCTAAAATGAGGGGATGGTCTACACATGGAGTCGGAAGTATAAGTCTTAGGTGGATTAAAGGGTTTATACATAGCAAATTAAAGGTAGTAACTAGTACAATACAATTTCACAAACCCAATTTTAAATAGGTTGCTTCAGAAGAAAATTACAGCCTGTCAAACTTTGAATTTCAATTTTCCGTTTAACGTGTTAAATGCGATTTCATTCGAAATACTTGACCCCTTGAGGTCTGGTTTGCCGCAAACGTTTGCCATTACAATTAACTTTAATTTTGTGGGTGGCTTGGCATTTAATGTTTACCATATTTCCTCTAAACTGTCCTTTACAAGGATAACCATAAGATCAAGTTTTTAATATAAGTTCTTAGTCGAAGGTCTTACAACTCACCATTTTTGCAATTTTAAATTGTTGATAATATCCTATACTTTAATACGAGTAGGGTATATTTCTATGTATATATGGGTGTATGTATGTACAGTATACACACCCATGCACATGTTGTTGTGTTGTAGACACACTTGCCTCGAAAACGGCTCTCTCCAAACTTTGCACATAAAGTTACTTCTTTGATAAAATTACATATACAGGTCTCATTGCTAGGAAAGGTCTCATTTCGTTACAATCTCTAATTGACATGAAAAAATTTAACATTGGTCATATAGAGATAAAAATCATAACAAATAAAACTTGAAAACAGCTGACTCGACTGTCAAAGTACAGACCACGTGTTCCAGTATAAACATGTGGTTTTCAATGAGAACTTCAGGGTTCTGGGGAAGGCCAATAGGTGCAATGAAACACATTTCGTAAGAAGTTGGCTATTTAAATTTTTTTTATTTTTTTCCGACTAATTTTACTGCCGACAACACGGAATATCCAAACTACCGGTATTTTCACCTCTAGCTTTCTTCACTACTGGATTCAAATTGTTAAACATGGACTAAAACAGTTTGCAGCTTCGTCGTTCTACCACAATTGTTTGAGCTGTAAACGGCCATCACCACAGACCAAGATATTGCGTGTTATCTGTACACTATATGGTTATCTTCCCCCTGGTACCCAAAAAGCTTAAAAACCCCAGCAAATTACTCAAAAGTGGTACTAGAAAGCTGGTACTGGTTAAAAAATTTAATCAGACTCTTCCTCACCCCCCCCCCCCCTCCCAACACCCTGAGTTCCCATTGGTATCTTGTTATCTTACTATCTTCCGAATTCGTCCCTAAATGGTATATTGTACTGCAGTAGGTTTCACTCAACTCGATAAAAAACAATTAATTTAACCTTTAGCTCGGCCCTACTTTCTCCAGACTGGTTTCGTGATGGGTCAGAAGAAGTGTCTTTGTCACTCAAGTATGACGACCCTTATGCAATCGATCTGATGTTTTGCTCGACAGATTTCTGGCATTGTCTTTGGACTCGCTGTGTCTCCAATCGTGGACGGAAAAGATTACAATGACCGAGGATCATTTTATAGGACATGTAAAAGTTTTCAACGGTGCTATTGTCTAAAAACCACACATTTCATTTAAATATTGTAAGTTGTAAAAACTTTTCTTAAAGTGAACACAATTTTTTTTTAATTCTGTCAGACTTAGTGACGACATTTTCCTTCTTGTATACATGTCACTGGTCTTTCTGTTATAATGTGTGTCTTTAATGTATATATATTTTTAATTCGTCTTTGCATGAAAATGGGCAAAAGTAGTAATAAAATAAAAAACATTTTCATGTTTGTAAATATTACTTGTCTCGCCTGAGAATAATTTCATTCAAAACTTACGTTTAAAACATGTGCCTAATTTGTATAGGTAGCATATATGATCGTATATCGATACGGTATTTCACATTATATTTCAGAATCAAAATCAGTATTTTATTTTTGGGCTCCAAAATCATGAATGCAAGTAATCCTCATTGATTTACTTTGATATGAAACTACACATTTTCATTCGATAAACCATTTCATAAATGAAATTATTGAAATAACATTTGTAAATGACAGAGATTTTAATGTGATTTCCTTACCCCACTGCATAAAACCGATGCTGTGCAAGTTATTACCGCTCGGGATTACTTAATTATCTCCTATAGTAAGAGTGAACGAGAAACCGCCTTCCTGACAAATTATTACAGAGTAGTTTTATATTGACCTATTTCTAGGTCACTGCAGTTGACTAACGGGTAAACTAGTTTATAACAGCACAAAAACCAAAATACCCCCTTTCACTTATAGATTGTCCCTCGTCTACAAGTGTGCGAGTCATATGGCACTGGAATACGCAAGGAAGTATTAACAAAAGTATGTAGTATTTATTTGAGTGGTGGTCCTCAGCGGGTGAAACAACAGAAAAATGAAACGATATATTATGATATCTTTCCAGGATGAATATAAGGTTACGTTATATCTTTTTTCTATGCGTATAGCGTATATTAGACGTATATTATGATATCGTTTCCTTTTTCTGTGGTGAAACTTAGATTTGGAATACACTGACATTTAATTTATGGGGAATTAAGTAATACAAACACTAAAACAATTAATAAAAGACTTTATAACCACAGATGCTTAAGGACTTAATACCGTATAAACGTAATATAGCACTAATTTCCAAATTTCGCTAGTAAAAATTGTGAAAGTTCACATGCCACTGAATTAGTCCCTATTCTATATTAGAAGAAATATGAAACTGTTACTAAAGCACTAAGTTAAATATTTGCATTGATAGAAAATTTCCTCAAACTGACAAATGATCAATACAGTACTTAAATTCCCTTAAAAGTACACAGAGCATTATGATATATGCGAGGTAACCATGACTTTCCAGTAAGCTTCATTAGATAGTACTGTACCGGTAAGTATCTCATACATTGTGTGAAGGCCCACCATGAACGATTGATTGCAAAATCGATTAAATCAGGAGTGATAGTAACAGTTGTTTTAATAATAAAATATAAAACTATTTGTACAAGATGAATCTTATCGATTTACAATTCCCGTCTAATTTTAATGTGATCCTTAGGCTTCGAAACCTCATGTGTAATACATAAAAGAGGAAGCCACCGATGCGGAAAAAACATACTCACTTGCATAATGCTTTGAGGAATTATGATTGCAGATTCGATGATATAATGGTATGCCTAGCGATGATCGGAGAAAGGGCGGGAACACTTTCGCTGGGGGGACAGAAGGCGCACGAGCACGGGAACTGACCTAGCCTAACACTGGAGAGAGCTAATGAGCAGGCCTACTGTTACAACGGGCTGAGGCACTTGTTTGTTATATTGATGCCGCTAGTTTACGATGCGGTTACGTTGGATAGCGATTAAACATAACTCAGGACGTCTGGGCAGGTGTAGACAGGTGAAGGATCCTGCCACCGCTCTGGACTCACTGTTGCTCTGACGAGTGATTATGCCAAGTACCGTGTAATTTTCACTGTGAATAACATTCACATGTAATTTTTGTCATATTTAGCAATAACATACCTAACAGCCATTTCGCACTGTAAATTTAGGTGAGGAATACGTCTAGCGGGCCGGTGTCACGACCCCTGGCGGAGATGCTACTTTTTGGGAATCAGTACTGAAAACCCACTTAACATGGAAACGTGTGATTCTCACCCAATGTACAAAGGATACTATTATTCTGATTTATGCTTTCCTTGAAAGAAGTAAAAATAACCTATATAAACTAGTGGCATTCGTATAAGTAAGTATAACAAGTACCAACGAGACACAGGGTCAACGAAATAGTACTGGATATTATATTGAAATCTCAGATTTTTACTCGGAACCACGCAGTTTTACTGCTAAAAGCTATTTCTTGCTTGCCTAACGATTATCGTTTCGCACCTCATGGATCCCGAGCTGCCCATTGCTGGTTTGGATTCGGATATCTTACCCAAAGAGAGTTCAGCTGTCTCAATAATAAAGTGCCTCAGACGTAGGTCTATGTACAAAACAAAGGTGTTATGTTATAGATCAACTATTTGAGGTTTCTCTCCGGCACACAATCGTTAAGGTAAAAAACCCTCTTTTTATTTGAGTAGGCTTACCGGTGGTACCTTAATTGAACGTTTGACTTTTGCTTTCGATTGGATGAGAATGGTAAATGATTTAGTAACTAAGCTTTCATCTTGGGCTTTTGTGTTTAGCTCTTTTGAGCAAAATACAGTAATAAATTGATAAGGAGTTAATAGTCAATTGTCATGCTTCATTGGAGAACCTCCTTTACAGAATATTTACTCTTAGCGTTTTCTGGAGTAATAACTAGTTTTTGCCTTGTAGGAGTAAATTCTTCTGTAATCTTTGTTCAATTCTCTTTAATCACTGCCATCTCTTTCCAAATAAAATTCAGTTTGTGAAATTATCACTTCAGCCATCACAACCATTAGTGGTTTTCTCTTTAGCAATGATCCTGGACCGGCCAGTTCGACGCGGTCTGCTGCCTTATTTTAGAGTTAGGATGACCTGTAATTGCTAAGGGTGCTGTAACTCAAATTAGGCAAACGTCACAAAAACTCTTGTTGAATTCTAGATTACTTTCTGTTTAAATGATCCAGATTCCCTTTCATTTTGTTTGTGGTTTTTAGCCCTGGAAAATTCAGTGAGCAAACGTTCTGCACTTCCATACAAGTTTGTATGATACACAACTGAAAACTAAGTTTTATTATGGAAACCAACCAAAGCAACCCAACCAAAAACAGTTCGATCATCATTACATCAACAAAGCTACGTTGTATCACAATTGTTTTTTAACAAAAATCATTAGTCAACCTATTTACTTAATAGTGATGAACTCTTTTGGTGCCTTTTCTCGTCAGTGGAGATCTTTTGCTCATTTACGATGGAATGCACCAACCTCGTCTAATTTCTTAACTAGACGACAAAGACCGTTAGATGTTTGCCTAATCCTTGCATATTAGACGTTAAATCAAAACTTATGAGACACCTCTTTTACTTTCCTACTTTTCATATAGTAACTTTACTACCAATCAAACTATTTATTTGCTCGTATTTACCAACCGCAAACGCCGATTTGTAATTAAATACAATTATTAATCTGGTACTTAATCAGGTATTTAATCAAGATGGAAGAGAATAAGCAGAGCATAATCAAATTCATAACAAAATACAAATAATGGCATAACAATATATGACTAACAAACAACAAAATCGCAACAATCAAGAATAACAGAAATTTGTCTAAAGATACAAACAATTTAAAAATGAAAAGTAAATTCTTCTAAAAATTGTGTCCTTTTAAAGAAATAAAACGTTATTTATGAATGTGTTATAACTGTATGTAGAAGAATTTAAATTTACCTTTTTCACCAAACACCGATATATACTATCCTACTAGTTCCATGTATTTGATCAGAACCTGTCCACCATAAGTAACAATTTTTTGCTCGATATATTAGAACTACTCTCACCTTCGAATCGGGAACGTAAATTGCGCAAGGGAAATGAAGGGGCGGCGCCTCAAACATGAAATACACCCTCACGACAGCCTAGCCCTCTTCAATGAATGGGTGATAAACATTTACCTGAAAACTGGTCACTTCCTATGTATTGAACGACCTTAACAATGTTTACATTCATTGTAAGCCTAATTATATATACTATGTAATAGACTGACCTTCTGAAGCAGTATTACGGGTTTGCACACTAGCAACAGAGCCCGTTGTGGTTACACAACGGTCTCTAGAAAAATAGTTTTTTTTTTTTTTATCAGATTATACCGGGATTTGATATATCGATGATGCAATGGCTGTAAAAGTGTAGGTATTGAGGAAGAAGGTATGGTACAAAATTGCAACATTATATATAAAAAGTTTGCAAATCAGTTTTAATTTCAACGATGATGAAGAGCATAAAATAAATCATTATTACCATTTTATTCTCACCATCATTATTTTAATTACAAAACCAATGTTCAATGTATACTGATGCCATTTTGACACCTACCCTAAATAAAGAACTTTGGAGCCAGTATCAAACTGTCAACCCACGGTATTAATTCAACGAAGACAAGCCATCATTAATGGTACATTTAACTATCGTTAGCTGTTTTATTATCTTTTTTTTTAACATGTGCAGTTGCCATAGAACAAAAAAAGCAAGTGACAGTTCAATCACCCTACAGCGGTACATAACAGGATTAACACGTTCGCTGCGGCATGTAACCGATCGGCTACAAACGAGTTCCTTCACGGGTGCGGATGTATCCGATCGGTTACATATGACAATGTCAAGATAATGCGACTGCTTTTCCTCTAGCGTTTGAGAAGGAAACACATATTGTGCATTAGCGTGCAGGTAAGGATATTGAGCTTTTAGATTACTTGTGATTAGAATATACTCTACAGGTTTTTAATTTCGCGCTATCGTTGGAGAAATGTAAATATAGTTCAGCGTGGGGGTTGAGTTTCGACATTTTATATGCCGCAGCGAACGTGTTAAAGATATTTTTTATCAGCCGATTCCTCCCATTAATAAAACCGCAGTAAATTTTCTAATTTTCCATAATCACTTAACCGCAGTGAATTAAAGAAAGAAGAACAAGGAGATCTAAAAAATTTTATATAAAAATTAGGGTGTTCGTCTTCACTCCCCCTTCTTTACATGAGCCTTGTTTACTTGGAGGCTTGCTGAGCGCAATGGGTTCTGTTTATTCGTCAATATTGGTTGTTGACTAGCGTTTCCGAAATTGAGTTAATGCCATTTCGTCCACTCCAACACCATATGCTTAAACGCCCAACTATTAAGGTGAAACATAATCAGTGCGGTATCATATGGAAATGTTTTATGTAACGTGGGAATGATTTGGTCAGTGCTTGATTGGGTCATACCGTGCCCTAGTTCAATATCCAGAATTCACAATAGACATGAAAAGCAAATCTGCTCAATAAGAGAATAAAAAAAATCCCATTAGCCCACCTTGTATCACGCCAAATTTTTAACTTTTCGATTAAAGAATTTCAGGTAACTTACAGAGTACACGATCCACTTCAGTAGTAAGGTTTTCGAAGTTTTAACTGTTGTAGTAGAACTTTCCCGATTTTAACCCTAAAAAATTGTTCCAACATTAATAGAGCAGATTCTATTTGGCGACTCAAGGCCTATTGCCTCACAGTGAACTATCATGTGCACCCTATATATCCCGCCCTTCACTACACCAGCGCTTCTCTGACGCTGGCGAAAGGGCAAACCATGATCCACAAACATTATTATTACCATTACCACTTGCAATACCAGCGGTTTAGGGTGGTTTTAAAATTCAATGGTTCATTAAAATATTATAGAAGTTTTCGAGGAAGTAGGGGGATACTCAAATTGATATTCGTTGAGACTCATCTTCACCTTTGGGCTAGTAGCTCATTGTTGCGCAGTCGGCAATGTTAACCATGCGGCTTTCAATGCAAAACATGGTATTTTATTCCCCTGTTTCAGACGCCGTTTTTCAACCGATTTTCTTTAAACTTGGTAAGTGTTTAGTTGAATAGTTATATTAGGCTCCTCATACCTCGAAATTTGAAAATTTAATAAATATTACTCTCTGTGGCGTCGCAAAGTAACTCGATTTTCCTTAGTAATAATTGTTAAATTTTAAAAATTTCGAGGTATGAGGAGCCTAATATAACTATTCAATTAAACACTTACCAAGTTTAAAGAAAATCGGTTGAAAAACGGCGTCCGAAACAGGGGAATAAAATACTATGTTTTGCATTAAAAGCCAGCCGTATGGTTAACATTGCCGACTGCGCAACAATGGGCTACTGGCCCAAAGGTGAAGATGACTCTTAACAATAGGAAAAGAAGTTGACGCAGTGGGTGATAAAAAAGTCAGCTTACCGAGAAATACTGAAAATTCAAGGACATACTCCGGGAGTGGTCGCATTGCAGTTCAGTCCTTTTATTCAATGACACTGTAAGTGAATAATCATACTTTGAAATGCAACAAGAAGTAATTATTAATTGATCATTACTTTCTAAAAAATAAAACTAGGTAAACTCACTTTTTAATCACTCAGTAGACCTACCTATTTTATCACAAGCGAAAATGAGAGCGTGTAAGAAAAAATCTATAATTACATATTAAAGATTAGCGATGCGAAATGGTTCATTTTTGTTCAATTTTTGTTTTTAATTAAGTGATAAAAGGATTATAATTAATTACCAAAAGCTTTGAACATTGTTCCGTACACAGGTGTTATACCGTACGTTATCTGGAGTCATGCAAGCATAGTTTGTGTAAAAATTTAAATACATTCATATTAATATTAGGTTTAATTATTATTTTCCAATAAATCCTTCAATAATTACTAGAAGATAGCTGTTTCTACGGTTGGTATAAGTTATTTTCAAGTACATATCCTATTTAGAACAATTAATTATGTTCTTTTTTAAAAACTAACACAAAACTATTAGGGTAATAATTAAATCATGCTTTTCAAGTTTTAAGTTAATTAGTAAATTTAAACTGGGCCACAAATTAGAGCGAAAAGGGTATGCCTTGTGTGAGTTTAATATATTTGAGCCATATATTTGAGTTTAGACCTTATTTTATACCAGATTTTTCCTAAATTTTGATGCATACATTTTTTTATTAATTTATCTGTTGTGCACGCATCGTTATTATTTTTTCTCCATTTAAACGTGAACTCTTTCATAAGCTTTGTAACCAATATTTTCTTATGAATTTTTCTTCGACCACAGGCTTTATCTTTGTATAGCTTGCGATAAAACATTGTAAAATTACTTTCCATTCATTTATTCAGTGAAAATTAGTTAATTATACTTTGGGTATACTGATATTCAATTTAATAGAACACCAGATCACCGCCACAACTAATTTCCAAATATGAACACCCCCCAGGCCCCGCTGCCCCGTCGCGGGGATCCCCAGTCATCACCGAAGCTCCGGGGGCCCAAGGTCAGCCCCGGGTCTAATCACTGATAACGGCCATCAACGCAGGCATCTCGTCAAATTTTAACAGTTTATCAATTCAATATTGAAATGTCCAAGGCCGGCGACCGGTCGGTCTATTCAGGTCGAAGCCCGCCCCAGTTGCATTGCTAACCGCCTGCCTGTTTTTGTTCGCCTTTTTGCCCTCCTCTTGCGTCCTGGCTATTAGCTCCTTCGTAACCTTAGACACCTTTCGATTTCGTTTGGAATTTGCAAGTTTTCAAGTAAATGAAACAAGTTTGAGTGGGTTTTAATAGCGACTTTTGTAATGATAACTCTTGTGGTCTTTATTTAGTTATTTTCTTGTGTGTTTAATTTATATTGTTATTTTTTATCTACACAGTTAGGTCAGTGCTCGTTATAGATGTATTATAGGATTATTTTACTACTATGTAATTTACATAATGTGGGACGATGTATATAACACAAAACATACTTTTTCATACTATATTAACGTGTAATACGAAATTAATATAGTATGAAAAATTAATATACTATATAAAAATACTATATTAAATTAACTAAACCGAGTATACGAAACAGAAAAAAGTGTAACTTTTATGACATATGTGGTTAACACTTGTAAGTTGATAGATTTTTTATGTTTTATTTTTTTCAAAATAACTTGAATCCATAATTAATTGTCAATCTTTTGTTTGTTCATCCACATACGCACAGGATAAGCGCACAATAAGTGCAAATAAAATGCAACTATAAATAAACTACAATGAATATATGGATATTATAATAAACTTTAAGTCCAAGGCACTGATATAGCACAATTTTCCCTTAGTTTATACAATATTGACACTCGCTTACTCGAGCCTCGTCATCAAAGATCATTTGAAATCTTCGTTAACTCGAATTATTTTAATCCCCTTGGAAAAGGCTGTCTAAGTAAAAAGTAAACTATGCATTACTCGAAGTAATTTTTACGGATATGTTTTACTACTCCTACAAGTCGAAGAGAGAAAGAGACTACCTGTGAAACTCTAATCTCAGTGAAAAGTCAAAATATATTTAAACTTTACCTGTACAAGTCGAAGTTTACCTTTCTATCTCGAAGTTTTATCCACAAACCTCTGCAAGTCGTGACCCCGGTGCACAGGTACCAACTGATACAAATACCTATGTCTAATTATATGTAACTCGGAGAAAATTCGAAGTCCCGGGAATTTCTGGAGACAACTCCTCGGTGCGATCCGGTGTTTAAAAATCCTTATAATATAACAACAATTTCCCTTCAGCAGTAAAACCAAAGAGTCCTCTTAAAGTAAAATAGCAAGATATTTTACATAACAATAGAGGATTGCACATAGTCATTGGAAAGTGAGTTTGCGATAAGATAAGGCATCAGAATTGCTAAGTTCACGGAGTTCCTCACTTCCGCAAAACCGTAATCGGAACCAATTGTAGCCTACGATAACACGCAAGACGCGCGCCAAACCGGTTCTGGCTAAAGTTCATCGACATGGAAAATCCTCATTATCTAACTATTTTAGTGAGGTGGATATTTGTTTATGGGTATGTATTTTATGGGAGTAGTATTTCATTCGGAGGATTCTTATTTCGTGAGATTCTAATTTTGTGAATGAAGCAGTGCAATTTAAAACGGCTTGCCGAGCATGTTTCAAATTGTAAAATATTTTAAATTTATTTATCTCTTTCTGTATATTTATGACGTGTTACGTGTTACTGACGTGTTATGATGTTACATATCATGGATTTAAGTTTCCTTCTCTTAGAATCGGATTAGATACTTGTCATCGTCATAACCAGCACAGACAACGAGAAACGAAATTGCCTCAAATTGTTGGACTAAATTTATTTAACTAACTTCCAGATCATGTTTACATTAAGGAAGGTGGACATTTCTTAATTTTTCTGCCACATTTTTAAAGAAAAAGTTTTCTACTCGATTGATGAGCATTGAGAATATCAGGAGTGACTTTTTAATCACTCAAAGTTTTTCAATATAAACTTTTTCAAAGTTTTTCTATATTCCCTAGTTTATGTTAATTAGGGGCCTAATTAATTTTTATATTCCTACAATAATAAACTAAGAAATACATTGTAATACAATTGTAAAATTGTCCAGTATAGAAATAAAATAAATTGAATTATACTTTAATATAAAAAAATATATATAAATAATAAATAAATAGATTTTATTTATTATATATATATATATATATATATATATATATATATATATATATATATATATATATATATATATATATATATATATATATATATAATCTATGAGTTTAATTTTCGCAATCACGTTCATTTTAGAGTTCCTTCAAAGGAAGTGTTGGAAAATGATCGTAAATAGTTACAGCACAGATAGTTTGTAGTGTAGAAGTGTGTGACTTAATTTAATACTCTTCACCGCTGTTGGCTAAAGGTCGTCCGGTTTGTTACGGTATCTACCACAGTATAATTCTTAGTTACGTTTCAAACCTCGGTCTTAGTAGCTGATTGTATGATTTTTTACTTCCAACATAATTGAAAAATTTTGCTCTGAAATATGACCGAATAATATAATGTGTAAAAGCTATTAAGTTTTCTAAATTTGTAAAAAAATATAGTATGACATTATGGAGATATGCTATTTTTACAGTCCTATGAATTGTTTTAGTAGGAATTCAATTTTTAATTATCACGCTTTTAAATTTAATGAAGAATTTAAAGTTAAGTCAATGAAAGGGTCCCTAATTCGTGGGCAAATATTCATCAACTTAACTTTTATAGCCTACACTTTTGTTTCTTATAGGTCTAGAATTCATTTGTAATAAAAAGTTTGTTATAATAATATGACGTGGACGTGGTTGTTCATTTAATATCTTGATCCGGTTTTAAAATTTACGAAAGCTCTTAATTGAATAAAATTAAACAGTAATTTTACATTGTGGTTTCCTGAATAATTTTATACTTGATTTGACTCTGAATTAAAATTTTGTGTACAAACCCAAATTGACAATTTCCATACCGGTATACATAAAATAAGCTGACCGTAAAAGTTATTGTAAAGCTGCAAATGAGTATCTTAAATAAGTATTGCTATCAAATAAAATTTTTATTACTAATCTTATTACTTCTGAGATAGTAGTACTAAGCAGAAACTTTGAGTACTATCTTATTTTCTTACATACATTATTACAGAGAACTATAGGCCTACTTAATGAGCATGCAAACACTTAATAGCTTGTTATTATTTATAAAATTGAAATTTAAGATTGCAGTATGTTTCATAATACTTTATTTCAATACATAATACATGAAAACAGCATTACTAACATGGAGAACGTTATGTACCCATCCGTTCAGAAAATTGACAGCCAACGTGTTAAAGTGCGCATTTATTTAAATGAAAAATATGTTTACTAAAACCTTTTATCTCAAAATCTAGATCTAATTAAATTTCTGTTGGAATATTTAAATACTATCTTGAAACAAATTTCCACATAAACCATGAGAACAAAGCCTCTTAGTGACTGGGAACTTGGGATTCACGCGACTAGAAGAATGTTATGCAATAATAGAAAACGGCAACCACGAAACCTTTAGCAGACCGTTAGCTGGGCACAACATGGGCACAACTAGACCTGAAAACTTAACCTAAAATCAGCTGAGATTTTAGCTTGGTTGGCAATAAAACGTCTTACATTATTAAGCACATTTGATTATTATTTTAAAAGACTTTATATTTTGAACATTGTCCATATATTTGTCAAAGCCATTTCTCAGGAAGAAAAAGTGAATAACTGTAAAAGTTCTTATCGAAATTTAAAAAAATATATAAACTCGTTTACGGCTCGATGGGGGCTCCGCACCCATGCCCCCTAGTTGGTTCCCCCTAATTCATAAGCCTCAAGCTTTAAAACGAAATAAAGATCAAAGTGCTAAATTGGTCTTAGGGCTGAACGGCTATAGATAGGTACCCTAAGATGTTTAATGAAATTATGACTTTTTTCGACCAACACAAACAATTAAATAGCAATATTATCTACATAAGTAAAATTTTAAAGTTTATAAGTTATGCAAGTATATTTCAAGTATTTAATTTAAAATAGAATAATACATAAATTAAGCGCAAATGTATGTCAGATGTGATATACATTTAAAAATTTTTGTTCAATCACCATAAATTGTTCAATCTCAAAATAAAAATATGAACACAAAGCACGAGGTAAGAATGCAAGCAATCTGCGTGTCTCATAAGTGTATAAAATCAGCGATTGATTGTATTGATATTCTTCCCTTAAGTAACCAAGTGACAAAAAGAAGTTAAATATTTAATTTTCAATGTAAAATGCGTATTGTGAGACAAAATATTGAATTTATAGGTTAACGACTTGCCGTAGAAGGGCATACAGCCTGGTAAAACAATGAAGTTATTCAGTCACAGTTTTTAACTCTCATAACCATATGTCTTACTCGGTATAATCTTTCCTTTCTCTCGAAGATTATAGGTCCTAAACCAACAGTGGACCTTCCCTCCAATTACGATCGCATCGGAACATCTGGAAGTCTTACCGTTGAATTGAAGTTGCGTCATCACAAGATTAAAAAAACTGAGTAGATTACACATTCAAAATTGAAATGACACCTCCCTCTCATTTGATCTGTCGGAATGAGCGCATCGTCGTCCATTCACTTTTATTTTAGTGTTTCAGTTATCAGATATACATGGTGTTTCTTAACAACCTGGAAATATTTGGTATATATGTTCCTTAGGTCGAGACAGTAAAAAAATCATATAAACATATGTCCTAAAATGCTTTGTTAACCCGCTAGCCGCCATTTTGTTTTTTACACCTAATAATTTTTATTTCATTGACGGTTTGTTGTATTGAGTTAATAGTACCAGGAGGACCGAGCGTTGCTCGGTGAAATATTATTAAATTTAAATATCAGAATAAACTTTATTGACATTTAATATGCAGTACATAAACAGCTGTTACATTTCTTTTTGAAGTTCTGAATGTACTTCTTGTTTATATGTTGTTAATTCGTTGCCAACATGGCAACCCATAAGCCCAATGTTAAAATTTTGTAATTTTAAACTTTAATTTTTAGCAAAATTAGATTTTCCCTGGGGGCGAGACCCATCTCAATCGTATTTTTAAGGTAAAACTAAGTTTATTCCAAAATTTGAAGGAAATCGTCGGAGCCGTTTTTGAGATAATTGTGCAAGCAAGCAAACAAGCAAACATTGCTCGTATAAGAGTATAGGATAGGATTTGGCATGAAACTTTAAGACACCAATGTCATTTTCAGGAAAAAAATTATTTTTGTCTGTTGTGTATTTTCAAAATGGCGGCCATTTTAAATTTTTAAACTCAAATATCTCAAAACCGGTAAATTTAATAAAAATTTTACAAGAGACATAAAAGTTAAAAAATAAAATTATCTAACTAATGATATCAATATTACAAGGGTTGAATAAAAGATATAATAAGGGTTGAATAACGGAGTTATTGCCATTTTTATGCATAAAATCTTTGATTTTCCATTTAAATGTATGCAAATTTAAATTACTTTAGAAGAAAAATTTCAATAACTCCGTTATTTGTCGTCAAATCCTTACAAACTTGGTACCATTGGTTAGATAATTTAATTTTTCATCTTTTTAGCGAATTTCCCATAGGGAATAAGCTATTACCGTAGGTCTCATGGAAAGACCTAAGCCCGGGACCATGTTACTTTTTCGTTTTGAGGTGCCCAGAGACCAAAAATAATAGTCATTAAAATATATATATATATATATATATATATATATATATGTATATATATATATATATATATATATATATATATATATATATATATATATATATATATATATATATATGTATGTGTCCCTAGACACGATAACTCTCGTAAAAATGGTCCGATCGACACCAAATTTGGTAGAGATGTGTAATTCTACGTTTATTCGGATGAGTTCGAAAACCAGACATATCGACCTACCGGAAGGGGTAGTTTTGGGGGGTTTTGTACCCCAAAAATGGGTTTTTTGCATTTTTCATATGTAAATTTTAAAAATTTTAAATTTTTATTTTGACCATTGGATTTAGCTCAAAAAAACACACAATTTAGTATTTTGAAGCTTTGCTCTATCTCCATTGGTTACCGAGATATTACAAAGTCTAAAGACAGTACGTTGTCTTTTGGGGCTCCAATGTTAATCTTATAGAGAATAAGGATGTGTTAATATTTCACTTATTAACCAATATTTTTGGATGAAACTTAGTATTTAGCTTCATTTGGTTGAGATTCATCCATTTAAGGTAAAAAATCTTGGTTTTTGTACTTATCATGGCAGCAAACCTGCATACTCTTTTCCCATGTTAATCATATGGAGAATAGGCAAACTCTTTTATTTATTTACAGATATTGATGAAACTTACTATATGGCTTTATATGGTCGCAATACATTTTTTCTATGCTAAAAACGTACTTTTAGTGTCCCCCATGGCAGCATACCTGCATACTCTTTCCCTATATCTTAAGGAGAATAGACATTTATTATTTCCCTATTTTTTGAGCACGTGATGAAATTTTGTTTACAAGTTTAGCTGGTCTAAATTAATATTAATAATTTGGAAATTCGCTGAGTACGCAGGTCTGCTGCGACGGGGGGTATTTGCTATTGATAGTAGTTTGATAACATTTATCGATTTTGAGACATTTGAGTTTAAAAATTTCAAACGGCCGCCATTTTGAAAATACTTATTGGACAAAAAATAATTTTTTTCCTGAAAATGGACATTGGTGTCATAAAGATTCATGCCAAATATGAATTTAATACAACAAACCGTCAAATAAATAAAAATTATTATGTGTAAAAAAACAAAATGGTGGCTGGCGGCCTAAAGAATCATTTTAGGACATATGTTTACATGACATTTTTTTATTGTTTTGACCTAAGGAACACAAATACAAAATATTTCCAGGTTGTTCGGAAACACCCTGTATAACACATATTATTGGTAGACAGCAATTTAGTTTGTTTCATTTCAGCAACATATAAGGCGTGTTTTGACCAGCGACCACAGAATTAAATAGACTGGCCGAAGCGAACGCAAAGGTGTAACCGACGTCTGAGCCAGAAACTCACCCAATATGGCGGACGCGGCGATGAGTCACCCTAGTGCCGCGCGCTCCCGGGGCAGCCACAACCTAGCCAGAACCTCGGCGAGTTTTACAGGTTGTGTGGCTTATGGATGTTTCAATAAAGGTCGGGCTGGAGGTAAACCCACAGTAGGTAAATTTGAACTCATATCAGTGACTGGGCTAAGTTTCAAATGCTAGCTTTGTTGAGATAATCCCATACGACATCAAGAAACAAATCAAATTATTATTTTAAAATAGTCTTTATTACTTGTACTAACTAAAGCCTATTCTACTAATGTTTCCATTATTTTATATATAAAAATATAACAAATGTTAAAAATACTTCTGAATATCTCTTAGTGATATTCCTACATAGAACAACGTCAGGATTATGAAGGTTTGAATTTTCAATCTTTGTTATAAGCTTAAAAAATCTTTTAAAATCACTCGGGTTTATGAATTAGTATTTTACATCTCGTTTACTTGGAAACTGTATAAAAGTTTTGAGTATCGTTATAGTTATCTATATCTGTATTTGATTTGGATCTTATTGTCTTACTTAGGCCTAAACTTTCTTGATAGCATTTGAATAAATTTCACGTGCTTTAATAATTAAGTGAAATTAGGCCTAACATTTAGGCCTAACAAGATTTTTATCATTAACACGTTGATTATTCTTTATTATAAAATTAACTCGTTTATATTTAGTTATAATTTGCTTATAGGCTGCCTACTCGTACTACTCTCTTTATAATTCCTAACTTCCCTATAGAGTTCCCAAGTGTATACATAATGGTATGTGATTGATATATTTCAAATTCTTAACACCCCATTCTTGAGTTTTAAACGTTATATATTCGTTATTATGACATAATTAGGGTACTAAAATAATACACTAATATTTATTGTTATTTTTTATTAGAGAAAATGTAGGCCATTTATAGCCTACATTTTCAAGCCTAGGTAATAGCTTTTTATCAATGATAGGCTACAGTACTATAATTAAGCATGATACTCTTTAGGATATTGTATGTAACACTTACTGGCGAACTGGTACTTTGTCAGCAAAATAAATAAAGCATGCATAATACACTGTCCTCCATAAACATCCTAGTACTATATTTTTTGTAGTTATTTAAACTGTCTTTGTATTTCAGCAATTTTTAGATTATCAATGGCTTATAAATCAATAAATCAATTCCATCAAATAAGGTAAAATAATTGAGATTTTTCAAGACTCATGGTAAGATATTATGGTTTATTGTATTTGTTTTTTAGTAACCTTTCTGATGTTTATTAAATAATTCACTTAAACAGTTTGTAGTCGTCAATCAGTCAGTAATTTTATGTACAACTTTATTTTATTTATTGTTAATTAGATTTTATGTTAAATAAATAGATGTCATGATTATGATTGTTGTTTGTATTTCATATCTAATCTGGCCTACAATACATAGTTATATTTATAATTCTAATTACAAGTAAATATAATTAGTAGATAAAATGTTAAATACAAACATGCAAGACCTACTTATGTAAACGTGTAATCATGTAATATTTAAAAATAAAATTCAGAAGCTAAGCTATCCACGGAAAATTCCCCCGTTTGTAGCGAGCCGCCGCGCAGCCGAGAGGCCGCATAACCGCGTCACGAAGCTCGTGTTCTACCTGTCATATGATAAAAACTACAATAGCTAATTTTTTCAAAAAATACTTTTCGAAAAATATAACTTTTTGGCTACATTTCTTTCGCTTACATCACGCACCTGACCTTAAAATAAAAATTTTCCTCGCGATGTAACTTTTTTATGTCACTAATTAAAAAGTACAAAAAAGATTGAAATTTATTTAGTTTTTTAAGTGTCAAGCAGTTTTTATTTTCGAATTAAAACCACACCATTAGCGTCACACACTATTAAACTATAAATGTGTCAAATTTCAAAGAATTTAGAGCATTTTAAGCTATTTAAACTGCAGTGTAAATGATAAGAGCGCATTTAGAATTTCTCGCCTTTCCAGCGTCGCTCTACGTTTCTGTACTCAGCTAAGATGGCCGACTTTAGCTTCACATCCGACAACGTACAGGCTTATGGGATAGCCAGTCTATTTAATTCTGTGGTCGCTGGTTTTGACGTTTTCTTCCAACCATTTCTTACTTCGAAAGATAATTATGATGTGTCTTTTTTTTCAAAAATTGTGAAAAGGATTATTATTGAATTGCCTGAATTAAAGTTTCACAAATAAAATCACAAAATTTCAAAACACAGACTTTACAGTTTTTATTCATTTCGCTCAGTTAAAAATATATCAAGTAATGTTCTTCTTTATTATAAAGACAGGTTGAAATGATACAGGGTGACTTTCTTGATCCGGACGAATTTGAGTTGGTGTATCGTTATTGCATGAGTCAGAGAGATTTGCGTTATGTAGTTGTCTTGAATATGTTTTGCAATTTTTGTCTAAATGAATAAGTAGTCAATTTATCACCTTGTCTTTATCATACAACACTTTTGTTAAAAATTGTAAATTTATACAATAAATGACACAGCAAAGTAGATCTATATTCAAGATTTAAAGATCAGGGGAAATGGAAATGACACACTTATAAGCCGAAACACATTGTTAAGATAAGTTTTCACGTATTCAAAAAACAGAAACAGTACAAAATAAAAATCCAAACGGTAATGTAAGTATAGGCACCGATGCTTAAAAGCTCTCGTGTTTGCGTGCAGTCTGATTTCAGCGGGTTTCACTATGACAAGTTCTTGAGTGTTTTCACTATACACGCTTACAGGACTTTTTTTTATTGTTTATGTTGTTTTTGACGCGTGAAAACTTATTTAAACAATGTGTTTTAGCTTAGAAGAGTGTAGTTTCCAATGATCTTAAAGTCTTGAATACATAGATATGCTTTCCTGTGTCGTTTTTTCATAATGAATTTGCAATTTTTAACAAGAGTATTATATAAAATACCCCCCGTCGCAGCAGACCTGCGTACCCAGCGAATTTCCAAATTAGTAATGTTAATTTTGACCAGCTAAACTTCTAAACAAAATTTCATCACGTGCTCATAAATAGGAAAATAAATGTCTATTCTCCTTAAGATAAATATAGGGAAAGAGTATGCAGGTATGCTGCCATGGGGGACACTAAAAGTAGGTTTTTAGCATAGAAAAAATTTATTTCGACCATATAAAGACATAAAGTAAGTTTCATCAATATCTGTCCATAAATAAAAGAGTTTGCCTATTCTCCATATGATTAACATGGGAAAAGAGTATGCAGGTTTGCTGCCATGATAAGTACAAAAACCAAGATTTTTTACCTTAAATGGATGAATCTCAACCAAATGAAGCTAAATACCAAGTTTCATCAGTAGTGGGGTTTGGGCACTCC
Source organism: Neoaliturus tenellus (assembly GCA_030545055.2). Taxonomy (NCBI): domain Eukaryota; kingdom Metazoa; phylum Arthropoda; class Insecta; order Hemiptera; family Cicadellidae; genus Neoaliturus; species Neoaliturus tenellus. Next base: position 80,483,528 of record CM061535.1, read on the forward strand.
TGGCTCAGGTCAAGGTCACGCAGTTGTAACGGTTGTAGGGGTAGTAGCGGTTGGGGTTTTTTGACAGTGATGGGTGGGTTTTGGAAGTGGGTCAAGGTCATCCAGAGGAGGCTTTTTAAAATATATTTATTTAATAAAAACTCATCAGTGATTGGAGAATTGCTTTGAGATTATTTGTAGCAGTAATAGTTATTTTATTACTCTGTATGGGTGAATCCCGCTGTGTGTCCATAATTGGAAAATACCCCCCGTCGCAGCAGACCTGCGTACTCAGCGAATTTCCAAATTAGTAATATTAATTTTGACCAGCTAAACTTGTAAACAAAATTTCATCACGTGCAAAATAAATAGGGAAATAAATGTCTATTCTCCTTAAGATATAGGGAAAGAGTATGCAGGTATGCTGCCATGGGGGACACTAAAAGTAGGTTTTTAGCATAGAAAAAATTTATTTCAACCATATAAAGCCATATAGTAAGTTTCATCAATATCTGTCCATAAATAAAAGAGTTTGCCTATTCTCCATATGATTAACATGGGAAAAGAGTATGCAGGTTTGCTGCCATGATAAGTAAAAAAAACCAAGATTTTTACCTTAAATGGATGAATTTCAACCAAATGAAGCTAAATAATAAGTTTCATCCAAAAATATTGGTTAATAAGTGAAATATTAACACATCCTTATTCTCCATAAGATTAACATTGGAGCCCCAAAAGACAATGTACTGTCTTTAGACTTTGTAATATCTCGGTAACCAATGGAGATAGAGCAAAGCTTCAAAATACTAAATTGTGTGTTTTTTTGAGCTAAATCCAATGGTCAAAATAAAAATTAAAAATTTTTTAAATTTACATATGAAAAATGCAAAAAACCCATTTTTGGGGTACAAAACCCCCCAAAACTACCCCTTCCGGTAGGTCGATATGTCTGGTTTTCGAACTCATCCAAATAAACGTAGGATTACACATCTCTACCAAATTTGGTGTCGATCGGACCATTTTTACGAGAGTTATCGTGTCTAGGGACACATACATATATATATATATACATATATATATATATATATACATATATATATATATAAAATTTTTAATGACTATTATTTTTGGTCTCTGGGCACCTCAAAACGAAAAAGTAACATGGTCATGGGCTTAGGTCTTTCCATGAGACCTACGGTAATAGCTTATTCCCTATGGGAAATTCGCTAAAAGGAGAGGTCCTAGGTGGTTACAGTGCAAGTTGATAGAACAGAACAAGACATGTGTCTGAGGAAGAATAATCATATAAACCTGGTAATATAGTGAATAAGAATAATTGGATAGGATCGTCAATAGGTGTAACAAGATTGAAATTTTGATATTTCAGCATTTCAGTTAAGACAGAGTGTAAAATGGGATCAGTAGAAGAAGTATTGCAAAGGTTAGGTCTTGCAAAGTACAATGGGTGAAAACTGAAGTATTTCTTAAGCTTACCCAATGTACTACGCGGTTTTGAAATTGTGGAGTTAGATTGTTTCTGTAAAATGTGTTTCGTGCGTAAAAGTTTTAAATGTAAAGTGTGCGAAGCCATAATAATATTTAAAGGGGAGATGTGTACTCTCCAAAATTCAGCGAGTATATGACCGGTGCCCGCGATTGTGTCTGAATATATAGAGACTAATTAACATAATAAGCGCAAACATGTGTTAGAGTAAGTTAAAAAAATGTTTGATAGTGTTAGAGACTTACGGATAGATGTTTACTGTTGCCCTATTGCCATTATAATGGCGCACGCGTGAGGTACCGATGCTGCTTATATAGGGATGTGTGAACCCCCCCCCCTAACCCCCTCCCCTAAGAGAATAAGATAAAAGGGAAGAACTTCGGAGATTTCAATTCTTTGTCGGGGCGGCGGCGTCGCGAAAGGTTCTAGCAGGGGGAAAGAAATAGTTAATAAATTTTTGTAAAATTTTTAAAAATTACCGCTAGTGGTAGAAGTTAGTTAATTATTTTATAAGGGTTTAAGAACTGTGTCGTAGATGATTAATCGCAATTACATCTAGCATTTGTACAGGTAAAACTTGCAGTATAATAATTATATATTAATATATGGGTGTTAACTGTTTATAGTCCAAGTAGTTTAGTCTAGCAGCAGAAGTTAGTTAATTATTCTGTAGGAGTTAACTTGTATAATAAGTATAAACTAAAATAAAAATAGTAACGCGAGATTATTTGATATATTATATATAAAATAAAAGTGTATCTTTATATGTTAAGAAATAGTTGAAAAAATAAATTACTTAAAAATATAGCAAGCTTAACAGGTGTAAGTTAAAACAAAGCATATGTAACATTACTAGGTGGTAGAGACTTACAGATTAGTTGTTTCAGCTGCGGTACCTGGGGAGTGAATGGCAGACGCGCGACCGCGTTGTGGCTTATATAAGCACGGATATTAATTATGTTGAACTTGACCCCCCCCCCCCGAGGGAAAAAGTAATGCCCCCCCCCTCCGTCACTTTCACTCATCAATATAAATTAGGTTGATAGTGGTTACATTTATGTAACACCAATTTAGCTTTGATGTTGCCAATAGTTTAATAACTATAGTTAAGCGGCAAAAGAGGACAGATAATTTTCTGCCATTACTCAGATGATAACAGGCAACAATTATGGTGTTACGCGATGGGGAAAGCCTCAGTTAAGCTTAACAGCAGATTAAACCAGGTGTTGCCTAACGTTAATTGCAAGGTACAACGCCCCACCTGCATTAGCGGCGACATACATGTGACGAATAGATCATTGGAAATTTCCACTGACGTTGGACGTTAGACGTTGTACCCCCCTCAAACCCCTACCGTCCCCCTACCACTTTGTGAGCCGAGAACCTTTCTGGCGACTATCGCTGAGTTAGTTCGGAACAATTCGTCGGACGCGATGGTTGTTCCGAACTCAGAGGGTAACTCAAATGTATAAGCGGCCGATATATATTTGAGTTACTCTTGCTGTTAGGGTTTTAATATTAATTTTTGTTGTGTGTGACTGTGTGTGTAAAAATGTTATTTATTTTTTAGTTTTAAGTTGCGTTATTTTTAAGTTTTAATTTGCGCATTGCGATGTTAGCATTAAGGTGTGTTATATTATTGCTAATGTTGAGTGTTGATGCAATTATTCTGTATGTGTGTGTGTGTGTGTACTAATAACCTTTCACAGCTAGCTGTTAGGAGGGTAGATTAAATTTAAATTTAAATTATAGAAGTTCTGTTGAACTTCATTAAATATGGGTGGGACATGCGTGTTGTGCCATAGGCAGCGCATATTTTTATTTTTTTAAAATTTTTAATTTTTTGTTAGGAAATAATTATATTTGGGTGGGTTTAGATTAAGGGTGGGAGGTTAGAGTTGCGTCTTGCATTAATTGTTCCAGACTCCCTATTATAATTGGATGGTCAAGCCCAGTGCCTTCGGGCCCGAGACTGAACCGCCCGTATCACAGCTCACCAAACTGGATCGCCACGTGCGTGCGGGCCAAAAATTGGGATCCCTTGCAAGACGTAACTATAGTGGGTTGGGATTTGGGGAAGTGTTAGGCAAACAGAGTGGTGGGGATGGCTCCGGCCGTCCCCATCACTTTGGTAACTTGACCTTGGTGACCTTGACCTTGAACTTGAACTTGACGAGCCCCCCCCCCCCCGACAGTAAACTTGACCTTGGTGACCTTGACCTTGAACTTGAACTTGACGAGCCCCCCCCCCCCCAACAGCAATCCGGATTAGAAAATGACTAATAACTTAAGAATGGTTTGCCGGAATAGGGCAAGTGATACATCAATGAAAAGCTCTAATTAAGAGTAATATTGTGGTAAAGACAGAATTGTATTATTTTCTTTTACTAAAATTGTACCATAAAAAGAACATCCCCCACTTATTGACATGGCGATATAAGAATGCTATGGTTTGTGTTGGGAACATTCTTCGCCTATAATAGCTAGAGTGAACATGTCTCCGCGAGATGCTTCAATATTTTACAACAAATGTGCAAAAGTTGAAAAAGTCTTGGAGGACAAAGAAATTGAAGCACCTTTGTTAAGTGAAAATGTTGTAACAAGAATATTAGTGGATCCAAACTCTCCAATGGATATTATAGGAAGGTTTTTAATTGAAGTTATGACATGGATAGAAAATGGAAGATTAGTAAACATAGGATCTCCAATTTTAGTTAATGGTAGACACACCTTTGGTGTATGTTGGAGAAACAGCAATCTGTTATGGCTATGGGCGGAGTATTTGCAATTAGAAGAAAATATAGGCTTGTATCATTACTTTTCAGCTTTAGTCTTAAACTACTAATTTTAAAATCTAACTAAAAAACCTTACAAATATGGTGGGGGAAGCATTATATAAAGGGAGCAGGAGAGAGAAGCATTTCATTTTGCTGCTAAATTTCAAAGAGTAAACATCAACAAGATGCATCAATGTGAAATTTGCTTGGAAATTTTTCATGATAATATTCTACTAGAAATACACAAAGAGTTATTCCATAATAATAATAATGAGAACGTAACAGAAACCGAATATGAAAATTTAAAACTGTATGAAGAAGAAGAACAACAAAAAGAACAACAAGAAGAACACAAGATGCATCAATGTGAAATTTGCTTAGAAACTTTTCATGATAATATTTTACTAGAAATACACAAAGAGTTATTCCATAATAATGATGAAAACGTAACAGAAACCGAATATGAAGATTTAAAACTGTATGAAGAAGAACAACAAGAAGAACAACAAGAAGAACAACAGGAAGAACAACAAGAAGAACCTTTAGCAGGACCATCTAATGCTATACCGAGTTTAAAAATATTTGCCTTAGAAGGTAGAGTAGTAATGCACCACAAAATTGAAAATAAAAAATTAGAATTGGAGCAATTTTTTAAAGAAGTAAGAACAATTGTAAGTGAAACACTCACAGAAGAATTAAGAAGACTAAACTTTATTAAATTTGGCATATTATTAAATGCTATGTTTACTAATGTAGAAGGAGAAATGTCACCAAGAGGATTTATAACAAAAAACCAAACCATCATGGCAAGTTCAGATATTACTTCGATAGTTGAAGATTGTTTGGAAGAAATTTTAACAAAAATTCAAGAACATGAAGGAAGAGGATCTGGTTGGAGTTTGGTTAGCATTGAGGGTATGGATATCAGAACTCATAAACATGGCTACGGATTAAGGGGTAGCAGTTATATTCCACTTCCGAAGAAAATTTCAGACACTAAATCATGTATAAATATTCAAAATCAAGATATGGAATGTTTTAGATATGCAATGACGGCAAAATTTGTACAACCTGAAAATGCAGTAAGACCCAGTGAAGAATATGAAACACACAGATTTAGATATAATTTCCAAGGATTGACTTACCCAGTGGCTTTAAAGGACATCCCAAAGTTTGAAAAACAAAATCCTGGCACATCTGTTAATGTGTTTGGGTTGGACAGTTCAAATAAAGTATATCCATTGCGTGTGGTAAAGAATGAACTTCTAGATCATACAGACTTATTACTACTTACAAATGGTGATGTTTCTCACTATGTATGGATTAAAAAATTTGAAACTCTTGTAAGCAACCAACTATCTAAGCATAGAAGTAAAAAAGTAATTTGCAAGAGATGTTTTAATTTTGAACGAGAAACAAGACTAGGAAGACAATGGTTAGAAGAGCATAAACAATTATGTGATAAAAACTACGAAGCAAAAATTATCTTACCATGTGTAAATAAGGCGGAGTTAAAATTTGAAAAAATCTCCCATCAGTACCGAATTCCTATTGTTGTCTATGCTGATTTTGAATCTACACTAGTGCCTATTGAAGATAATGATGGCGATGTAGCAAGGAAAAGTGTTAAGTATCAGATACACGATCCAAACAGTTTTTGTTTAATGGTTAAATCTACTCTTTCTGAAGAACATTTAAATAGATTTAATTTAACTTTAAAACCTATTGTCTATCGTGGTGTTAATGCTTCTAAAATATTCCTTGATCAGTTGTATATAATAGCGGAAAGTGTTGAAAGATTGTACAGTGATATTATACCGATGATACCTTTGGATGAAGAAGAAGAGATTCAACATGAAAATGCAACTCATTGTTATTTATGTACAAATGAATTTACTGTAGAAAATCACAAGGTTCATGATCATGACCATCTGACAGGGTATTATAGAGGTGCTGCATGTAACAGCTGTAATATCAACTACAAGATCCCTACAAATATACCTGTAATATTACATAACCTTAGTGGTTATGATGCGCATTTTATCATTCCAGAATTAGGAAGAGATAATGGAGAAATTAATGTCATAGCAGAAACCACGGAAAAGTTTATAAGTTTTACTAAAAAAGTTGGAAATATAAAACTTCGGTTTTTAGACTCTTACCGTTTTATGCCATCTAGTTTAATGAAGCTTTCTGAAAACCTAAGAACAGAAGATTTAATAGAAACCAAGAAGATTGTAAGTAATGATAAGGTTAATTTGGTTCTTCGCAAAGGTGTTTTCCCATATGATTATATAGATAGCTTAGAAAAATTTAATGAAACATCCCTTCCACCAAAAGAAGAATTCAAAAGTAAACTATACGACACAGATATATCCCATGAAGATTATGAACATGCGTGTAGAGTATGGAATGAATTAGGATTTAAAACACTTGGAGAATATTCGGACTTTTATGTAAAACTAGATGTAACTTTACTTTGTGATATAATGGAAGAGTTTAGAAATACATGTTTTAAGGCATATGGATTAGACCCTCTGCATTCTTGTACATCACCTGGACTAGCTTGGCAAGCAATGTTAAAGGAAACAAAATGTAAACTCCAACTTCTTACAGATATAGACATGGTGCTGATGTTGGAATCAGGTGTTCGAGGGGGACTAACTCAAAGCGTAACACGACATGTAAAAGCAAATAACAAATATTTGCCCAATTTTGATGCATCAAAACCAAGTACATATTTAGGTTATTTTGATGCAAATAACCTTTATGGATGGGCCATGTCGAATCCTCTCCCATATGACAACTTCAAATGGGTAGACCCTGATTCTATTGGAAACATCATGAATATAGCAAAACATGGAGACACAGGTTATATTTTGGATGTAGACATTGAGTACCCTGAACATTTGCATGACCACCATTATGATTTACCTCTACTGGCCAAGACGGAAATATCACCAACCGGCATATGGCCTAAATTAATGATGACTTTAACCAACAAATCAAGATATGTTGCTCATTATTGGGTAATACAACAAGCCCTAGAATTAGGATTGAGAATAACAAAAATTAATAGAGCTTTACAATTTTCTCAATCCTGTTGGTTAAAGTCATATATTGACAATAACACAAAAAGAAGAACTGCAGCTACATCTAATTTTCAAAAGGACTTTTTTAAATTGATGAATAATGCGATATTTGGCAAGACACTGGAAAACAAAAGAAAGCATAAGAATGTGAAATTAGTTAGTGATCCGGTGAAACTACAAAAGCTGGTACAAAAACCTAACTTTGGATCATCCATAATAATCAACGAAAATCTTGTAGCTGTTTCCATGAACAAAATTTCAATTACAATGGATCGTCCTTTATATGTGGGGATGTCTATTCTAGATATTTCAAAGACCCACATGTATGACTTCCATTACAACAAGATGGTTAAATTTTATGGAAGAGAAAATATCGGCATTGTATACATGGATACGGACGCTTTTATTTATTGGATAAGAACTGAAGATATGTATGAAGACCTACGCTGTTTTATCTACAATAACGACTTTGACTTTTCTGATTATCCACAAGACCATCCCAACTACGACAATGGTAGAAATAAAAAGGTATTGGGAAAGTTCAAAGACGAAACAAATAGCGTGCCAATGGAAGAGGTTGTTGCTTTAATGTCTAAATTGTATTCATTTAAATTGTACAAAAATGAAAAAAGAGAACATGAAATCGTGAAGAAGGCCAAAGGTATAAAAACCTCATACCTGAAGAAGAATGTACAGTTTGAAGAATACAAGAGATGCTTATTTGAAAATGTTGAGACAACAGCAACATTTAACACCATAAGAAGCTTCAACCATCGTCTCTTCAGTGTAAAGCAAACCAAATGGGCTTTGAGTTGTAAGGATGATAAGAGGTACATCCTGGAAGATAATATAAAAACTCTACCATTTGGACATTACTCCTTATACCCTATCGACCAGTAAAACTATTCTTCGTCCTTTACCTTCTTCCTTTTTCCTTTCCATAAAGAAGAGGGGACATGACAAGCTCAATGTCATGTTCCCTCTTTTTTGCACCAATGTAATATGGCCTTGACCTATAATCTAACCATATAAAAGAGGATAAACCATTTTAAAGATCAGTACTTTTACAAGCGGGGTGGAAGACACAACTGAAGATGGAAGATTTAAGGAACAAGATTGTAAATGAACTTCATAAGCCGGCAAGAAGAAAATTTCCTAGAAGAAATACAATTATAAAAGGAATGAATGATCTTTTCCAAGCCGATCTTATTGAAATGATACCACATAGTAAATTAAATAAAGGATTCAAATACATTTTAGCGATTATAGACTGTTTTACTAAAGTGGCTGATGCTTTACCGCTAAAGGACAAGACTGGTAAAAGTGTTACAAAAGCTATGGAAATAGCTATACAAAGAAATAATTTCAACATCAAACATCTACAAACTGATGATGGAAAAGAATATTTTAACAAAGACTTTGCAGCTTTAATGAAGAAGTATAAAATAAATCATTATTCTACAAATTCTGAAGTTAAAGCTTCAATAATAGAAAGATTTAACAGAACGTTAAAAGGAGCAATGTATAAAACATTTTCCAAACGAGGATCATATATTTGGTATGATATATTACCACAACTTATAAAAGAATATAACAATAAGTATCATCGAACCATTGGTATGAAGCCTAACGAAGTAAATAGTGCCAATGCTAAAATGGTATTAAAACGTATTAAAAATAATACTACTCCTAAACGTGAAAAAATGCAGCCCAAAACATTTAAAGTTGATGATAAAGTTCGTATAAGTAAGTACAAAGGAGTATTTAGCAAAAGGTATCTGCCAAACTGGACTAATGAAGTATTTACAATCTATAAAGTGCAACCAACAATACCTGAAACCTACATTTTAAAGGACAACAAGGGTGAATTACTTGAAGGTGGATTCTACGGACATGAATTGCTAAAATCATCAGTTGGCGATGTATATCTTGTTGAAAAAATTTTACAAAGAAAAAAGGATAAGGTGAAAGTACGTTGGTTGGGATTTGATAAAAGTGAAGACTCTTGGATCCCTACAAAAGACTTAGTGTAGCAATTTATGAAGTCATTACATGTTTAACCTTTATACAAGATGGAGATTGTGCAACAAAAGGATCGATTTTTTATTAATAATATTGATGAATTAACAGTTGACAACGACAAGTTAAATCATGGAAAACATGGTGAATTACTGCCAAACACAATAAGATGTTTAATAACTGGACCATCAAATTGTGGAAAGACAAATGTGGTTTTTAATTTAATAACAAATCCTAAGGGATTACGTTTCAACAACATTTATATCTTTTCCAAATCTTTGCAACAACCCAAATACCAATTATTGGATAAGGTACTCGCAAGTGTGCCTGAAGTTAATTTCTACAAGTTTAATGCTAGTGAAACTATAATGGAGCCAAACGAGGCTAAACCATTTTCTATATTTATATTTGATGATGTATCTTGTGAAAATCATGACACTATTAGAAGTTATTTTGCCATGGGAAGACATTACAATATTGATAGCATTTATATTAGTCAAACTTACAGTAAAATTCCAAAACAACTAATAAGAGATAATGCAAATCTACTTATTATCTTCAAGCAAGATGAAACAAATTTAAAGCACATATATAATGATCATGTGAATGCAGACATGTCATTTGATAAATTTAAAGAAATGTGTGGCAAAGCATGGGCTGAAAAATATGGATTTCTTGTTATTATGAAAGAAGAAGCTATAAAAAATGGAAGATATCGTATAGGGTTAGATAAATTTGTATTAATCCATTGAACAATTGATGATATGTTTAGTAATAGACTGGTCTTCGCAGTGTAAACATGGTGAACCAAGAAAAACTATTAAAAGAAATAAAATCACTGAGTGACTCGATTAGACTTAAAAATCGAGCATTAAGAATAGGTTTGAATGAAAGAGAAGAATTCCTGGAGACTACATTTAAGCCTATTACAGAACCTTTAAAACAGATAACAGAAACAATTGGTAAACCTCATTATGAAGGAGATGTTTTACTACCTATTTCTAAATTTGAAGTAAAGACTTTGAAAAAGGAAGAAGATGATGATTCTTACACAAGTGATAGTGAAGTTTCTCAAAAAGAAGAAGAAACAAAACAAGAAGAACCAGAAATAAATGTTCAAAAAGAAGAAGAACAAGAACAACATATACCTGAAGCAGAACAATCAATTCCAAATCTAACAAAATTAAGTAGTGATATATTGCAACAAGGACCTCTTGGAAGAAAGTATATCATGAAGATGTTACATGAAATAAAAGCTAACCCAAAACTACACAAGTCACATGTATATGGAGCGAGAATTGATGGAAATGAATTAAAAATAGGAGATTCAAAAGTACATTTGACTGAAGATGATGACATTGTTATTGGTGAGCATAAATATAAAGGAACAAAAGGATTATTTGAACTGATTTTTAAAAATATACCTATAAAATATACACTACAAGATTTAAATACTTTTAAAGAAATTTTGCAAAATACTAATGCTCATAAGAAGAATTACTCCAAAGATTCAATGATAAATAGAACACGCGCAACTAAATATTCAGTTGTAATAAAAAGATTGTTTCCCCTGAGAAAACTACCAACATTACGAACTGCGCCTGCTTTGAAGAAACCGCTAAAGAGGAAATCTTTATCACTTATGGACTTATCACTTATGGATGAATATGGTAAAAAGAAAAAAGGAGAATCTTCAACGTCTGGTAAAGGTTTAATGAAAAACCTATATAATACAAATGTGATTTACTATAATGATATAAACAAATTGGTCGATAGAATGAGACTATTACATGAAGCCATGGAAGCTGGTCATACAGGTTTAAATAATGAATGGGTGGCTTTAGTTGACGAACTTCGAAATCGTGGAATAGTTGTATAAATCATTATGGATATATAAGAGAGCTGTGAGTATACAGTGGATCAGTTCAATCATGAGTGTCGACAAGTTCGGACGGTACTCCGGGCTAGGAGTACAAGGAGGAGAAAACAGAAAAAGAAGTGGATTGCCACAAACACCTGAAGGTGACTATGATATGAGTAACAAACGTTTAAAATTTGTTAAAGACCCAGAAGAAGATACTGATGGAGCAAATTTAAAAACAGTAAAAGAAGCAACTTCAACATCATTAAAATTAAACAAGAATACTTACGATGTTAAATCACATAGAATAATTAATGTTGGTAAACCAACTGACAGTTCTGATGCAATTACTAAAGAGTATTTATCATCTGAACTTTCCAACACTTTAAAATTGCAGTGGGGTAACAATTTAAAAGATGGACAAACATATGATGCTGGAAATCATAGGATAACCAATGTGGCAAATCCAAAAAATGATAAAGATTCAGTTAATAAAGAATATTTACATTCTATAATACCGGAAAAGACTCAACGAGGATTTTCTTTTTATAAGTTTATTATAAATGACATTGGATACCCAAAGGAAGACGGTGATGCTGTAAACCTGAAATACATCAAGGACAACTGTATTTTACAAGATGCTGATGAAATAGATTGTCATGGAAAAGCATTGTCAAATGTAAAATTCGGTTCTCAACCAAAAGACGCTGTTACTATGGAACAATTATCTAAAGAATTAAAAAGGGGAACATCGAATTTTGTAAAACATGAAGATGCCGTGCTAAAGCGAGGAGATACATTTATACATGGAAATAAAAAGTTTGATTTAATGCAAGGAAATAATGATGAATGGGATGCAGGACATAAAACAATAACAAATGGAAGATTTGGTATAAAAGATACAGATGTACCTCTAATGCTGCAAACATTAATTGCGAGTGGTGGTACATTAGGTACATACAATGGTCGTAATAGAAGAATAAAAGATATTTATCCTGGTTATGAAGATGATGATTGTGTTACATTGAGACAAACAATAACTTGGGATAAACACTTTGGGACCAAATATGATGCAAAGATGAAGAAAATAATTAATATTTTACCAGGAGAAGATTTAAATGATGCTGCTACTATTGGACAAGTCATAACAACATCGAAAAGTGATTCGACTGCTTACACGTGTAATGATAAACGTATTATGCAGTTACACGATCCCCAACATCCAAAAGATGCTGTAACTTTAGACTGTTTAATAAGAATAGTGGGCAATTTACTTATCGATACCCACAATCATATAGCTAGTACAACGAGTCATGTGATGATTCAACCCGATGAACGAGAAGCTTGGATTAAAAATAGAATTATAAATCAGTATATAATTAATTTGAATAATTAAGTATTTAAATATAAAAATTGTGCATGTGTTATTCATTTATGTAAAGCAGCTCGTGGAGTAAACACGCTGGTTATATAAGACGACATAATGAAGACCGCAACGCTCAGTCGTCGTCAAGACAGCGGCAAGAAAGGACGTGGTATAACATCAGCTGCGTTATCCCTGCTAAGACGGATTCCTGTTGGTGCTGTTCTAAATCGAGCAATAGACGCTTTACCATACGAATTTCATCTGCCCGGAGGCTATCAATATTGTGGACCCGGAACTAAGTTGGCAAAACGTTTAGCAAGAGGAGATCCTGGAATTAATAAATTAGATCAAGCTTGCAAAGAACACGATATAGCGTATTCCAAGTTTGCAGATTCAACAAATAGATCAATAGCGGATAGAGCGCTAGCGGAAAAAGCTTGGCAAAGGGTTAAATCAAGTGACGCCAGTATTGCGGAAAAAGCAGCAGCTTGGGCAGTGACAACAGCCATGAAGACGAAAGCTAAGTTTGGTGGTGGAAGACAACGCAGGAGAAAACCTAGTAAAAAAGAAGCTGCAAAAAGAGGTGGGAACATCAAAAGAAGACGTCGCACTAACCCTAAAAGGAAAGTCAAGAAAACATCCATATGGTCAATGGTAAAAAACGGATCGGGTCTTTACTTAAGACCGTACCGTGTGTATTAAATGAGAAGAATAAATTGATAATTCCAAATGAAGCATTAACAAACTATCAATTGTCAAAATATGTGAAATGTTTAAGAATACCATTCTTCAGAGGAGTTTTTATGAAAGATACATTACCAAATAGAGTGTGGAAAAATGAAACTGGAATAGTAAACTTAGACTCTAATTATGGACCAGGTACTCATTGGGTATGTTATAAAAAACTTGGAGAAAATGTTTACTACTTTGATAGTTTTGGAAATTTACCGCCACCAAAAGAACTTCAACATTATTTTCGGAACTGCAATAATATATTCTACAACTACAAAAGAGAGCAACCTAGCAATACAGAAATATGCGGACATTTATGTTTGGAGTTCTTAGCGAAGAGCGTCAGTAGGCTTTAAGATGTCATCGTATACAGTGTCGCTGAGTGGAAATTCATCAACATTAAAAAGTACACTTTTCCCAGCGTTACGTTTATCTACGGACAAACTATGGGAAGCAGCATTATTGGATTTGACTACATACAATTCAATTCCTAATGTTACAGAAGGAAAAAATAATTTACTACATTATTATGAAAGTAAAGATGAAAAAGGAAATTATTCACAATTAAAAATAATTCCATTATCTACAGGAGCATATGAAATAGACGATATAAACCAAGTATTACAAAAAAAACTTGGAGAAGAAAATATTTCTATAAAAGGTAATAATAATACATTAAAAGCAGAAATAACTTCAAAGTATTATATAGATTTTAGCTTAGACCACTCAATCGGCAATTTGCTCGGATTTTCAAAGAAGAAAGGAATTTTAGCTCCTGGAAATGATTATACTGGCGATACAACAGTAACAATATTAAAGGTGAACAGTATTGATGTAACATGTAATATTATACACGGATCATATAGAGATGGAGTAAATCAACATATATTACACACATTTTACCCAACAGTAGCTCCTGGTTTTAAAATAGTTGAGAAGCCACAAAACCTAATATACCTACCGTTAAACACCAGTTTCATTTCAGACATCGTACTGAACATATTGGATCAAGACGGCATTAGTGTTGACTTTAGAGGAGAAACAATAACTATACGGTTACATATCAGAGCAGCAACATAAAGTCAACATGGGATTATCATTTAAACCACAACGGAAGAGTCGGGAGCTCAGTAGCTCCTCAACATTTGACGAGTTAACACCGGACAACATACGCTTCCTACAGAAGATCGGACTAAAACTTGCCAACCATGGATATACTGGATATAGCGCAAGGACCGACATTCGACGAAACCCTATGGGAGAAGGAATATCACACTCACAACCCTTACACTTCATCAAAATTAAATAATAATGATGAAATAAGGATTCCCATTCAACAACAAGATATCTACACATTACCATGTGAAAGTTATTTATATATCGAAGGAAGAGTAACAACATTGGATGGAAAATCTGGTTCAACTGTTCCTTTTATAAATAACCCAATGGCATATCTGTTTGATGAAATTAGATATGAGATATCTGGAGTAACAGTTGATTCAACAAAAAAAGTTGGTATATCAACAACTTTAAAAGGATTGACTTCAATAACACCTCATGAAAAGAATTCTTTAATCTCAGCTGGATGGGTGACTCCTGATAAAGACACTATTACTCCTAATTCAAATGGTTACTTTGACTTTAATGTACCTTTACGATTGCTTTTGGGATTTGCAGAAGATTACAAGAGAATAATAATAAACGTAAAGCAAGAACTGGTACTGCTCAGATCTTCAACGAATAAGGATGTAATACAAGCGCCAAGTGGAACTAAAGATGCCGATTTGGAATGGCAACTTCAATTAGATAAAGTTGTATGGAGAGTACCACATGTCAGATTGGCGGATGAACATCGAGTATTATTATTAAAAAAATTAAAATCTGACCGTGATATTGTAATACCATTTAGAAGTTGGGAATTTCATGAATACCCCATATTGCCTCAAACAGAAAGACAAACATGGACTGTTAAAACCTCTACTTATTTAGAACGGGCAAGGTACATAATAGTTGGTTTTCAGACTAAACGAAAGGATATTATAACTGCGCACGCTGGTCAATTTGACCATTGCAAAATAAAGAATTGCAAAGTTTTTTTAAATTCTCAGTTTTTTCCATATGACAGTTTAAATGTTTCATTTAACAAGAAACGTTATTCCATTCTATATGACATGTATGCAAGATTTCAATCGTCATATTATGGTAAGACCAATACACCACTACTATCACCAGAACAATTTTATTTAAAAGCTCCAATTGTTGTAATCGATTGTTCAAAACAAAATGAATCTGTGAAATCTTCAAGTGTAGATATAAAAGTTGAAATGGAATTTGAAGATAAAATACCAGATGGAACTTCAGCATACTGTTTAATTCTACATGACAAAATAGTTACCTACACACCACTAACAGGAATTGTGAAGAATGTGCTTTAAGAAGGATTAATACAACATCTGCACGATTTGTAAGGTTTTTACAAAAAATCAACAATATCTAGGTCATCTGCGAGTATAAAAGCGAGAAAAAAGAGCTGGAAATTCATTTCATCTTTGATTGTCGTATGGGTAACATCGTCCGCAAGATGAGTTCTACTACATCAAGTGCTAATGAAGAAACTACACCTTTTATGGCTGACAATAGTTTGGATATAGAAAGACAAGTTGAACAGGAAATGGATGAGTTCCTCAAGTTTAAACATAAGAAGACAGAAGAAGAGGAAGTTGAAAAAGAAACAAAGAAAAGAAAAATTGAAGATAACATTTCCACCAACATCTTAACGGAAGTATTTCTTCGAATATTTTATCCTATTTCTTCTTGTATGACAAAGACTGTATCTGCTGGAGTAATGAAATCATTGGATTACTCTCCTACTGTTATTTTAAATCACGGATCTAAAATGGTAACCTTCACTGAAACTTCATGGGAATCTTTTATGAAACATATACATCTTTTGGAATGTTATCTGAGTAACAATACATTTGGAAGAAAAACAAAACTAGGTTTGTTGGAATCAAATATTGAAATCGATATTGTTAAACAACGTGGTCAACAACTAGTTCGATTTAGAGATTTAACTAAATATAATATAAAAATACATTTGACTAAAGAAGAGTTTTACACTTTAACTTATGCTACTGGTCCTATAACAAGATATTTAAAACAGCTAATATTCTCAAGTGCAATTATCAAAGACTATTTAATTGATGCATTGGATAAACAACCATATGTTCCAATCCTATATGGTCCAGTAGATACTTCAATCTTCAATAGGATACCGCATGAAGTAGATATGTGGAGACAGTTACACCACTATCAAACCAACTTTAATTTGGATGAAGAAAAGCAAGAAGCCAAGGAAAACGAATCATGTTTCAACAATCAACAATCGGCAACAAATTAAACAAATAAAAAATATTGTAAGTAAGAAGAAGAATATTGGGGTTATAAAAGGTTGTCAATCTGGAGTAACATACCAGTTGCCTACTGAACGTCATCATGAATAAACAAGTTTCATTCTCTAAGAAGATAGAATTAATGGAGGTAAAGCAAGGTATCATAGAGTTTCAAGCATTCCGTGGTAATGATGGAAATTTTATAATTAAAGAGTTAGTGGTACTAGATATGATAACATCTGTTGTTTATCACTTTTTATTTATGCCTCCTTTACCATTCAACAGATTAACAACCAAAGCTAAAGTAACAAACAAATGGTTGATGAAACATTTTCATAATCTAAGATGGGATGAAGGTTTTATAACCTACAATATGATGCCACACATTATGAATCATTTCTGCAAAAAGTTCAAAACTATTTTTACAAGAGGATTGGAAAAAGCAAATTGGATACAAGCATATACAAACCATGAAGTAATAAATGTGCAAATGGAGAAAGATTTTTATTGCTACTTTGATAACATCTGTATTTCATCTAAAAACTTTAAACATCAACAGTCTCAATGTGCTTTAAAAAACGCATATCGTTTAAATGTCTATCTCCAGCAAAGTGGTGGGGGAAACGAAGGGTATAAAAGCGAGAGCGGCACTATGACAATGCATCAGTATTACTCGAACCTCCGGGGAGTCAACACCTCTGACGCGCAAACACAAGAAGAAGAAGACAAACAATAGCAAGAAGAAGATAATGGCGTCACAAAATTTTCTACAATCGCTTGTTGATCAATTTAACAAACATTCTAAATCTACTATACTACCGACAAAAAAATGTTCAGAATTGAAGGAAGAGAAACATTATATTATTCACACTATTAAGAAAATGGAAACATCAATTGGAGACGCTATCAATTGCACACTAAGTGAAGCACCCTACACACCTGGTGATGAACCAAAATTTCAAGTATTTCTTCCCAAACGCTTTGTTCAACTGCTGCAGAATGAAGATTTACGACTGATTCACCCCGGCACACTCTACTTAGCATCTCACGGTCCTAGCGGAAGCAACTCTACTGAACTTACACTTCATGTTATGCCTACTAGCAACTAATCTGTAGTTTATATATATACTGTTGTACATGTGTGTAGCTGATTATAAATAAATAAAAAATAAAAAAAAAATAAGAAAAAGGCAACATATCGATAGTGTTTCTGCACTATCGATATGTTGCTTTTTTAAAAACACGTTTAGGTGACCTTGACCTAGTTTCGAGGGTATATAAAGGCCGTAATTTTCTTGAGGATCTCATCAGTCTCCGACTACCTTTCGTGCTGTACGCATCTCTGTTGGCTCTCCAGTTATTACAAATAACAACATGTCTCTTAAGGTGAAGTGTGCATCATAAGATACCACCACCATCACAACTTTTGAAGAACTCGACGATTTTACTAATGAATTGCGAGTGTTACTTGCCGGTGGTTATCGTTTAAATATTGATGTTTACGCTAACAACATGAGGATGTTTCCTAAACAAAAATTCTGCAATGAAGAAGTATTTGTTTCCACACAACCTTCAACTACAACACCATCTACTCAAAGTAATGTTAAGTTTCAGAAATATTACTGATGTTGAATAATATTGAGTGGTCGCTGTGGCATCTATAAAAGGAACGCGTAACCTAAACAGAATCATCATTTGCTTCCCAACTGACGCAGCGAAAACAACTACCACTACCATGTTGTACAGAATGATGATTGAATTTAATGGAAAAATCTACGGAAAAGATTATCAAAGTGTAGAACAAATGACATCCGATCTTCAAGTATTGACTAAAGAAGGATTCCAACCAAAATTAATTCTAAAATTTCCAGAAGTACATCCACTATCTACTGAAGATCTCATTGCTATGGCTAAAGAAGAAAAAGAAAAATACAAACAAGATATAAAGAAAGAAAAAGAGGATGAAAACTCACTATCTTAAATAAATACATCTTACACTTGTAAGATGTTCTTTTTTAAAACTCCATTTGGATGACCTTGAGATTACCCCCACCACTTTTTCTAATCTATAAAACATGCTATCCTACACTATACACCTTCATTTCTTGGCTAAACTTAGAAGCGTCAACATGGAAAACAAGAAAGACGAGTACAAACCACGCTATTGTTGTGAACAAAAATGTACCGATATAAGAAGATGGATGGTAGACGGATTAGCTTGTAGAAAATGTGAATTCTTCGGATCCTGTTACTGCAAATGCAAGACAAAACAACTACCACCACCAGAATTGCGAACCTTTAAAATTTATAAATCAAGATACTTCCACACTTGCTGTCCCCAGAGATGTATCAAATTTCATCCAGAAAAAATTGTTAATTGCCGAGAGTGTAATGCATGTTATAAAGACGACTTTTGTACATGCATCATAAATGCATGCAAATACAGATCAGATTGGTCTTCTCATCCTATTGAAGCTTCAGATGTATAGCTGTAGTCACTGACTGCAGCTCTTTTTTAAAATTTCATTCGGTTGACCTTGAAATTGTCCCCACCAACATATATTCTACAGATCCTTCAATACATTTCTCATTCCGATTTCATTACTCTGACTGGCAACAACATGGGTGACAGGTTTATTTCTTTTGAACATTTAATTACCGAAAGAGATGAGATGGAAACTCTATTTCACAACTTACTCACACTTATGGATAAGTATCCTTTAAGATGGATCAAAATCAAAGTAAAATATGTGGATCCTACCAGAATATTTTCATCATCGTCATCTTCCAACAGTGCAGGGGAAGAAGAAGAAACAACTCATGGTATTAAAATTATTGAATTGGACAACGAGGAACAAGAAATGCAAACTCTGGTTAAAAGTAAACTTAATATTTGATTTAAAACAATTATTAGTGTTTCTAATTTATATTACAGCTAATGCTTATTTCTACACACCACCCATGACCTACCCAAATGGGGTTTTGCGGCAAAATGCTCTGGCCGCCGGTTCGCATATGGGTATATCAACCTTCCCCCACCACTCTACCTTCCCCACTCCTCTACTTCCCCCTCCACCACCTTTGCCCACATATAAGCGACCCTCTGACCATCGCTCACCATTTGTTTGCCAACTTCCGAACAATGAGCTCCTCTCCTTTAACAACAAGTAAATGTACTTTTCTTATTCAATCACAAGAAGAATTACAAACTATTTTTCAAATTTTAAGTGATCTAATAATCACTCCAAATAACACCATTACTATCACTGTGGAAGTTTCCTACAATTCTTCTGATTACGAAAACATGGAAAGCGAAGACGTCGAAGTTTTACAGCTGCCAAACAATAGTCTTCCATCTTCCAAAGCTGCAACACCCGACACAGCTAATAATGATGTTTAGTCGACTATAATTATTTTCTTTACCCCCCACCATTTTTACAGTAATATATAACCTGTCCCTATCTCTGTTTCTCATTTCATCGCCAACTTTCTCACCATCAACACCGCTCCCATTTTTACCTGAACACATTTAATACACGAAGATGATGGATGATTTTTCATTTACGTCACAATTGGAAGAGGATAAACTCAAACTCGAAATCAACAGACTACAATTAGAAATAAAGAATCAACAAGAAATGATTCAGCTTTTACAACTATTCAAATGCGTACTGTGGATAGTATGTTTTTATCTTCTCATCGCTATCACCTTTGGCGTCTACCACTCCATCACCAGTAAACAACATTTTAACACCTCCTCAAATAAAACCACTACTTTTCTTTGATTAAATAAATTTATACCCACCTTCAATCTAACCCCTCGGGGCTCACCTTTTTTAAAAACCCCTTTAGATGACCTTGACCCACTTCCAAAACCCACCCATCACTGTCAAAAAATCCCAGCCCCTACAACCGTTACAACTGCGTGACCTTGACCTGAGCCAGGAGTGCCCAAACCCCACTACTTTCATCCAAAAATATTGGTTAATAAGTGAAATATTAACACAGCCTTATTCTCCATAAGATTAACATTGGAGCCCTAAAAGTCAATGTACTGTCTTTAGACTTTGTAATATCTCGGTAACCAATGGAGATAGAGCAAAGCTTCAAAATACTAAATTGTGTGTTTTTTTGAGCTAAATCCAATGGTCAAAATAAAAATTTAAAATATTTAAAATTTACATATGAAAAATGCAAAAAACCCATTTTTGGGGTACAAAACCCCCCAAAACTACCCCTTCCGGTAGGTCGATATGTCTGGTTTTCGAACTCATCCGAATAAACGTAGGATTACACATCTCTACCAAATTTGGTGTCGATTGGACAATTTTTACGAGAGTTATCGTGTCTAGGGACACATACATATATACATATATATATATATATACATATATATATACATATATATACAGGGTGTTCGGAAAAAACGTTTCAGGAATTCAGGAGGTTATTGCCCACATAAAAATAAGCAAAAAAGTCCCTGTAAACATATGTCCTAAAATGCCTCGTTAACCTGCTAGCCGCCATTTTGTTTTTTACACTAAAAAATTTTTATTTCCGTAATGGATCATTGTATCAAGTTAATATTTGGCATGAACCTTCATCATAGCAATGCCCATTTTCAAGAAAAAAGTTATTTTTTTCCAATGTGTATTTTCAAAATGGCGGCCATTTTAAAATTTTAAACCAAAATATCTCAAAACGGGTAAATTTTATAAAAATTTTACTAGACACAAAAAAGTTGACAAATTTAATTATCTAACCAATGGTACCAAGTTTGTAAGGATCTGACAACAAATAACGGAGTTATTGAGATTTTTCAATTAAAATTACCTTAATTTGCATTAATTACAATGCAAAATCAATGTTTTTATGCAGAAAAATCTCAATAACTCCGTTATTTGTTGTCAGATCCTTACAAACTTGGTATCATTGGTTAGATAATTAAATTCGTCAACTTTTTTGTGACTAATAAAATTTTCATAAAATTTACCGGTTTTGAGATATTTTAGTTTAAAACTTTAAAATGGCCGCCATTTTGAAAATACACATTGGAAAAAAATAATTTTTTTCTTGAAAATGGGTATTGCTATGATGAAGGTGCATGCCAAATATTAATTTAATACAATTATTCATTACGGAAATACAAATTATTTTGTGTAAAAAACAAAATGGCGGCTAGCGGGTTAACGAAGCATTTTAGGACATATGTTTATAGGATTTTTTTTGCTTATTTTGATGTGAACAATAACCTCCTGAATTCCTGAAACGTTTTTTCCGAACACCCTGTATATATAAAATTTTTAATGACTATTATTTTTGGTCTCTGGGCACCTAAAAACGAAAAAGTAACATGGTCCCGGGCTTAGGTCTTACCATGAGACCTACGGTAATAGCTTATTCCCTATGGGAAATTCGCTAAAACAAGATGCTATTGACCACTTATACATTTAGACTAAAATGGCAAAATATAGGTACTCAAGACAACGACATAACCCAAATTTCCTAAATCGTACAACTATTTCAAATTCGTCCGGTTCCCGGAAGTCACCCTGTATAATTTTTTTTATAATTAAAGTTAATGGTTACTCAAAAGATAGAAATGAGGAAGATCCCCCCCCCCCCAAAGTAGACTTTACAATTACAGTATTTTACATTTAAATGTACTGTATCACCGCCAAGTTGTAATTTGGCAGGTACAGGAATCTTGTCTGGTCCACGACCCGTCCGTAGCTGCACATTAGGATTTTTCTCGATTCCACTTTTCTTCAAGGACTTAAGATAGTTAATGGTGTCAGGGTCCAAGGCGAAAGAATACATAAAACTCTACTCATGTAGAATTAGACTGAGATGCTCGTTTGAAGAAACCTCCTGATGCACTTGACTAGTCCTTAACATAAACTGCACTAATGCATTCTCTACGTTTAGCTTGCAAGAACTTAAAATAACAGGACTATTAAACATAATAATCCGAGAGCAAAAAATATAATTCACTTGTGACTTGAACAAAGTTTGTCACCGTCAAACACAGCTTAAGGTTCATTTAAAAAGTGTAAAAGAAGTTTTCGTCAGTACTATGAGAGTGCTGCCAATAGTTTAAAGTAGTTAAAAAGCTGTTTCAAGTTCAGGAAATACAAAATTAAATGAAAAAACTTTTAATGTATCTCACTGAACTTGTGTATTTTTATTATACTGATGCCAACACTAACTAAAGGGACGAATTTGAATTTTCACGAATATTTTTCGGTTTAAGTTGTCATTCGCGTAAGTTTAGATGAGTAAGTCACACTATTTTATAGACCAAGTCTCAGGAAAGAAGGAGGAAATTCATACATTAGGGAACAGAAGTTACGCTATAACCAAAGGATCGTGAGACAATTACAAGTTATTAGGAGTAATTTTCAAATTTTGTGATGAACATTCTAACTAGAAGGATGAGAGGATGCGTTGCATCGGGTCATCGGCCTATATCGTTTGGGCACGTGAGCAATTAACAACCTTTAATTGGGGTTCGAGTTCAGTATGTTAATGAGTAATCGACCAGCTTCGGACAGACATAGATCACTGCCCTCTGTGACTAGTCTGATTTGGGGGAGGGGAAGGGGTTAGTTAAAACAACACACAACAACAACACTATATATTTAACAACACTATAATATTTAAGGAACAGTGAACAACACAATACCTTTGAATATTGACAAGATTTTTTCTGGGACGAGGAATATTTAAATTTAATCACCTGTACTAAAATTTATTTTAATTGGACTTTTCTGATAAAAATAGCCACAGCCCCCATTATATTCATATTATATGCCAGCCTGTACTTTATTTCATTTTTACTTTACGTTATTATTATTATTCCAATCTATAAGTGGCAAGAAAATGATCCTCATTTTCCAATTTATTAGTGTCCCACTTTGTTTTTCGCCAGCTTAGGCTAAAAATAGAAAATTCTGAGAAAACATAAAAATCAAATTTTTAGATTTTGACAATTTCTAATACTGTATTTTTTGTATTAATTTATTTATTTATATTCACGGTCGAAACAAATTTACACATTATCATTCATCATTATTCGCGTGCAAACAAAGAGTGTAAATCGCAATTAGATACAATAATAACCCAGATAAATATTAAATATAAATCAATTAACAAAATATATGAACATGCAATATAATTTTTTGCCATTTGCAGCAACAAATAAATTAATCAACATTGACTTTAAAAGTCAATGTTGATAAATTAATTGTAATAAATTAAGGAACGTGTGAATATTAAATGCAATTTCTTGCAGAACAAGCATTTACATGTAACATTTACTCATAAAATAGTGTGCAAATAATATTCCCTCTTCACAGCGTCAAGATAGCAACATAATAAAACGGTCTCAATGGTAAACTGTTCTTTTAAACTTGTTATATTCAATAAGTTCACTTACTAGTTGAAGCACTTAGAGGTCAGGTTAGGACATTTCAGATGTATCGATATCATTTTGCAGTCGAATAGGGGTTAAACGATGAAGGTTAGGCGGATTACTCTAAAATGTCGTGGTATGCAACGCATGCAACCCACTGCAAGTGCTATGTGGCTGCGACCGCGACTCAACGCGAAAACAAATCAATCATTTTAATCGAGCCTCCTTGCACCGCATTGTTGGACCTTTCTATGATCCTTGATATATTCGTTAAAGTCTTTCGTCTAAAGGTCAAACTTTTCTTAACTCCAATATGACCTCTTACATTATTTCGATATCAGAAAAGATTAAAAGTATTTAGATTACATGGATGGCAATATTCAAGATTGTTATTTTCAATCTTCATTTAACAGATTTCTGATTTGGATTTCGGGCAGTGCAGATGGATGGATACCAATTGAAACTCTTGATACCGTAAGGTAGGACATTGTTGAATCAGAGGTATCGTCTTTGAGAAATACTCTACCACTCTCAGAATTTATAATTCCTAAAAAATTCTCTTTGAGAACTACTCTAAAACTCAAAGACTTTACCCTTTGTAGAGGTATTCTCTGAGGACGATAACTGCTCTGTCAGTCTCCCACTCTCAGACTTTATTTTTCTTCCTAGAGAAATCCTTAAACGGAGAAGTTGCAAATCCTGACCTTATCGAACAGCTGTTTCTTTGAAGCTTCGGCTTCGTCTCTGAGTGATGATTGTCAATCAGTGGATGGCCTCCAAGGTCGACATTTCTCCGAGCTTCCGTATCGCCTTGTGGACGTATCAGTATGCCTGCCACGACTGCTGGGGCCTTCAACACCAGTCAATGGGCGGCGTCGGCGTCGCGCGTCGATCAGGCGATACCGCGAACACCGGACGATCGTCACGTCGCGATAAGACGTTGCAGATAACGAGATAACGACGAAACGATAAGCAACAAGTTGATACGGACAAAACTTCATAGGTCAGGTAGTTAGGTTTTCTGTTTACTTTTGTATTTATATCTCCCATCGATGACGAAGAAGGCCATTGTTGTATTTTAACTTTTATAAAAAATGTCAACTAAAATCTACTATATAGATCAAGATCACATTTGCATTCCTATATCATAGATCTCACCGACTTATCCTATGAGTATTAAACTCCAAAATTTATCTTACGAAAGAAGAATAAATTCATTTGATTTATAGCGACAAATTTTGAAATCAAGGATCACGATTTGCAAAGCACAATTAATTTTTACCATATAAAAAAATTGGCTGCAATATTATCAATTTAAGTCCATCCATTCTATAGGTTATTTCTGTAATAAAATCTAGAAATTACCATATTCTCTACACAAATGCTGTAATTTGGAAAGAGTCTTTCTTAGTTCTTTTAGACCATGAATTGGCACTTTCGATTACTCTTAGTTAACAGCAATGTTCATTAGATTTTTTATGTATCTTCTGAATATTTATTTATTATAAATATACATTAATTCGAAATCAGAACTAAGGCTACTAAATCAGAACTAAATATACATTAATTCGAATTCAGAACTAAGGCAAATTAAACGTCCCTTAGAATTCAAACAGTAGTAGGTAAAACATACAGTATTAATAAAAATACCACCAAATTAGTTTAACGAATAGACGAAAAACTCTGAAAACAAAGGACACTGATTTTTTATTCATAAAAGTCGGTAAAATACAAACTGAAAATGTAGATAGCATCTGTGCGGAAGCGACCCAAGCAATTAGTGGAGACAACTGAGAATTTAACGCTTTATTTTTAGTCAAGCCATTCACAATCAGCCACTTAGCAAGCCGAGCATTACACCTTATTGTTGGCCACTTCCTCTAGGCACACTGGCCTTAATTTATACCAAGCACGTAGCTACTAAGCTACCTGCAGCATGGGTTTCATTAATAACAACAGTTCCAGAACATAATTGAAACGTACAAGTTTGTAGTAAATAAATATAGAGAAATGCTATTGGAACTATTAAGGTTAACAAAAAAGACAGGACCGTTCTTAAAGATTATTCGTTAACTGGTATACATCAAAGATATAGCTAAATCTAAGCTTGCGTCCTATGAAGCCAAACAAACACAAGGAAGCTTCGTCCCTACCTATTAGATAACCCAACATCACCGTGTGCTATAAATTGTCGGGGGAACAGCACTTTACTTGGCAAGCGGTTTTGTTTTGTTTTGGGTCCTAAAGTGATTAGTTTGACTTTATACTAACCTTGAGTCTTCGATGATAGTCATTGGTCACGCATGACGCTTCGTTTACGTTTTGGTTTTTTATTGGTTTATATGATAAAGCGCGTTAATAGAAAGCTAACGATTTTTAACAAGTATTCATTAATATTTAATTTCACAAAAATTATATAACTTTTAGTGGGAAAAAATATGTATTAGACCTTTATAAAACAGTACAGCCAATGTTTTAAAATACACAATCGTTTATAATCCTCTGAAATAATTTATAAATAACTCTGAAATAACTTAAAAGCAGTTAACGGATTTTAATCGAATGCTAACTTAAGTACTGCAGTTCAAATTACTATTTTTTACTTACCTCCGCATAAGGTATTTTGTTTAAGTGATCACAAACGTATGTTGCGAAACTTAAAGCTATGTGAAGCCTAACACGAAGTACATACAAAATTGGCCCATGTGACCTCTTAAATATATATGCTCAATATAGGCAACAAATATGCTCAAATGCTGAACATCGGAAATCTAATTCTAAGAAAATAAAATCAACGAAAAAATTTTTTACAAAACGTTTTTTGGTTGAGCCCAACATATTGCTTGAAAACTCCATCAAAGTCACAGCGTGTGAACTGCTTCTTGCCACGTACGCTGGAGGAGCCTTGTGCCAAAAAGCCCGAGAACCCACACATTTCGCTCTCCCACAAACATTTATTTTATTTGCTGGTTCAAGCTGGTTTATAACATTTCCATCTGCTTGGAATACATAAGTGAGGTAGTGTCCAAATGTTCAGGATCTCCCTGGGAACAATCGCTAACGGTCCTCTGACTTCGATAAGATTGGTTGGAATATCCGCTAATACTTTTTAAAAGTACCACCCACCTGCATTGTAGCCCCTCACTACCTTACTCTGTCTGATACAAGAACAGAACAGTGAAGTTTCGTAAACGGGGAAAAGGGCAAAAAGGTTTCCAAAATCTCAAAGGATTTGTCTGATTCTTAAACAATATCGACAGCCCTGTGATGACGGAGTTTTTTAGTCTTCATGTGAGCTAACCTTCAAATGGTCGCATCCTACTCACGATTTTGTTAACTCAAGGTTGGTTACCCCTCGACTGAAAATATCTCTTCAAAATTATTAAAAGGCAGTTTTCAAATTTTCGGACCTAATTTATTTTGACTTTCAAAATTGTCTTTAGTTTACAACTTTGATTAAAAGCTTGGTTGAGTTTTTTTTACTCAAGCTCAACATTTTCAAACCTATAATGTGATAAAACGCCAAAAAGCATTTTGCAGATTTTTCTTTTTCTCTACGCATTAGTACAGAATTAATATCCGGAATTCATATGAATAATGTGGTGGAGTGAGGGACCCACGAAATTGTTGCCAAGGTTACAAAGTCCGTGACTGACCACTGCGTCGGCTAAAACCTGGCAATATTACATAAAGCCAACGTGTAGAGACAGTTTAATGACATTCTTGTATGAATAAAAGTTTTTCATAATTTTCTGAATCAGAAAGCTCAACGCCGTCCGTGATTGCTTCACCGAGAGACAATGAACTGTTGGACGCTTACTTCACATATGTATTCCAAGCAAGTGGAATTTTACAAACCAACTCGAACCTGCAAATAAACTTTTTATGGCAGAAAAATGTATGGATTCGAGGGCTTTTGGCACAAGGAACTTCCAGCGTGTTCGATGAGCAGACATAGCTTCCAGTTAACAACAGCTTGCAGTTAGCTATGCAATACACAATCAAAAAACGTTTTACTGAGGATTTCCAAACTGTTTTATATTTTAAAAGAGATATTTTCAAAATTCAGTATTTGAGCCTCACAGCCATCTCTTGCCATCAGATGTTCAGTTAGGCTAGCCTTTGAACCTGTGGATAGCCGCAGTTCGGTCCTAAGAAAAGTGTAAAGCTTTTGGATGGTTTGGCACTGAACCTCATTTAATCCATCGCTCTCTGTACACTCAAACTTCAGTAATATTCATTATTCACATTAAATAAACATCAGGTTGCGTTGGTGTCTCAATGTCAAAGTGATAAAGAGGTTACTTGTGCCATCTCTTAGATGTAGTTCACTTTAAGCAGATTGGATAGCTTTCCCAAAATGAGTTTTTGATGTAGAACATGAATCAGGCGTTACTGCAATCACGAAATTCGACCGTACGATTGAACAGCGAGGACAGGTGGGGACAGCGAGGCCCGAGTGTCGTGATATCGCGACCGCCGCCGGACATCCACAAGTCTCCGGTCTTGACCCCTCGATCTTGACCCTCGAGAAGCGTGGCGCAACGTCCTGCCAGGCGGTGAAGAACGCTCGCGACAACCATCGACAACTTCGGCAGCTCCCAACACTAATCAAGGGTTTCGGTTTCATAAAAGATAAAACTGCAGTTTACTGAAGTAGCAACAAAAGTTTATTGATATTTTAACACAAAATACTTTATCATCCCCTATTTGGATGAAGGGTAACTTAAAACTTTGAAAGGGCACCTCATCAAATCATGCATAATCACTCTTAAGAAATCTTAGACGTCCCGTTTGAAAATTTTGAACACCTAAATTCAATTTTGCTACCCTAACATCAAAAGGGGGATGAAATGTTGACATAAAAATATTTGATACTTTAATGACGGAAACAACACTATTTATCTTTTCATGAAAAAAATAAATTATTCACTTTACATGATGAATTGTCAAGTTGTTCGTCACCAGAAAATACTAGTTTTCCCCGAGCCCAATTACATCTCTTGCCTCTTATATTTTAATACTTTATGTTTTTGGATTTTAATATTTTAGTCGAACAAAGCATAAAAGCTTTTTGTGAAACCTCTATAAGCTTCAAAACTACCTTATGAACCTCTTATTAAGTCCGTCCTTAAGTGAGAATACTGTAGTTTCTTTTAAATTAACTAAGGGAGAAAAACAAAAAAAATATGAGGTAGGAGCGTTGGGCATTTTCAGAAATAGAGACTTCTAAAACCCACCTGAAAAGTTATCACCTCGGTTCATTAGGGATTGCGTGATAATAAATCAACTCACAAAGATATTTATGCGGGACATAAGCAGCTTCGCGGCAAAACTCAGTTCAAGGACCATTCGACTGCACGTTTCTTCTTCAGATAAGAAGAGAATTGCCATTATCAGCCTGTTGACCTTGGTGCTATGTTGACGTTCAGATCTTGTTTGGTTCCCACATAGGTTTTTTTTTAGCTTTTAATTTATCAAACCAGGCAGGTTGTTATAGGGATAAATACAGCAGAGCTCTCAATGTTTGTAGTTTCTTATGATTTCTAAGGTATTTAAATGGTTAAAGTTATTCAACACAATCCTCCATGTAAACTTCAATGTAACATGACTAAATGAAAGATTAATATTTAAATTATTGTAAGTATAAAAGCAAAATATTGTTAAAGCTTAATTTGGATAAGTCTTTTACTCCATGATTAGACGAAATAATAAAATATACTGTTTCTCTAAGCTCTAAGCTAAAATAATCATATTATTTATAATAATCTTCGTGAAGTGAAAATTCATACGGACTTTCGGTAGTCGCCCAAAAAATAAATTAAGATTTCGGACGTTTTGTTTTAATGTTTCTCGAACTCTTCACAAGGATAGTTAATATGTAATTTTTGAACGGTAATTTATGTTGATAAAAATTTATAACAATTTCGTTTGTTTGGTAGAAGACCATGGTAAAAATTGCATGATGAACGTAATTCATAAAGTTTGTATATGTATTTGTAATGGCTAGTTCACCCCCACAGCAGAGAGTTTGAGGATTAGTGTTGCAGTGGCAATGTTAGTGTTAGTGTTGGGCATTTACACTGATGTTGCACCGCGGTCCCGCCACAGCCAGCTAGTGGCTCAGATCACCCTGGCCCCAATATACTGCATCGGTTGCAACTGACTCACTCCTGCGCAACCTTCAAATCTGCCATTTGGAATTATCATTTTATGTTTTCATTTGTCAATCCCAATATTTTCCCTTTAAAAATACAGTTAAATGTATTTTTCTAACAGATTTTGGATTTGGTATCCATATTTTTTATGAAATTGAGCAATCTTTTACGACACGGCATTAAAAATGTAAACGAATTTATATTAGAATTTGCGTGAAAAATATTTTTCCAGCCATACACATTATTATGTATTTTCAATCATCTTATTCACGTTTTTGAATAGACAAGAGCTTTTTTCTGTTCTAAAAGTATTCATTTATGTAATAAATTATCTAAAAACAATAACGTAATTAAAAGTAATAAATTTCCATATAAATTACATTTTTATAGGTACAGTATTTGTATTGGCTTATATTACCTCGCAGTGGGGAATAACTGTATATCACATTCACAGTAGGTTTGAAGCTTACAATTTGACCTGTTTCCGAGTTACACATTAAAACTATAAATAAAATTAATTAACCTCAGAATCAAACTTCAATGTTGATGACTCGATAACATCTTTAAGATTTTCTGGTATTTGTTTTATCAAATACCATTTTTTTCAAATAAAATTTTTTTTCATCCTGTCGTCCTTACAATTCAAAACTTTAGTTTATACACCAAATTGTAGAATCACTTAAAAGAATTAGAATTAGGCAATTTAAATTTAATTTCAGTAATCTAACCGGATTGGTACTCATTATGCTTATAATGAAAACGGTATCTAATAAAATTCAAGAGTATGAATACATTACAATCATTTTTTCGCGGAAAGTTACACTCCTTTCTGATGACTGTACATTTTTCCATTTTTGATCGGGGATATCTAGGGGTTTCTTGTTTGTTGGAATCTTTTAGACTTAGCTTTTCAACAGTAAATAGTCACCGATAGTCTGTCTAAAGCTTCGAACAGTATTCTGAAATGAAGGTCTTGACAACTGAAATGACGATGACGCACGGAGAGTCCTGGGAGTGAGGTGTCGAGTGCACCAAGTTGGTGCAACAGTCACCACAGACTAACTAAGTCACTCACGAGATGATTCTGACATTCACATCCCTCACTTCTCCTCCAATCGTCATTCGTAATGGCAGTTTCGTCACTCACAGAACATCAAACCATCTCTCTCCTGTACTTTACTCTCATTTACGTTTTAAATCGTCCTTTAGCTTGATTTTCATCACCCTATACCTTCACTGGTCATCTTGTAGATTGTTGGGTGCCTTGATCTGTTTTACAAAAGATATAGAAATGGCTCTAAAACAAGATCGACCGACAGCCTTGTTATCAGATTGTTGAAGACCCTAGCGTTAAGGTTAAGAATATCTATATGATTCTTTTGAGTCAACTACTTTCGAAAAAATTAGAATACTACAAATTCCTCATTTATATTAAAATTACTTGCAGGTGTAGATCTTTATTTTTTCAGTACTTCTTATACTGTATATCACCAACAAGTTTTGACGTAGGAAGTATAAAATTAGGACCCAATCAAGGCGATTACAAAAAAAAACTTATATCAACTTGATTGGAGTTTATATCACCTCGATACTAAGAAATAGTCACATCCCATCTGTAAATATACAGTTGACATTATTTTAAAAATTAAACTTGTTATGTATCAACAATACTCACAAAAGTTTTGTTTGCCCAGACGATTGGAGTGGTATTTATAAAAGAACTTTCTCATCGACCTGACCCAACATTACCAGCAGTCTAGTAGATTATGCTTATCACTGAGTAAATTCACCCAGAAAAGATTGTGGTACACATTGGAGTCACGAGGTTCAATGTTTAATTTACCATAACAACAATAAAACTCATAATCTTAGGATCTCCACCAATTAAGCTTACAATTCAGTCAGGTAACTTTTAGAGTAATTTCAATATCTACGATAAAACAGATCTAACTTCCTTGAAGTCATATC
The DNA here is from genome assembly GCA_030545055.2 of Neoaliturus tenellus. Taxonomy (NCBI): domain Eukaryota; kingdom Metazoa; phylum Arthropoda; class Insecta; order Hemiptera; family Cicadellidae; genus Neoaliturus; species Neoaliturus tenellus. The sequence continues at coordinate 80,515,790 of CM061535.1, forward strand.
CTATTGTAAATTATTTATGCACCACTTTGGATTGACAGTGCACGCATCGGAGCAGCCGATTTCGAGGCAGTGTCTACAAGGTTGTGGTTGCTGGGTCGGCAGCGGTAGGTTGCAACCGTGCGAAGGTCCACGACCTTCGGAGCGGTTTGTGGGACAACCGTGAACCGTAAACCATCTATAACCATCTCCAACATCCGTAGATCTCAAAGCATCCCCGACTCTATAACGTCGTACTTGATCTGTTTTTGTGCTTATCGCTGGAGGTAGCTGCATAGAGTTTAATTATTTTAATCATTGGCTTTGATGAATCAATTAGGGTCGAAAAAATCTTTAGAAGTGCTAAGAATGTGTTGAAGAGGATACGAGAAAATAAAAAGATAGGAAAAGAGAAGTGAAAATAATATTTTTCTTAACCAATCGATCGTTTGAAACTAGAATTAGGTACATTGGAGTTTATTTCAATGTCATACGACGCTAACTGACTGACCTGTATAGGTTTTCGTAAGATCATTAACCTAATTATGATTGATGAATCGATTTGAATACTATACTTTTTGATCGATTTGAAGTGTACTTATTCTTTTTCATTTACTGTTATAAACATGCAAGTAAATTTAAATGCAAGTAAAGCGTATTTCTAAATAGCTTTTTAAACATGAAGGTCTACTTTAATCTTAATTGTTATTTTAATATTTATATTCTTTTTTGATACTACAAAAAATATTACATAATATCTTCCTTTGCACTTATTTGCGATCACTCTTCACCAAATGTTAAAAGACCGATTTTACACTGCTATAACAGTATACAGGAGAGTAAAGAATATGGTGTACTCCTCTGTGTTGATAGTCTCTTGGAGTATTTACTCACATGGAACATCAAGAGGCTTTTTAATTTTATGAGCCCCACTACAAGTAGCAAGTATTACCAAAACTATGAAGAGTTGAAATTCAACAATAATTTTTTTGTAAGATAAAATTAATTTAAGATTTTTTAACTGTAGACCTTATATAGATATTTCAGCCAGTCTAATGTAAATGTTAAGGACTCGAACAACTAATCCAAATTAGACGAATAATTTAATTTAATTCAGTTCCTTAAATTTACAACTAACATGAACCGATATTATGCCAAAAACCTAAATTTATTTTACTCCCTTAGTATCCAAATATAAAGTTAATTTCTTATCTATGCTATATAAATACTCTAACCCTATATTTTTTAACGCTTATTACCAAGCACCATACATATAATTCAGATATCTACGAGTATTATACAACTTAGCAAATAAAATTGATACTGCATCTTGTGGAGAAGGGTACAGTTTACTGGGTTTTATTTCATTTTGAATTTGACTACAAGTTAACTGCATTTTGCGATATTGTACAGTTTTACTGCTAAAGTAGGCGTGCCTCGCCGCTCAAACTGTTCAAGGCCCTTTATTGGCTTCTCAGTCGACTCATGATATACGACAATATCGGGAATGATTCGAGTGGGAGCAATTTAAACTGTGTCAGTATGTTACTGACCTTGAGCTTCGGTCCGACCTGGTACAAAAACTGATCAACTCGCAACACCTATGAAACCGGGGCGAGTGTAACGCCGTAGGAAAACTTTGGAGGACCCTCAAAGGGGGGATGGGGAGCTCTTGGGGGCATTACAATGGGTGTAAATCATAAGAGCACAATCTTTAGGAAAGATTATAAGTAAAAGCCGTGAAAATTGTACAGGGAAATTCTCGAGGACCTTACATGGAGTAGAAATTTCACTGGGAAAGTGTGGAACCTCAAAGGAAATTTCTTGTAGACCTTACAAGGAATGAGAACCTTGAGAATCTTAACTTCATGAGGACCTTATGATTGGAGAATATCCTTAGGGAAAATTCTTGAGTATCGTATAAAGAGGACAGATTTCACACATAGTTCCGATTCATAACCTAACAAGATGAAACTATTGAGGATCTTATGAATGGCAAATATTCCATATAAAGCCTCTTTAAAAACTGGAGATTTTTTATTAGTTTTAGATATTTGGAAGTAAGTAGGATAAAAATATTTATTCAAGTAAATACAAGTAGCAAGGTAATTGAAAGTTCACATGTATAATTAAAATCACTCATAGTTCACCAAACTGATAGCGGTCCCCCTTTTTGCAATGTATAAAAAAATAATAATAAAAATAAAAAAAACACGAAACTTGCATTTTTACTGTAAATATCTAAATAGTTCATAGGAACTCAAATAAATGCATTGGTAATAAATAAATTTATGATATTTTTAGTCAAGTTTTTCTTAAATCATCACAAAAGGAATGTAAAAGGCGTTTTTACCAAGAAAATAAGTAGCCAATTAAATATTAAATTGCAGTTGAATCAAAATATAAAAAACTGCATTTCATTGTAATTACATAAAATCCGCAACTGTAGTTATTTTAAAGTGCAGTTAACAAGTTTGTGGAACACCGTAGCAGAATAATATAATAGTAGGAGAATAATATAATAGTAACAGATTACGCAGAGCTCCTACTGAAATGCCAGGTGTAAATACGGTAGTTAAAACTGCAACGTCAAACCCATAGTTCTCTCAAGCGGGACTACCCTTTCTAACGAGAGTTGCTGCAAATTGCATGCATGAGGTAGAACAATGGAAGCATATTAGGGAGATCGATTTGAAGATATCCACAAGTAGAACTCGTGCGAGAAACAACCGGTTTGGAGCTATGATGCAACTGAGCACAGGTTGTCGACCTTTGGTTGACCAAGTTGAAAGTTGCTGTTAATCAACCCTGTCATAACCCATTAAACTGACTCAACAAAAAATATTTCAACTGACTCGAATGAAGTGTTTTTTACAGCAAATTGATCGGATGGAATTATTTTAATCGTGAGAGAACCGCAGTCGTGGGTTTAAATTCGAGCACTTTAAAGTTGGGCAATTTAAAGTTTAAAGCTGACATAAAAAATATCTGCTTCGGTTTTGTGTTGGTTATCATTTATTTATTTGGTTGTCATTATCATTATTTGGTTGTTGGTTATCATAGTTTGGTTTACTGTACATTTGATTTTCATGAAAACACATTGATGGTGACAAACCAAATCGAAATTATATATTTCTTAAGACACCTTTAAACTTTAAAGTGTCATATAGCTGAACACATCCGTAGTTTCCTTCGTGATTCAAATACTTCCATCCGGTCCGTTTCCTATTAAGAACTCTTCATTGCAGTCAGGTTACTTTCTATTATTTTTTTACAATATTCATCCCTTCTGGATTTTTTTTATATTGATTATTGATCTACACCATAAGTATCCGACGGGTAATAGGACGATGTCGCTGAACATACTCACACAATAAAGATGTTGATAAAAATATTTGTGTTCACACTTCCAAATACAGTAACTAAATCTTAAAAGTGGTTAAATAATATATTTATCAAAGTATGTAGTAGGATAAAGATAAAAGTATTTTCAAGCATATAATAAACTGACTTATTGTTTAGCCTGTAGATAATTTTTAATTATACGCCACACAAAAGCAACGCCATAGTAACCTTGAAAACTTGGATTAAATCAAACAGCGAATCTTTTGAACTTTGCCGGACCGGGCATTGTATGAGTCATGCGCGGCCTTGTACGTTGACTGAAGACTCTAAAAGACTTTTGTTTGAATTTCATTCAGAATTCTTGTTCACCTGACATTGATAAATCGCGGTTTGCCACCATTCATCTGACAATCACCAGTCCGGTCTTTTGACCACATTAATAGCGAGGTCTTAATTTGCCATCGTATCGTCGGGAATCCCCACACCCAGTCTGTTCGGTCCTCGAGGTATGGCTTGGCAGGTAGTGATCTCCTGATTGCGAAGAGATCTGCTTCGGCGTTGGTAACTCCAAATTGCTGACGGTATATTGTTTTCTGTAGGGATTCCTTCAGGTAAATACGGGTAAATTTTCTGGACGGTACAGTTACCTGCGAGACCGATCTCGCAATCCGGTCAATAATCAAAAAACCTAACCTAAATCTTATAATTTTTAAGGGTCACCTGAAGGTTACCTGCCAGAATACATCCGAAAACAGTTCGTGTGATTTTGCAAAAACTTTTCTTCGCATCTTCTCTGAGGATGGTAAAATTTGAATGTGAACCCGGTTTATACTGTACTAGAATGTTCTATAGCCTTCCTATCTAAGGTAAAGGACGTAGAATAATAAAATCTGTTTATTTCAGCTGTTCATTTAATTATTACTGTGTTTGTATGTTCATACTACACAAAAATAACAATGGAATTCAAGTGACATCGATCAATTAGTTTTCGGGTTATTGAGTTAATTTAAAATTTGCAAAAAGTCTCAACGTCAACCGAGCAAATGTCATGTCGATCAGGTGCAGAAACAACAATAACATTGTGTATGATATGCTCTGGTAGGCTTTTAAATCGTTTCTAGCAATATCGTACTTCATGAGAATGACAGTGTAACCTATAGTAATATTTTGTCCACAGCTCCTATACCTTCTAATACCGTTTGTTTTCAGGTCGCATCTAAGATGAGCTTGGGCTGAAGGTCGGGTCGACGATGATCTCCGGGACCAGGACGGGCGAGGACCTAGGAGTCTCCGAGGGGGGCTTCTACACCAGGAACATGGCCGACGTGAAGATAGCCCACGAAAAACCAGAAAAAACGCGACCGGAGAAGATGAAAAAGAAGGACAAAAGTGACTGTTTAAACTTGCGCAAGACTCTGTTGGGCTCCAGCCCGCGTTTGGTGATTCTGAAATCTGCGGAGGATCTGTGTATAAAGGGCTTCGACATAGGAGTCAAGAAGCACAAGGACCATCGGGCCCCCGTGGACCCCAAAGTGAACGAGAGGTTGCTGACGGGGCCAGAGCAGAGCCTAGGGGACGGGTCGTCGTCAGGGTCAGGCCCTCGCGTTGTGCCCCAGAGGTGCAAATCCCACTCCTTCTGTTGTGAGTAAACCAATATTATATTGCATGTGTTTGCAGTTTTCTTAAAACCTGTATACAGGGTAACGAGCTTATCCGACATGCTTCGCAATGCCAACTTGAGAATATTTTTGCCCTTCGGGTGAGCTCGTTCGCTACGCTCACCCGAAAATCTATTATATAGTCTAGTTTTTTTTATTACCAATCTTCCCTCAATAATTTAAATGATAACATGTTTTTTACAAAATTAATGATCCTTTAAGAAATCATATGTTAGAATACAAAAATGTTGCTTCCATAAGAATGACATGGTAACTCTAAGAACGTCTATGGCGTAGCCCTTTGTGAATGGTAATATGAAAACAGACAGACTTTCCTATTTTAAGCCTAAAGAATGAGTATACCAAATTTCAGCACTCTATCTAGTCGGGAAGTTGAAGATTTGGTGATGAATGAGTGAGTCAGTAAATGAGGGATTTTTCTTTTATTATGTTTAGATGGCAACTTGACTGCTAAGTAACTCATCAAATTCTGAGTGCTCAAATAATCCATACATTTTTTATAAACGGCAATAAACTGCTATATTTTTAATAGTTTTTAAAGATTTATTTTGTCATTTTGAGTGACGTTGTTTCTAAAGTATATTTTAAAATATAAATCCAAACGGAAGTGCCCCTCAAGCTCTTAGAGTTCGTTGGTTCGTCAATTAATAAACATCGGAAAGGAAATTAATTGATTTTTAAGTTTAACAACTGTAAATAGTAAACACAGTACACCAGTGCCTGTTCATACGAACGAGGTTAAACATTGAGATTACACTGGTCAAAGAACTGTATCAAAAGATAAAATTAATTTAATTTATTTCGAGCAAAGCATACATTAGTTGTATTTATTTTACATTTTATTAATAGTATATAAACTATAACATAAAAACCAAATATACGTTAGTTAAATTTTAACCTAACATAATATAGTAATTGCAATGCATCTTCTTACGCTCTCTAGATCTCCTAATGGGGACACGGTTAGTTTAGTTAAGATATCAGTAAAATTGAAGTTATGGATTGGACTAAATAAAGTCCTGAGTGCTTTATAGGTATGTTTTGGCCCGACAACAAAGAAAAGGTCACATACTGCATTTTGAAGCAGCGGCTTTGTACAGTTTAACACACTAACTCCTTTCTCTCAATAAATTATGCGGAAGGGTTTTATCGAAGCAATAACGTGAAAAATTGTATGAAATACTGGATATTATGTTGACCTGTTTTGTATGATATACAATTTAATTTTTGTCTCTTTATTTATTGAATTGTTGTTTTTCACCCTGTAATTTGAATTTATATTCCAGTAATGTATAGTTATCTAGGCCTACAAAAGGACCTAATGCTCTTTAAATTTCAATTCCCAGAAACACAAATAAGCTTACAACAAAAATTACCTGCCAGCCATCACGATTTCTAATGGGAAGGAAGTTAACTATTACATTTTAACTTATAATCGGCTTGGTATAATTTCTACCGCTCCTCTGTGTTCGTTACGAACGATACGGTACCAGAAGCGTATAGTGATCACTACTATGCTGTGCCGCTTTGAAGCCGTCACTTTGGCACGATTGCATGAGAAACGCGCTCATTTCGTCACCTCCAAGTAATTAGCGTTACTAATAACATCCACTCTATAAAACATTGTTACAGACGTTTTTTATGAAATGTATGTTCTAACAAATCAGATAATTTTTAATGAATTCCATTTAACCGTTACCAAAAATAAAAGTAGGTTGGTACCAAAAATAAATTAATTTTCAAATACCTATAAAATATAATTTAGTTAGTCTAATCGTTTGTAAGTTAAATATATCAAATTGTTAAAATATTCTTTATAAGTAAATGCTTATTTTTTACTTTTTTCTTTCATTTTTTGTTGTTTTAACATAATTTTTTAAAGTACTTGTATATCTGAGTATGAAAAAAAGAAAACATTAAATAATATATTTACTTGTTAGCAAATATCACTGATATTTTTTGCCGCCATTTCAAACGGCCCATTGTCAGTTTTATTTAAATTAGAGAATAATCACTTTTATTTTTAAATGTTATGCTGTCATAGAGGAACTAATGAGAATAGTTCGATGAAACTTTGGAAAACAACTTTTATTTAAAAAAATATAACTACATTAATAAGTTAAATAAATAACTTTGAAATAAATCCCCATATGATCTACAGTACTGTGTGTATGAAGATCAAGCTGCTGGCCAATCTTGGGTACAGCCACAGAAAAAGGAAACGATATCGTTTCATTTTTCTGTGGTACAACGGAGTCGAAGTAGAATTTTCAACAGGTTTAAAAAAAAACAGCATTTACACTGGACGCATTTTCAAATGAACAAATAATAATAGAAACAACGTACACATTCATATAATAATTCGGTCGGGAGATTACAAATAAATTCTAGCTAACTAAACAGTGTGCGAGGAGATTATTTATGATTAAAATTGATATACTCCCTAATATTAAGTTGCGTAACGAGTAAATATTTAACGAATTTTAATGTACTATATGATACTTTGGATACCGTGAGATCATACACATATTACACCTTTTAACAATGGAATTTTAAGTTTCCCCTATTTAAACTATTAAAGTGTTAAGCAAAATTTTAAATTATCAATTTTTTCTGCCGAGGAAAAGTAAATCCAATCATTTAAACACAAATAGAAAGGCTGCGATTTCAATCTTTTCCGTTTTTTGTGTTTTGCAGTACAGTATAAGAAAAATATATTAATATAAAAGCACTAAATACAAGAAAAAATATACGAGCGGCTTTTCATCGCTATATAATTAGATTTTTTGAAGTTAACTTTTTAATAGTAAGTGTAGGCCTATGCTGCAAAAACAAGATACTTTAATTTGAAGCTTGTTAAGAGATAGCGGGAGTACCATTAGCTACTGTGGTTGACCGGCTCACTGATTTTAAATCCCATTTATGTTCAACTCAAAACTAAATAGTTAATATTTTGACAGGGACCTGAGCTCAAGGGAGCGTGAAAGCCTCTCGTATCCAATCATCGCAGAGTAAAGGAACGGAACGAGTTATGCAAAAACGAGTTGAACTTAACCTAGCCTTGATCTACATTAACCCAAACGGCAATTCCACATCCACGGCTCCTGGCGGCGGCGGCGTTCGATCGTTATCAGCTGATTTTCTTTTTTATTGAACGGAAAGTCTTTTTTGACGGGTAGTATCATATGGTATTACAGAAGACATAAATGAGACTTGGAAAATCAATCGTAATAACTGATTCCTAACTAATTTAGAAAGGTTTCTCCTAACCAGATTTTCGTTTTTGTGTCGGTGTAGGTATTGTTTAATTAGTATATTATTTTTAATGCATTTGATTAATTAAATTGAACATCAGCACGACTTTTTTGTGTGTTAAGATTGAGTTAAATATTAATTTGAACATTTATTATATTAGGAGTTTTTAAAATAAGATACTTTTTAAATATACAGAGTCAATCTGGCAAGGTGTTCCAAATAGATAACAAACACCTGCCTCTTGTTCATATAACCTTCAACTAAAACTATTTACTACTAGATCGAATATAAGGAACGTCATTAATGTTTTCAACCATGTATATTTCACAAGTTTGAATCTCTATTTCTTCAAATATAAACATAATAAAAATAAACATTGTGGTGAGTACAGAAGATAGTAATTTTCCATCATTTCAGAAAGGTGACCATTTCTTGAAGACAAATATAAATTTTACGGTATAGCCTGTATCCGTAACCACGCACCTAAAATCATTCCGATTCAAATTTTGTAATCCTTACTAACTGAACTTTAATGCAATGTGTCACATGTAATTAAAAAATAATAAATGTATTTCTTAAAACTTTCATATGTGATTATAGCTTAAAAGTTTTAAATAGTAACTACATGTAATTATGTCGCATATAATTTTAAAAGTATTTTGATTCCAACAGCTTTGTAATTTACAACCTTGCCGAATTTAGGCCTATAACTTGTTTTATTAAAAATTACCAAAACATACTATTTTTCCCATTTATTTGCAAGTTATTTTTGGTCACACATTAGATAAAAGGGCTTAGATCTTTAAAAAAAATATTGTATGGATTACACAACAAATAAAAATAGATAAGATTCTTAAGGAATACACAAAATTTGCATAACCGGCTTCCAAAAAGCGTCTTTCACGATAGTAGTGATGGAGCTTTTATGACATGCAAAAACAAGTTTAAATGCATGGCCGGTAGCCCACCTGTTTATAGGCTCCATGTGCCATAAACCACAATGTTTGAATAACGAAACGTAGTTTTGACACCAGCAGCACTCAGTTAAAAACGGACTTTTTGGCTTCTTCATTTTAGTTTACTGTTTGACTGTAAGGCCTGTAATGGACAGTTATTAGCCTATACAAAATATTTCATTTTGGATTAAAAGTTTTAAATTATTGCTCTTGTCTTGGTTATAAAAATAATATAAAATTACGTTTGAAGTGCTTACTTCATTCCGTTAGCTGCAAAACCAAAATGATTTTCTCAAGTTGTGAATATTAAACCCGGGAACTTTCCCGTTAACTTAATCCACTACCACGACATAGTTGACTTATAAATCCGCTAACTCCCTGCCACTACCGTTATTCGAGCTCGTTGAATACTTTGTTTGTTTAGGCCTAATATAAAGGCTTAAACATAAAAATATGATCAAACTTTCTTAAAAGTATTGTTTAAAGGGTAGGTTAGGTTAGGTTATGTTAATGTATGGAGGGGCTAGTTCAAGGCTAGGTTAGTTTTGTTAGGTTAGGACTGCTGTGTACATCTTCACAATAATCTATCAAATAAATTCCTTACTCCAACAATGGAAGGTATTACAAAATCAGCAAAAAACTTACTACATACTGTGCTGATTATAAGTACACTATAATAAAAAGTACTTCACAAGTACTATCCCACACATGATGAAAAACGATATTGTATGTTAAAATGAATTTAGAATATTGTCTTCAGCTTCACACAAAATATTAATTGGTAGTGAATAGCCAGAAAAGTATAGTGGTAGTGAATTAACGGAAAGGTTCAGTCGACTTTTGAGCAGTTTAAAATTCGAAACATCGTGTCGATCCGACAATATTTCATGGTTCAGTAATGGTACAGTCATATGGTTTCAGTATTTTATTTGATTGTTATTAGTGAATTTAATTAATATTAGTAGTATCGGCCAATTGGTTTCCTGTTTTCATTTCTGTATTTTGAGATTTCCAAAAAGTTTATAAATTCCAATTAATGATTAAACTCCATGTCGATCAAATGGTGGGCCCTGATTTGTGTTAGCCATTCCTAATTCCAGAAAAATTGATGCGAATTTGCACAAAGCAGTCGACAATGCTCATCTTTCCTACAATGATGATTACTATCAGATCTCGGATAGTGTTTCAAGTTCATTCACCGACGACCTTGCTTCCACTGCAGGTCTGAGTTGGTCACAGTATAAGGACTGTCCCGGCGTACCGGCCATAGAACTTGACACAGAAACCTAATAAACACCGGCTAGTTGCGTCACAGACGTAGATGACTAGCCGCCACGCTAGCCGGCGAGCGGCGCGGCGTCGGCGCATGCGCTGTCACTACCATTCGGCTGGGAGCAGAGTGCAATCCTCTGGTAAAAACGCATTGGAAATAAATTCGATAATAGTAGTTTATGCAGTTATTGTTTTGAAGGCCTTTACCGGCAAACTACGAGGGTGATATGCCGGGTGTCCAGAAAGTCATGCCCTGATAAAGGAACTGAAAACTGTAGTATGAAAACCAATGATGGTAGTATAACATTTTATTTTATGTTTGAACAAGTGGCTTCTTCGTACGTTTTTTCAGCTATGTACAAACTCAACTCAATACACCTATGTGTGCGCCTCGGGCTACTTTTAAATCTTCTAGACAAATTTTAGATTCGTTACAGGTTTGGTTAACATTTCCTAAGTGGCATACACCGCCTCTTTCACCAAAATGTGTATAATTAGGCCTACCTCTTGATACTTTTTACATTGGGATCACGTCTTCAAAATGTTCAAATGAATATTCTGTCTTAGGACAGTAATATGTGAGTGAGTTTCGTGGATCCATAGGACAATATGTCAAAGATCTTTTGGCGATTGACCATTCCTGATTTGTTTTTGTACCTCATTATAAGTGAGCTGTATTGTTGACAATCAGCTGAGTTTGGGTGTTAAAAATATGCATGTGGCTCTAATGGTTTCCGTACAGCAAAGCTGGTTTCGGTATAAGTAGGTCCCTACAGTAATACCTCACTTAGTAACTTAAAGGTTGAATAAAATTGTTGTATATTAATTCTATATCCAAGACCAACTTAAATTTGGCAAAGAACTGTAAAAATCAAACATGTCTACCTACCTCATTTTTAATTTGTCAGTCAACCATCCAAAATGTGGCCACACCCGAAGTCTACCTAATCGTCGTTCTCGGTCACACTCATCACACTCTTTTGAGGTTAGGCACATAAATTGGCTAAAACATGAATCTCAATGGAACAATCATCTAGTGTGGTAATTACACTTTATTTATATTATTCTATAACACTTAAAACGACCTCTCATTTGCCTACAATCTGTATCTGTGTACAATCTGTTTCGTGGGTAAACAGCTGATCAACAGTGTAGGCAACAAAATATGACAAAAATGAAACACAGCTGATTTACACCATTTTTGCAACGCACGTTAGAAGCATCCTCATATTAGCATTTCAGGGTTGCTTATTAATAACAATTTTAAAATTAAATAATTATTATGAAAGTAAAAAAGCCATATTTGGCACTTTTGTGATCAGAAAAATTAGTTTTTTTTATGATGATGAAATAATAGGCCAACATACTTGTATTACAAATAATCAATTTGTCAAAAATATCTCAAAAACGGTTTGAAGTATTTTTATTTTTTTCATTTAAATATTCAGAATCAAGTATATAAGTTATAAGTTTTATCTCAAGGTTTTTTTTTAACAAATGACAAAGTTATAGGCAAAATAAGTTTTGAGCAAAAACAGTTTTTCGAGCACAGCGAACGAACCAGTTGAAATATCTGGGAATTTTACACACCATTTTGTTCAGCTTATAATTCCGCACTACTTTGCTAATTTGACCTTTCCTGTAACTTTTATAGTTTGCGAGATCCCAATGGTGAGCATAATAAATTAACACGCTGTAGATTTAAGATCAAAAATATTTTACTCGAACTTGCATGTAAACCAGTCATGATGTAGCATAATAATGTATTCCTTCCTTAAAATATATCATAATTTTCAATTGTTATTCATTTACAGTGTTAAAAAAGTTTTTATTTTATATCAGAAATTTATATGCAGTGATAATAGCAGTTTATTTAAATCTCATCTCATCGAATATGCCTTAATCCTGCAATAGTCTTCAAAGTGAGTTAACTTTCACTAAATTTATAATTCACGCATTTTTTCTATTAAAAAAATATTCTTTCTAAACGTTTATTTATTTGTGAAGTGAAGTGAGTAAAATATATAAAATTAACTATAAATGTTCAAAATTAAAGTTGCTAAATACTCATTCCAAGTGATTTATTAAATGCAATTGAACAATAATAATGAAAACACTTTCCGTGGAAGTAGAAACAATTAAAGATTTTCTAGCGGACAAACTAATCTTCAATTTCATGGTGATTAGAGAAAGAGTTATGTAGGCGGGAACAATAATAATGGCTTTTTATTTCAATTAGACCTATTCTTTGGACACCTGAGAATCTCGAGAATAAAATAGCGACGGCCTTGAGCCTGATGAGATAATAGCTGGGGTCTCAGTCTGCGGCACTAGGGGATTCCCGGGCGCTAGGCCCGTGTTCCTCTGCATCTGCGTCGGTTACTCCTCAAACCTGTTAATTAACCGGCAAGCCACAGTAGCTAAATTGGGACAAAATGTCGTGAGAATTGGTGCTGGAACGTTGGGTATAAACTGCATTTTTAGAAACTCTGCCGCGATTCGTTTCCAGAACCAACGTGCACTATGGTTCTCATTGGTCTATGGGAACCAACTCGGGAAACTATTAATGAGTTGTAAAAAAAGGTTTTGTATATTGTAAAGGTAAGATCAAACTTTTTGCCTTAATTCTTAGGTGTGGGTTGAGGTAGGAAATCGTCTTCCAAAACTACTCAATATACTGAGTTATTCACAAAGATGTGCCAAAACTTTGGGAGCTGATTCTGCATGTAAAAGTAAAGAAAAAAAATGTCATAAAAACATAAGTTAGGAAATGCTTCGTTCTTAGGACTAGTACCATTTTTAAGCATATTTTTTTATTTATATAACGAATTGTCGTGTTGAATTCATGTTTTGCATGGACCTTTGTAACTTAAATGCAAAATTTCAATAGACAAGTTTTTTTTGGATTTGTATTTTTAAATTGGCCTTCATTAAAGTTCGTAAAATGTAAGTAATCTTAAAATTAGTAGATTAAAAAAAAAGTTTTAGAAAATATACAAAATTTAACGAATTTAATTATGTAAACAATTATAAAGATCACAGACAGCACATAACAGTGGTGAGATTTTTTTCTTTAAAACGTTGAGTTTTGCAGCAATCTTTGGATAAAACTTGGGACTCTTGGGAGAGATAGGCCTACTGCTGTATTTAGCGGACTACTTCGCACTGCCAGAAAAATGTGAAAAAGGTTTCGTTGTTGATTCTTAATTATATTCCACTGTTAAACTTTTAACAATCCTTTTTTCTACCATAGTACTAACATGACTATAGACTATTTATCATTAGTCTTCTTTTTCCATCCACTTTCATTTCTATACGTATCGCGTTCAACCTGTTTACGCGCCTGCAGTTGATGAATAAATTTAAGAACTGATAGAAATTGCAGCATAGAAATTTCTCTTACCAATAGCCTATCCAAGAACTGAAAATAAATTGAAATTGCCACATTCGTTGCACCGATCAACGGAACATGCCTTATCGCCAATCTAGTCCAATGCACTTTTCCCGCAGTGCCTTTACTCAACTCAACCTGGTTGTGTGATAGGTGCAAGTTTTTGCTGCGAGTTGTGGCCTAAATGACGGATAATTGCAAGGCATGGCTCGGTAGGCCTAGATGTACCCGCAACTAGTTTCCCAAGGAGACCACCTTTGCAGATACGTTTCCGATTTCTATAATTTTTGCTCGGAACCGCAGAGCGTCGAAAGTGCAGTCGGTCAAATTTTGCATGGACGATAGAGAGCATCAGGTGTCTGATGAAAAGGACTGATGAAAAGAGTATTCTGTTAGTAAGTAAAGTACGACAAAACTTAAGAATAGTTCAAATGTTTAGTAAGTACTTTATCTGAATTATATCAAACAATAGTAATGTAAAATTTGATTTACTCGCATACACAAGTTTTTGGGAAGAACCGGTCACATAAATCATGATGTTATTTTACACATTAAAATATTCAAATAATCCCATACTCCTAAACATGACGTGTCTTAAAACTCTTCGGCAAGTGACTAGCCGATATTTTGTTTTTTACACTTAACTCATAATAATGTTTAATTCCGTAAATATTTAAGGAAAATATTTTTCCGATGTGTTTTTTTTAATGATTCATGAACAATTTAAACCTTTTAAACTCATACATGTCAAAACTGGCAAATATCAAAACTTTAACCAAGACAAACAATTTAAAAATCAAATTATTTAAACAACGATACTATATAAGTTCATAAATATCGTACAACAAGTAAAGGAGCTATCGAGTTTTTTTCTGCAAAATAACATTGATTTTTAATTAAAATAAACTAAAATTTAGGACATTTTAATAAAAAATCGCAATAACTCCGTTATTTATTGAATTTAATTGTTAAATGTGTTATCATTGTTAAAGTTTTGTTAAAATACACAGCTTTTCAGATAGCAGAGAGTTAAATATGTAGACTGTTATATCCGCTATTAAAACTACAGTGTGTTTGGATGATTTCATACCTCAAAAAGACACATTCTTCTTTACTAAAATAGTTCTTAATTTTCATTGAATATTACTACGGTATAAAACATTCTTTCAACAGTGTTAAATATTTCAAAGCTTGGTTTATATATTGGAATAAAAGAAGTTCCTAGGACACATTACATTATGTTGATTGATCGAAGGACGAGTGACAAAGTATTGCGGATAATGGATATCTACCAAATTTCTATATCAAGGTTTGACTCTATTTGAATATATTCGACACGTTTATACATAACTGTTTCAAAAGTGCTAATTTCAAACGAATTAAATTTGAAAGTTGCTTCTCCAATCAGTTATCAAGGAAATCAACCATGTGAATTCAATGTGCTTGCCGATTGAATTGAAGATGGTTGAAATTCCTTCTTACGACCTTGAAACGTGTTGAATCCGTTTCTAAAATTCACCTTCGACCCTAAAACCGGTTGCAAAAATGAAGGAACATTCCAGCATTAACAATGTGATTTAATATACGACAGAGCAGTTTTATAATTGTATTTGAATTGTAAACTTGTTGCGATAAAACGAAAAGTTTATAAAAAAATGTATCATAATTGAAAATATACATTTCAATGTGAACAGATACGTTACTGGCATAAATATTCCTTAAGTTATTAAAATCATAAATCCTATGTATTTTAATTCACATAATTAGTTTTATTTTTTTATTTGTATAATTTAGTCATTAAGTGTAAAGCCAGAGGAACAAACAAAAGGAAAAAAGTCCATCGGGGACTTCCTGAACATCTGGGTATGCCTTTATTATTGTTTTTAATTTTCACATTTTAATTTTCGGTTTTTTTATATATTTTTGTTTCAGTATTATAGAAGATAGTTTTTACTCAATTCTAACCGTACGTGCAAAAACCAGTTTTATGATGGATTTTACTATATATTTTCTGTAAAATGAGTTATTTTAGCTAATATTGGTTGAAAGTAAAATAAAACAGTTTTCATTATTTAAAAAAATAATCGAATCAAAGATTTTGTTATTTACTTGCGAATACCCCAATCCTGCTTTTACACTAAACCAAATTTTTATTTGATTACTGTAGGCCTACCGTACAGTATTATCAAGTAAAATGTTTTACCATTGATGTAGAGCGAATGACCTGCTATTCATTTTGGGCCGGGCATTGTTTTAAAATACATTTTATAAGCATTAAGATATTTATTTCGCTGTCAATCCTTTTCTGAACTACAGATTACAAATTGACCGCAACCTGCATGGGAAGTTTTATGATAATTTGTATAACAATTTTTAAATTAAAGGCCTTAAAATAAAGCAGTACTATATATTTTATAATTTTCTACTATCCAAATAGGATATTAAAATTACTAGTGATAGGTAGGATATTATAAATAAAAAAATTAAGTCACAATGTTAATAAGTATTATTACTGAGATAGATAAAGTAAAAACATTATTATTTTACAATCAATCCTCCAGCGTTAAACGGGGATACCGGAGATTTGGCCACGGAAAGTAATCATTTTAATTAACACATGCTATTCATTGCTTAATTTCATAACCAGCGCGCCATCAGTTTCAGCGGCTGCCGATAGACGCTGTCATTATCGGGGGTATTGCTTATCAAAAATTCATCGTGCAGTGCTTCACCTGCTCCCATTTCAAGTATGAAAAAGTGAGAGAGTTTTTAAATGAAAGATAAGGGCTTGGAGCTTTTTTGTATACTGTAATTTTTTTGTACTGTACTGATATTTTGCAAACTGTACTTTGAATCAATTAAGTTATGGTGGTTCAAAGTCGATCCAACTTTGATCAAATTTTAACCATTATAGCTCAATAATGGATTTAAAACATAAAAAATGAAAAAGCGAATCAAAATACCAAGTCTTTTTTATATTTAAAACTCTCCTACCTTTATCACTTAAAATAAAGGGGGGAAATGGGAGTAGGCGAAGCACTGCACGACGTTCTGAGGGGGACCCTTTAGATCCCTCTTAATATTTTTATTATGGCACTATTATACACTGATAAATTACAATCATGAAATTTATAACAAGTTGGAACACCTCTAACTCCAGTCCGACTTGCCCCTAGCAGGTCTAAGTTGCGGCACAAAATCGTTATGTTTATGCTGGAGATTATGTTATTTTCTTTACAACTTGAATTCTAGAAACCGGGAAGATGATATTTTATGACCGGATTATCTATGTCATGCATGGACTATGGCTCTTGGATCCGAATTTATTAGGCGGCAATTTATGAATACCATATTTGACTCGGTTATTTTTACGCCACGGCACGAGTGAGCCCGAGCTCTCCTAAACGTTGCTTAAGCTATCGAACCAAATCCGGTTTTAACCAGAGTTTACGCTCGGGAGACTCATCAAACCGCCTGTAAAAAAAATTAAATAGGCCTAGATGAAAAATTGTTGTTCAAAGACCATAGGAACTCTTACTTGAATTCATGTGGACTTTTGTTAGCTGATGGATTTTTCAGGAACGCTACTATACTACATTTTATAGGCTACCATACTATTTATTTAATTTTTACAAAAAACGTCATAATGTACACAATTCTTTAATTGAAATTTAATGAAATTTAAGGAAATGTAAGGAATTTATTTTACTCTTCTGTTGCAATTTAATTTACAATGACATTAAAAATTAAAGATTCTTCGCAGGTATATCGGCCAAGAGTAGAGTTTTAACTGTATTTTACCGGCTACGCAGTGCAGCAATGAACTGTGACGCGACAACCTTGAAGAGAACGACGATGCGTTGATCTTGAGTTATGTAGCCTACTACATGAAGAGACGTAACTGGCAAACGAGACCTCATGAAGTCAGACTTAAATTATGTTAACAGTTAAAACCTGTCGCAACCTGAAGAGACTCTGTCTCTTCCGCGTTGCATTTCCTCCGCGTGGTGTTTCCTCCGAATTTCAGAATGACCCTTATTATAATCTTTACCTGTGTTGATTGAATTTCTTTCGTGGCCACCCATACCCCCTTCACACCCCACCTCCATCCTCTGCCAGCCCCTACCCTTCTACTCGCAGCCCCAAATGATTATGACATTCCTTTAGCTCAAACTCTTTCTTCGACAAAATAAACGAATCTTGTATGTATGTATTAATGTAAATTCAAATGTTTAACCCCCAATATCCCAGTGAACATTTTTCAAGATTTAGGCTATGCATCATAAGAGATTATTGAATTTCAGTCAATACGCCATAAAATCAAGAAACCCTTTTATGAAACAAAATTTAAAGACTTCTAGGTAGTGAATGCGGTTGTAAGCGCTGCTACAGTAATTTAGGGGATACGCATGGAAACGTAACAATTTGAGCAGGTCAACAACACCCCGTAGTCTACGCGCGCTTGTTTCTCTTCATCGTGTTGTCCCAGTAGTGGCGAGGCATAAGCATAGGATACGTCCAGGACTAGTATAACTCTATTTAATTAGTATATTTACTTAATCAAAAACGATTACCTTTTTAATATAAATATAAAAAGTAAAAACAAAATTAAAAAACTGTATCATTTCCAGAATTATTCCTACTATAGCTTTATGAATATAAATTCATAGTAAAACCGCATACTTTAATATTCAATGTTCGACAGAATATTTTAATTCATGTATTTGAAATGCGTTACCAGCACTCTATTTTACTTTGAGGTCATTGTAGATAGAGAATTTTAAGAATTATGGAGAGGGTGGGATTAATTTCGGGAGGAAATTTTTGGGGGAGGCGGTATTTCGCCGCCGCGGAGGAATTACAACTACCAACGCAATTAGAGATTAGGAATTAAAAGGGTTAGAATAGAATTCGGAGGAGATGACACATATTTGGGTTCGGAGGAAATGCAACGTGGAGGAGATATGACGTTAGCACAGTGGCCGTGGTCACCAGATGTGTGTAATCTTGACGTCATGATTATTATGGAACAAGAACGGAATTCTTTGACGCTTCAGGGCTGCTGGTCGAGCGAAAACGCAGGAAATTTCCTATTAACTCTGCGTTAATTTTGGAAGTACATATCAATTTACACGTTCACTTAATATTAGAGACTTCCTCAGTGCGTCGTTCTTTAAGAGTGAGAAATAAAAATTGTCACCCTCTAAAAATAGTTGCTGCTATGTTAATATCTTATTCTCACAATTAGTTTGTTCTACATACAGTATATATTTTAACTACAGTTTGAATTGAGCAATAATTTTTGTAATTCGGTTCTTTATGCAATCATTGAGACTTTTAATCAAAAAGTTTTCCCTTAATATCCTGGTTTTCCCTTTGGAAATTTACAAGGCCTATTATAGTTATCTAACGTCCATCTCCAGTAAGTAACATTTTGTCTTATACAATAAGGCCTTGGCCTCAAGTGCTGCTACTGCACTTCCTTCTGGATTTATAATTAGTAGTGAAATTGACTACTAATTACCAGCTGATAAACGATGCGACGCGACGCCTCAGCTTGGCA
This sequence comes from Neoaliturus tenellus, assembly GCA_030545055.2. NCBI lineage: Eukaryota > Metazoa > Arthropoda > Insecta > Hemiptera > Cicadellidae > Neoaliturus > Neoaliturus tenellus. The sequence continues at coordinate 80,535,227 of CM061535.1, forward strand.
ACTTTTATTCATTCATTGTTGCGTCCATCATCCTTAGGTGGATAAATTGAGATTACCTGTATGTAATAATTGGAATCATTTAATATTATTTATTTTACAGTACCTATTTTAAAAATTAAGAACGGTTTTACTTCCAATTCAAAGATAGGTAATACAAATTTTAAAGTAATCTGTATTAATTTATCGGTATCTAAGTGTTCGTTTAATAAAAAATACATTATACTTAAATTTTAGCGTAAAAAGGTTTCGTCCAAGTTTACTTACAAAATACTATTAAATCAAAATTTTTTTAGACATTGACCTCACATAGTGGGTATTTTAACCTGAATATGAATGAGAGATGAGTGTAGGATGATTGTGGCGCGATCTTGTAGTCTTGTTAGGCCTACTGACTATTATTCTCCTTAGACAGGACTGTTAATAATTAATAGCCCAACAGCCAATGGTATCTAGGGACCTATAGTTTAACGTGGGATCCGTACAACAATTTCGACCTCTTATATACTAATTGGTCTAATTATGAGGATGTTTTGTAATTATGAAGGTTTTTTGTATACTTTTCTTTACAATGTTTTATTAAACAAATGAGTCTAATAAAAATAAAAAGAAGGTGATAGATTATTACAGCCAATTTTGAAAAGTGGAATTGTGGAATTGGGCAGATGGCCCAAAGCGTCAACCCCTTAATAATGGGTGTGATTTAATCAGGACATTTTACATTATTAACATTCATTGAGTGTAGTTGCTCACACCATGCGTCTATAAAAAAATGTATCAGATGCAACAATCTTCAGAGCACCAAAACTTGGAGGAAAAACATTTACAAGAGACAAAGTTATGTTTCCATCGCAGTCAGCGCTGTCGCCATAGTGCGTTTGCTGGAGAGGTGAGGTGTGTAGGTGCGTCGGTCATGCACGCACACAGATTCACACGCGTGCGTGCTTCTCCTCTTACGTCACTCTAAGTTCAACACATCTCTCCTCTCTCTGTCTCTCTCTTCGTTCGGTTCTTCCAACTTCCTTTCTATATCATTAACCTGTTACATAACGTTGCACTCGGTTCGAACCTCTAATCATGCCAATTTGTGTTTGTAATTCGCGTGCTGAAGATAAGTGTCGATTGCAATTTTGTAATACGGTCGTTATTACTCACACGACTTAATTTATAGTAGGCCTACCATAGGTGCTGTAGTAAACTGTGCAGGCATCCTCACTACGCGGTCTCCTGGTCGATATATTGTGGCCCTTGGACTGTTAAACATTGAAACAAAATTAAAGAGTTATAAAAAATATTTTATGATTTTTTAAAACTATATACATATACAGGGTGTCTCTGAACTATCTTCCGACCTTTTCAGGTAATATTCCTGGACCAAAGACTATTAAAATCGTTCTATCTAGTTTATTTATGAACCGATTTTAAATTTTTACATCTTTGGATTTTAAATGAAATTTTTCAAAAATACATAATAACATAAAGTTTGCCACCTTATGTAGATTTTACAATATAAGGTTAAAAATTTTAAACATCCGCCATTTTGACAATATGGATGATAAAAAGTTGATTATTTTTCCCAGCTGGGTCTTGACTTAAAAAAGCTGTGTACCGACTTTCAAATTATTACGTCAAGCCGTTCTTAAATTAATAATTATTCTTTAAAAACATACAAAATGGCGGCTGTACGGATAACCATGGAGTTTTGGAAATTTTAAATATGATACTTTGGCTTGTCTTCGGTCCAGGAACAATACCTGTAAATATCGGTAGAGAGTTCAGTGACACCCTGTATATTATATATCCTAAGTAAGTGATATGAGATCCTTCGACATTTCTCTAAACCAAAACTTATTTACTCAGACTACTGCAGTGTAGTTGCTGGAGATTTAGCAATTGTGTATTATTTGTGATGTATAGAATCAATGAACAGAGTAGAGTCTTTTCTAAATTGTATCTTTTCTTCGTCAATACTTGAAGAAAAATGTGCTTCAGGTACACATTTTCCAGGATCTTATTTTCAAAAATTTCCCCGTGTGGTATAGAATACCCCCAAACCCCCGGATGTGAACCCGCACCAGATAAAATCACGAGCCGCCACTGCTTGCGGCCCTTAGGAATATTTTATGCAAAAGAATTGGCTCTCGCAGAAGTCCTAGTAAGGATCCCTTCTGTGGTGAATAGTACTGTACTACTGTATAGGGTACATACTAAGTCACCATATCTTGTTTAAGTGGTGACCGTTTCTCTCCCGTTTAAGAAGCTTTAGGAAGGAGGGAGATCAAGATTTTACATTGAAATCAAGTACATCTTTTATTCCTGCAACGCATATTTATCAATCTTTTATAGGGAAATTCATTTTCGTTGCTAAGCGAGGCTGCAGCGTATAAAATTGATGTACACACTAAGGAATCTGCTCATCCATATTAAAGTGTTTCGTGTTCTGAGACGACGTAATATGAGTATTTTGTCGTCATTGGAACGCCCGAAACGTCCGTAGGTACCATGGGCATCTCAATTAGATGGACATCAAGAACATTGCCAGCTGGCACTGGGAAACATCAGAAGAGACGCCCGGCACTGCGGCGAAGAACTGGCGGTCTAGTTGAGACAAGTCACAATCGCTTGTCTGGCCCACAAACTTCCTGGAAGAGAGAAACTTGCAGTAGATAAACTTGAGGAAAGGGAGAACACAAAGTTGGGTTCCGTGGAAATAAAGGAAACAATACTTTCAAGTGGCCCGAGCTCAGGGGTGCCCACAGGGGGGGGGGTCACGACGCAGACTGCGTCATTGAAATTTTGGGGGGGGGTTGAAAAAAGGGTATTTTTGTCCGAGATGGGGGGGCGATTTTTTAAAGTATACTTTTATAACGAGTAGTATTAAAACTAAAGTTTTTTAAATACACAAATCATTTATGACCGCCAAAAACTGTACAGCTTAGGATTTACCAACAAAATTTCCCCAACTGTTGGTCAACAAACACAGTGACTCTCTGTATTCATTTCTCTAAGGTTGGCGGAATCTAGAAGCCTATGGTTGCTATGGAAACGGGCGAGCTGTAAATGACGCGCGCTATGTCGTTCGCGGAAGCGGCGGAATTCGATGCCAAAGTTGATTCACTTGCTCATATCTGTTTTTATTTTATGCAACAACACCAGAAACAGACACATTAAGCTGTTTGTAATTTTGTCCTAAAAATAGCCTTTTTCATAGCCTTGGTCAATGAAATTTCACGATAAAGAAATCAGAAATCTGACGGTTATGCGTGCGCGATAACCTCAAAATGTTTAGTTGGTAAGTTAGGCCTATTCAAGGTTTCTGTGATTCAAAACCAGACAATTATTAAATTTTATTCTAAAAGTTAACAATGTATTAAGTTAAATTATATCGCATTAAAACCATCCACAAAAAGGAAATCCACAAAAAAGATTCGTGTGTCCCTGATGATTGATGAAACACCAAAACAAACGGAACAATCAAATACCAAGTTTAGTCTTAACGCCGTGTCTTCCTATTCACGTTGTCAAAACGGTGACCCCCACACAATTCACCTTAAAAACATAAGAATTTACCTCTGTTAGGCCACATCAGTAAAAATTGAGTTTAATGTGTAATGTTAGTAATTGTTTTAGTTTTAATCTTAATCTTCAGTAATAATTAATTGCATTGGCTCTAGACTTTAAAGAGATATAGGATGTAGACTAATCCTGAGGATAATCGTGTATTTAAAGGAAATAATTCAAATATATACTCATCACGCTCTTTAAGAGTCATCCTCACCCTTGTAATAACACTGAAAATATGCCTCCGTATTCCCCTGTTTCGGACGGTTTTTTGGATATTTATTAGTAAAATTTTTGTTTTATTGTAAATTAAGATTAAATCTAGGTCCCTCATACCTTATATATAAGTAAAAATAAATTGTATAATTACAAAAAAATCTTAAAAGTAAGTCAAATTGATTTACTTTGCGAAGTCACAGAAAGTAATATTTGTTAAATTTCCAAAATTTTGAGGTATGAGGGACCTAAAATAATTATTCAACTAAACACTTACCAATTTAAAAGAAAATCGGCTGAAAATGGCGTCCGAAACAGGGGAATAAAATACCATGTTTTACATAAAAGCCGTATGGTTAACATTGCCGACTGCGCAAAAATGGGCTACTGTATTAGCTCAAAAGTGAAGATGACTCTTAATAATTGATACATAAATCATGAAAATTAGTTTAGTAGTTACTAACAACATAGCGTTTCAATTGTATAACTTATTAAGATATACGCCTAAATGTTTAAAAATGTACTCCAAAGCCGACATCCTAAAAACTTTCGCAGTTTTTTTTCTTTTTTTACAGGTTGCTTAACTATTGACTTTAAACAGCCAAACCTACATTTAAACTAATTTCTTGATAAATGAAATACAAAAAGTTTACACAAGAATAATTTATATTTAGGTCAGGGGTGTGGGGTTATATTTTTCCGGGGTGGTGGGGGGTCACAAATTTTATAGCCGTGGGGGGGGGGGGCAGTTTGGTTGGGGGGGGACAGCTTGGTTGGGGGGGGGGGTTGAGTCCTGGTCCTAGGGGGGGGGGGGTGGGCACCTCTGCCCGAGCTACTCTCTCTTTTTACACGTCCTCTGGATTAAGCTGGATTTTATTTGTGTAAAATCGTTTTAATCCAAATGACAACCGAATGACAAGGAAACTTTCCACCGCCTTCTATCATCAATAGCATTCAGTGAGAGCAAATCCAACGCGAGTATACAGGTGTGAAAACAAAAACGTGGTAAAATGACTCTCGACCATGTTCTAAGTCTCACCCGTGCGGTTTGAATTATCTAAACTCCAACTTTCTGAATCTCCGAACTACAAAATGATTCTCATTTAAATTTGTTGATTTAATAATTTTTGAGCCGGGGATGTGGTAGATTAGGCCGTTCCAAAGTTTCGGAGATTTTGAAAATCGTTATAATTACGACGTCATATGTCTCCCCCCCTGAAATTTTTTGTATAATATGGTAAAAAAATATCGTTTGGGTAGTGATAGTAACATAACACAAAGTACCTTTTGACGTTATCAAACGTTTTAAGTCATGTCAGGGGGACGGTCCACCAGGAGTCAAAACAAAATCTTAAATTTAAGCATAGGTTGATAAGTATATCAAAATTAAAGGTCTCACTTAGCAGAGTACAATGCTGACAACTGAACTTAAAATGGGTAACCCAGACGGAAATAGTAGGCATTCAAAACTTCCATTAAAGTCATTATGGGTAAACTTAAAAATGAAATAGCTTTTCCAATACTCAACCTTTTGACGTCTGGTTTGCGGCTTAAATAATAAGACGTTTTAAGATGGGGTATTGATTTGACAAAGACCAAAGCATATTTCTGTAAGACTTTTTTGGGAACGTCCCTTAGTTAGAGGGCGTTTTAATTGAAACTTCTTTAGCTTTTGTCACATCATACACAATTAACCACATAATTAAAACTAGAGTATAATCTAGTTTGTGATAGAGTGATGTGCTGGCCTGCCCAAGTACAATTTTAATCAGTTTTATTAATTTTATCACTATGACAACTTGTAGTTTAAGTGTCTGGGACAACTTTTTATTGAATCATTTGACAAACCATAATGTAATAATACGTTGGGTTATGTGGTAGTTTTATACTTTGGACCTGATGAAGTTCTAAGGAACGAAACCTGTCGTCTTTTGACAACCAGTGATTGGACAAGGTAATTTTATCTCATTAGAAATAATAATCACTCGTCATATTACATGTAAGAGGGATAAATTGGTGCAGTTCAAGTACCTCGGTGGTGGAACAGGATTGATTTTTTTCGGTTAGTAACAGATGCGCGTGAGTCAACCTTCAAAATCCCGGTGGATTCATGAAAACGACATCAAAATGACGTCACTAGGATCCACCAGGATTTATCACGTGACCATTGGGATTTGTCACGTGATAGGAAAAAATCTAAATCCCGGTTGCGGTGGATTACCGTGAACGAGCCCATTGATTAGTTTTATAAAGCTGTGGTAGACATAAATTGACGTTAACTGTTGTAACGCCTACTGTGTGATTTTACAGCCTTCTTGACAGTTAACTGAATTTCAGACATTTTTATGGACATCTCCTAGACATAATAATACTCTCATTTCTTTTCTCGCAGTGCGCATTAACAAGGTTGACGACCGGTTATCGTAGGATTAACACTATATAGAAGCACCTTATACGTGATCATAGAATCACAAATTGATTTTTCACCTCGAATATGTTTCAGAAATGCGTGGAAAACAGGCAGAGACAATAGTTCCCTCTGATGGACAAATTGGTTGTTTTCTTCGAAGTGTTTCTTAAATCACCGTCGCGAACTAACTGATTCATCATTGGCCTTCATTTAAATATTTCATAACATTCATTTAAATATTTCAGTTCTTCATTTAAATAGTTTCATAACGTTCTTTGTGACAGCTGTCCTTGGTCTTTGAATGTTAAGCTTTTCAACAGATCAGAGGATAAGTTTAAAAATGAAACAAATGTCAATGCGTAAATAGTTGCTGTTACATAAGAGTAGTGGGGTTTGGGCACTCCTGGTCCAGGTCAAGGTCAGCAGTTGTAACTGTTGTAGGGGCTGGGGTTTTTTGACAGTGATGGGTGGGTTTTGGAAGTGGGTCAAGGTCATCCAGAGGGTTTTTTAAAAATGTATTTATTTAATAAAAACTTATTAGTGATTGGAGAATTGCTTTGTCATTATTTGTAGCCTTAGTAGTTAGTTATTTTATTACTCTGTATGGGGTGGGAGTAAGTGGTTGTTGTAAGTATGGAAGAATCATCTGTTGGAAGTGCAGTAATATTAGCAGTGGAAGTTATATAAGAAGATTGTATGGGTGAATCCTGCTGCGTGTCCACAGTTGCAAAAAAAGGAGAGGTTCTAGGTGCTTACAGTGTGAGTTGATAGAGCAGAATGAGACATGTGTCTGAGGAAGAATGATGATATAAACCTGGTAATATAGTGAAGAAGAATAATTGGATAGGATTGTCAATAGGTGTAACAAGATTGAAATTGTGATATTTGAGCATTTCAGTTAAGACAGCGTGTAAAAGAGGATCAGTAGAATAAGTATTGCAAAGGTTAGGTCTTGCAAAGTACAACGGGTGAAAACTGAAGTATTTCTTAAGCTTACCCAATGTAGTACGTGGTTTTGAAATTGTGGAGCTAGATTGTTTTTGTAAAATGTGTTTCGTGCGTAAAAGTTTTAAATGTAAAGTGTGCGAAGCCATAATAATATTTAAAGGGGGAGATGTGTACTCTCCAAAATTCAGCGAGTATATGACCGGTGCCCGCAAGTGTGTCTGAATATATAGAGACTAATTAGCACAATAAGCGCAAACATGTGTTAGAGTAAGTTAAAAAATGTTTGATAGTGTTAGAGACTTATGGATAGATGTTTACTGTCGCCCTATCGCCATTATAATGGCGCACGCGCGAGGTACCGATGCCGCTTATATAGGGTTGTGTGAACCCCCCTAACCCCCTCCCCTAAGAGAATAAGATAAAAAGGAAGAACTTCGGAGATTTCAATTCTTTGTCGGGGCGGCAGCGTCGCGAAAGGTTCTAGCAGGGGGAAAGAAATAGTTAATAAATTTTTGTAAAATTTTTAAAAGTTACCGCTAGTGGTAGAAGTTAGTTAATTATTTATAAGGGTTTAAGAACTGTGTCGTTTAAGAACTGTGTCGTAGACAATTAATTGCAGTTATATATAGCATTTGTACAGGTAAAACTTGCAGTGTAATAATTATATATTAATATATGGGTGTTAACTGTTTATAGTCCAAGTAGTTTAGTCTAGCAGCAGAAGTTAGTTAATTAGTTTGTAGGGGTTAACTTGTATAATAAGTATAAACTAAAATAAAAATAGTAACGCGAGATTATCTGATATATTATATATAAATAAAAGTGTATTTTTAAATGTTAAGAAATAGTTGAAAAAATAAATTACATAAAACTTGTATAATAAGTATAAACTAACATAAAAATAGTAACGCGAGATTATTTGATATATTATATATAAAATCAAAGTGTATTTTTAATGTAGAATAGAATAGTTGAAAAAATAAATTACATAAAAAATAGCAAGCTTAACAGGTGTAAGTTAAAACAAAGCATATGTAACATTACTAGGTGGTAGAGACTTACAGATTAGTTGTAGCAGGTGTGGTACCTGGGGAGTGAATGGCGGACGCGCGACCGTGTTGCGGCTTTTATAGAGTAGATGGTAATTATGTTGAACTTGAAACCCCCCCCCCCCCCCCGAGTAAAAGTGCTGACCCCCCCCAAGTGACTTTCACTTATCAAGATAAATTAAGTTGATAGCGGTTATGCTTGTGTAACACCAATTTAGGTTTGATGTTGCCAATAGTTTAATAACTATAGTTAAGCGGCAAAAGAGGACAGATAATTTTCTGCCATTACTCAGATAATAACAGGCAACAATTATGGTGTTACGCGATGGGGAAAACCTCAGTGAAGCTCAGTGGCGGATTAAACCAGGTGTTGCCTAACATTAATTGCAAGGTACAACGCTCCACCTGCATTAGCGGCGACCTACATGTGACGAATAGATTATTGGAAATTTCCACTGACGTTGGACGTTCTATCCCCCTTAAACCCCTATGGCTCCCCACCACTTTGTGAGCCGAGAACCTTTTTGGCGACTATCGCTGAGTTAGTTCGGAACAATTCGTCGGACGCGATGGTTGT